>BSBM01001579.1:0-477500 GCA_027924585.1 Larix kaempferi
GTCGAGAGATAAACCTAGGTGCTAGGGGGTGTATGTGAGATCCCCAAGTCAAGCTTAAAGGGCGGATTGTTAGGGTTAACCTTGACTCAAGAATGAGTCAAAGGTGGTTTAGGTCTAGCACATGGTTTTGGGAACATGGTTTCTTGTAGCCCATGGTATTGGCCCAAGGTATTGCATGCAAAGAAGCATTTATAAGGCTTGAGGAGGCTCCATTGTAATGTGGCCTGGAAGTGAGCGGGTGAGCTCACTTGGCCCTGTTGGCCAGTTTTGCTCATATAATGAGGTTCTTCATTGGTGCTAGTTTTTCCCCACATGGGGTTAAATTTGAGGGTAAACTATGTGCCTATCTTTACTGGTTGTTTGTTCGGTATTATTTCTCTCTAGTTATTTATTTTATGCTCATTTAAATCGTAATAGTGTGGGCTTAGAGCACGAGTTCCACTAGATGATGGCCTCCTTGCCAGAGTTGATGGACCTTTGTGTTGGGTGTGCTCCCTTGGGCATGGGCATGCCTCTCCTTGTCCAATCAAGGGCGTTCGCCTACCCATGGTATGCTTCCCAACTTATTTATGTCTTGCCAAGGGCTAGTGTGCCTTGGATCCCACTTCAACTACAGTCATGCCATTAATCAACAACCTTCCAGGTGGGTATGAGAGGTGTCCAAGGTTTCCTTCTACCCAAGGGCATGGCATCCTCCCCCCAACTTAGAATAATTGCCATCCCTTACAACACCTTCAAGAATGTCTACTATCCTTGAAGTGCTTTGCAATGTTTCCTATGGGACTAATCTTTTCCCTTTGCAATTTGGCATGCATGTGCAACTTTGTTGAACCAAGGCAAGGTCATCACCTTCACCTTAAAATTGTTGAGTCCCTCGTAGTGCCCAACACATTCTTTTTCCACTGAACTTTGTAGCCTTTTCAATGGTTCCCTTAGGTTCCTTCACCCAAGTCATTCATCAATGGGAATCATTGCCCTAAGCTGCTCTAATTCTCTATCTAAAGTGTGAAATGTGTGATGAGTTAACCAAGCAATTCTATACCTCTTGATATGTCCACACCATTACTTCACTAGCCTTCAACCCATTACCAAGTCGAACACACACTTTTTCTTGGTTGACTTGGACTTGTTGCCTCATTTTCCCATATAGAACTGAACCAAGCAAGTCTTCTTCAAACAAGTGTATGTCTTTGGTTATGATTGTTTCAAAGGTGTGAAGGAAAGGTTGATGCCTTCTCGTTCATGCCATCAAGCTACCATCTACCGCTCAACAAGTCTTCAAGTCAATAGCGATTTATGTTCTTGTCATTCTTCTCAAACAAATTTCCTCCCTTACTCCCCTTCACTAGGAACCTTCATCAGTAACCAAGGCCCCACTATCGACTGCTTGGAAGTGGTCCACTTAAGGAAATTAACAGTGAGAAGAGGTGGGTAAGTGGTTTCCAAGGCCACCACCACCAATGCCGTCAAGGTCTTGTCCGTAATCTAGCATGTGTTTTACCCTAACATGTTTCCTCTTCCTCAAAGGGCACTTGCTAACATAACGGTTTCCTTCACATGCCTTAAAAGCAATAAATTTATTTCTAGCCTTTTTATTTCCTTTCTTCTTAATATCGCCCAAGTCTACCTTCAAATTATCATGAACCTTAAGCTTTGGCCATGAACTCAATTGTTCTTGGTTTCTCTCCAATACTTCAGCTTTCAAAGGGAAAACTCTTACAAAATATTTATGGCCACAGAGGTAACATGCAACCTTCTATAGTACTATCACCTTGTCTATTGCTCCACTGTTAGGCATCTCTCTAGGTTGTGAACGATGTTTAGTTCCTTCCATTAAGAATTCCAACCTATGGGACAAAGAGTCAATCTTGAAACTGACTTCCTCCGTGACTGTGTGATGATGTTTCATAGCCTCCATCAACTGCTCAACAGTCACATTTTTTATTTCTTGCCTATGTCTTAGGTTCTCCAAGAAATCCTACCTATCGTAGACTTAGTGCTTCACCTGCTTGTTTGAGATGAACAAAGTTCATTTACTAGTGAAAATACAATATAGAAAAGACAGTAGACATAAATATGTATTGGATACTAAATAATGAATAGATGAGTAGATATGAAATGATATATATACAATGAGAGGGCCCTTTTATACAATCTTAATAGACACCTTTGATGACTATTCACAAGCATTGTGTCCCTTTGGATTATTATTATTATTATTTAATAATTATATATTATGTATATTACATTTCCCCTTGTTAAAAATGTTTTTTCCTCAAAGCATAATTATTGAAAGACTTCTCCTTAACTTTTGTTTTAGATTGAAATGTCTTTTCATGATGTTTTATGCTTCTAGCTACGATACATGATGAAACAAGACAATACGATCTTCAAATTCCTATGCAAAATTGTTGAATCGATTGTGAGTTGATCCACCCCAAGTTGATCTTTATTGGAACCTTTTGTTGAACGACTGTTTGGATGCAACTTTTGGTTTTCGATTTCCACATAAGTTGTCAATTTTGTCTCTCATTTTTCACATTTGTAATTCGTTTTTTTCTAAAATAAACATATTATTTATGTATCTTTTGATCTTGTTATTGTCCATATCAATTCTTGTGATTTGGATTACGATAAGGCATCCTAATCTTTGTGATTGTTCTTCGGAACCACCTTCTTTTGATGTTTGTAGTGGTTTTTCAAAATAAGCATTCTTTTGAATTTGACCATCGATTGACTCTATATTGGTTCCCTTTTCTAATGTTTGAATTTGAGCGTCTAATGTATTCTCTACTGGGTCAGTCATCATTCCTTTGTCAACCAATGATCCTTTAAAATCTAACTCTTCTTGTAAATATTTCTTATCATGCTTTTATCTTTCTAATTTGTGTAAGTAGGTCCTAATTATGTCTCCTTAAATGTAAGAGTTCTTCCTTATAATCTAACTTGTCGGCTTCAATTTGAGTATCTTGATTCTCTTGCTCTCATTCTCTTAACTTTTATATTTGTTATAACAATTACAGTTTATCCTTCTATAAGGAAGAATTTTCTTCCTCTTTTCTTGATAATTTTTTTCTGGATATCTTGATTCTTCTCTTCTAACTTTTGATTTCACTTTGTTTTATCCTTTGTCTTCTTGATTTCAACAAGTAATTTTTTACTATGATCTCTTAGACGAGAGATCTCTTCTTCTTTATCAATGACAGCTTTGTCAAATTCTTTCTGCATCTTCTATATTGTCTTTTTATTTTCCTGCAAAATCACCTTTGAGATATCTTTGAAGTCTTTAGATGACACGACTTCGAAATCTAACTTCATTTTAATGTCATTCGATGTGATTTTCTTCTTTTTATAAGAAAATGTCAATTTTTTTTTTCCTTGTGTTGAAAATGAAGGAACCCAATCTATACATCTAGGTTGAACCTAGAATTATATTGAATCTAGAATCCACAATTTTTGTAAATTTTGGTTTTGGGTTTCCGCAATCCGCAATCCGGGTTGTAGGTTGTGGGACTTCAACTTTGAACTATAGTAGTTTATGTTTCCGCAATCTGCAATCGAAGAATGAAGCAGTGAAAAGTTATAAAGAAAATTAATCTTCCCGCAATCCGCATTGCGGGTTGCGGTTTTGCAATTTCAATTCGTTTATTGTGATTTCCGATTTTCGGAATCCGCAATTTGCGGGTTGCAGAAACGTAAACGCTATTTTTATAAAATAAGTGCTTTTCACGTTCCGCAATCCGTAATTTGTGGATTGCGGAACCAAAAATTCAATTTTATAGAAAAAATGTTTCCCGACATCCACAATCCTCATTTGTGGGTTGCGGGTTGCGAAAAGGAAAAAAATATTACTAAAAAATTTTCAACATCCACAATCCGCATAGCGGGTTGCGGATTGCGGATCGAGGGTTGCGGAAACATTATAATTTAAAAAAAACGTATGTTTTTCGCAACTCACAAAACACACAAAAAGAAGGTTTTTTCAACAAATTCAATCAAATCCAAAGCATGAAAAAGAGTTAGAGATAGAGACAAAAATCATAACACCCCTAAAAGGAACCCTAGATTACCTTCAAAAGCAAAAGTGGGGCTCCCATTTTTATTAATAAAAATGGGATATGTTGTGTCCACAACACCTCTCCATAAGACTGTCTCACAATATATAATAGTTCATATGTAATCAATTAAAACGATAACCCATACATCTTGGATCTTGATTCTCCATAGATAAATGTATAGTGAGAAACATAGGAAAACTACTAATTTCTTGATATATCAAATTCATGAATAACAACATGAAATCGCCGCTGCAATCCAAATTACATCTGACTCCACCAATTGTTGATTATGATCCTAATCAATGGGAAATATTGAAGATCTTGGTATAAAACTAAAGGTGTACATCGTGGAACAGATCTCGTCCTTTAATCAGGTTTTTGAATCCTCCAATACTAGCTTAGGTGGCACATGAGTCAAGCCCGTAATTCCGGTAACATGCACTGTTGAAGGATATCGTCATTGGATTATCAGAATAACTAGTTCCGGTAGCATGCAAACCTATGGTAAAAAGATATAACTATTGAAAACCCATGATGGTCAGACTAATCATCTTATATTGAAAATAGGTAAAACAACATGACAAATCATATCTAATTGAACATAATTACCTCATATAGTCAAGGTGATGATAGGACAATTGAAATATGAGGAAAATAATCAAAGTATGAGAAAATAGGTAGGATAGTAAGAAGTATTAGGTGCGAAAAGGTTAGCCAAAATGAGTGCAAAACTGATAAAAAATGAATCTCAACATCTTCCCCAGGCCTGAACCTTTTGCATGCCCTCATGCAACATGTTCCTCTTTAGCTTCTCTATGGGCTTCCTGTTATCTTGCAACAACTGCAGCTCTGGTCAAGAGATCAATATTGGTGGAGCCATATTGTAGTGGTCAATGCTTCTTCTGCAACAATTTTATTTTGAGTATCCTATTATGGTTTCTCAATGTCTCCCTTTGATCATAGCATTTCCTGGATTTTCTAAACAAAATATCACACTTAACATCATTTTTTTCAAAGTTTTCTTTGAGGGTCTCATTCTCCTTCTTCAAATAGGAACCCAACACCTTGTACTCGTTCAAATTTCTTCTAAGATTCCTCAGTTTCTTGCTCCCCTTCTTCTTCTGAACTTCCTAAGGGAATTTTGAAGATAGCTACTGTTCCAATACCAGATTCTCTTCCTTTGAATTTGAATCAGGTAAATTGAGGGGATTTATGTCCATAAGCTCCTCATGGTTATTCGCTTTATCCTCTTTTACGTGTAAATTGGAAATAGAATCAAACATAGGATTTCTAACCTTGACCTCTTCTATAAGAACTATCTCTATATAATGTCCAGAACCCAATTTGATGCTTTGTTTTGGTTCCTTCAAGTGCTCAGAATAATTCTTGACATAAGATCATCGAAGAGGTTCTTTGAGCTTAGTCATTTTAATCTCTAAAAGGGATAGGTCAAGAATACAATCATTCATAGATTCTAAAATTTCATAATCACCCTCCTTATAAGATGTTTTGTTATCCCTTCATGTTGTTTAGGTTCTATCTCAACTTCCATATCTTCTTCCAATGATTCATGCTTCATTTATTGAGAAGTAACTGAGGACTCTTTACTAGCATCCCATGTGTGAGGTTTCTTTGTTGTATTGCTTATGATCATTACTTTGTCCTCCTCTCCAGGATCCTATTCTTACTATCAAAATATTTGTATATCCCTACTTCTAGTGACTCTAGCAGTCGCCTATGGCATCCCATCCTTCTTTGAATCTTCTGCCACTTCACTCATCTTTCTCTTCGATGCCCTATCCTTGATGGAGGGTTTCTTCTTGGTATCAAGTACCTCTATTCCTGAAAAAGTACTAGTGATTTCGATAGAGGATCCCCTTTGAAACGTAGGGTCACTGATACCCTTCTCTGAGAATTTCTTTTCTTCCTATCAAATTTCCTCTTTTTCATTTGGAGTTTGATCTTTAATAGAATATGGTTTTGCTAGTGAAATTTTAGTGGCTACCTTCTTATTTTTCACCAGAGGAGAAGCTTCAGGGTTTCCCATAGGATTTTTCTTCATCCTTGTTGATGATTATCCTTGTTCATTCGTCCACTTGTCCTTATACAGGGTATTGACCCGCTCCATAAGTTTTGATTCTAATTCTTTCAAGGAGCCCTGTTGTACATTATCTCCTAATTCCTTAACATCATATGCCCTGGACTTATTCTTGGATTTTGACTTTGACTTCTCCTCAAGGACTACCTTCACTATAACAGATTGTGTGACTGGGCTTGTGCCTGGGGATTTATTTTCAATAGTAGTGTCTTCTCTCCAAGATTCAAAGGATGAAATGTCCATCTTTGCTATGACTTAAATTTCATTCTTCTCCTCACCACTATTTTCATTCTTAGAGATATGAGATTCATATATTTGACTTTTCTCTGATAAAATCATGACAACCCCTGAAGAAAAGAACTTGTTCCACCCCAACGTCTAAATATTTAATAGAAATCCCTTCTCCCTCAATTCGATTTTTCCTCTTTTGGGAACCTCTAGGTGGTCATGAAGGCTTGACTAGTTATTTTGAGGGAGGAGGCTCAGGGGTATCCTTTTTAAACCCTCCCCATAAGAGAAAATGTCTCCAGGTATATCCTTTCTTTTTCAACTCTTCTTCTATTAACAACCTGATGAGACTATGATAGAATAGACTAGTTTCTACATTTTGAGGATGCGATTGGATGTGGGTCTCCATTTTAGACAGGCTTCTCAAAAGTAAGGCAAATTCATCTTCTTATCCCCATTAAAATGCAAAATAAACTGAAGGTGATACTGGAATGTAATTGTGTACCTATATTCGCAAGTAAAATAATTATGTACTGCATACAAAACATCCCTCCATTCACTCCTAACCCAGGCATGAGAAATTCCCTTGCTCCAATCAGGATTTGCATACTCTAGGATAAGAAACTGATTGTAGTCACAATACTTAATCGACGTTCCTTTGAACTAGAACTTTCCCTTTTGCAAAAGTGTCGTGCATTAGGAAATATAATAATCAGTCACAATTACCATGAATTTCCCCAATTGTGCTATGTGACCGTCAAATACTTCTGCGAACACCTTTGTCACCATAAACCATGCAATTTCTTGCAACATGGAAGCCATCCCACGTCTTTGAAATAACCCAAAGGCTCTTATCGAGACACACCATAACTTGTTTTATTATTTAGTTGCTTATCACCCATTTTCGACAGCCTGCAAGAATCAGTTAGCTTGAATTCTCACAGCTTTTCACTATACAAGATGAAGGTTATAAGCGAGGCATCGGGTTTCCTTTCTCTTTTCAAATCGATAGGGAATAGAATCAAGTGATTTTTATCCATAATGTAATCCAAATCACTCACTCATAAGGTATGTGTTCATGTAGATTCATAATTGTAGGTATGATCGAATTTAATTGGACGTAATAGAGGTATAGTGGTTATCATGCAAAGCCAAATGAGTGAGGTAACTTGCCAAATTAGAAATTATGTTTACCAATGTTCATTACTAATTTCCAAAATTATAGGTGGCCTTACCATAATTTTACCTAGTACATAGTTGTATATTTGGAGACCTCCATCATGTGAGAAGGATTGTAGCGCCTACCAAATCGCGTGAATCCAATAACCATTGTGTGAATTTATCATTGTGATTTAATACTAACAACTATTGGAGTTTGAACATCCTTGTCCCTTCAAGATTTATTAGTACGGTGCTGGGTGAGGCCACTCCTTACTACCTCTGACTCATAATTCGATGATTCCATTTCCGCGAGATTCAAGTTGAAAGGATATGATGTTTTGACTTCGAGGCATGCTTTCTCCATCTCTCGTGACATGTCTATTTTGTCATTAATACAACTCAACCTTGTTTCTTTTTTCTTTTGATGAACCAATTATCAAAGGTAGAGGTTCTGATTATCCATGTCCTATTATATGTTGTTTCGAACTATGGAAATATATGACCCCCTACAAGCTGGTCAACCTTTCTGCAATGTCAAAATATGTCTATTAGGAGTCAAATGAAAGCAATTTTCCATCCAGCGGTTTGTACATAGTAAAATGGTGTATTATGCCTGCATCTGACATCATTAACATTACTCGGACAATGTTCATCCATTAATAGAACAACTTGACAAGGACTGGGAAGGTCATTGTGCATGGAATTTCTAGTAGCGTCTCGTTCTAATACGGAATGAGGCGTGCTATCGGAAGAAGATAGTCCATTAGTCCCACAAATCTAAAGGCATGATATTGCGTCACCAAAGGAATTTATTCCAGTAATCCATTGAACCCAAAGAATATGGCATCGTTCTAACGGAAGAAGACATTCCCGTAATCTCTTCATTCTACTTTGCCCTATGCCACTTTACTAGAATGAGATTCTTCCTACAAAAATGGATGCATGTTGAAATGCTCATTGCTTGGTTCATCATGGGAGGTATTTCAAATATCAAATGTTTCATATTCATGGACACACCTCTTGATGATGAGATCTTGTCCTGTATAGAACAAATCACCACCAATCCACGAATAGTCATCATTTTCTCTAATGATCTTTTGCTTTTCTCTTGATGATAGATGCGAAGGAAACTTCCCTGCGACTAAATAATTAGCAAAGTTAGCAAACCAAGGGAAATAAGTAGAAATTGAAAATAAATGTTCATTAGGTAAATTATCATCTACAAGAGAAACATTACCTTCATTTTGCAACCTGGAAAGTAAATCATTGACTAAGTTTTCCTTACCTGGTCTATCCACAATTGAAATTTTGAATTTCTGTAGCAACAAAAGCCATTGCGTAATTCTTCCATTTATGACTGGTTTATTCATCAAGTATCGTATAGCAGAATGATCAGTGTGAACATAGAATTCATATCCCATAATATAATGCTTGAATTTATTAATAGCATGCACCACTGCCAAAATTCTTTTTTCGTGACTGTAATTTAGTTCGGTCGATGCAAGGTCTTTACAGATGTAATAAATGGCATAATGAATTTGATTTTATTTTTGCTTGAGGAAACCCCCTAAAGCAAAGTCTAAGGAATCCATATATATGTGAAATGGAAGGGACCAATCAGTCCCCCTCAGTACAGGGGTGGCAGAAAGCTTATTTTTCAAAGTCTCAAAAGCACACTGACAACTAGCATCCCAGATAAAAATAACATCTTTGGACAACAGTTTAAACAGATGGGTAGCAATATGAATGAATTTCTCAATAAATCGCTTTTAGTACCCAGCGTGGCCAAGGAAAATTCTCACCTCTTTCTGAGTTTTGGGGACTGGTAGTTTTGTAAGGATTTAAATTTTAGCAGTATCCACCTCAATCCTTACAGTGGAGATAACATGTCCTAAAACTACCCCCCTTGTCAACAACATTTTGCACTTCTCATTACTCAAAGCAAGGTTTTCCTCTTGGCATCTAGTTAATAATTTTTCAAGATTTTATAAGGCTTCTTCAAATGTATTTCCATAAACGGTGAAATCGTTCATGTACACCTCTACACATTCATGGATAAGGTCTAAAAAGATTCCCAAGACTACCCTTTGAAAGGTGGTGGGAGCATTACACAAGCAAAAGGGGAGAACATGGTAATCAAAAGTTCCCCATGGGAAGGTGAATGTGGATTTCTCCTAATCTTCCAGTGATATTTGGATCTAATTGTACCCACTAAACCCATATAAGAATGAGAAATATTTCTTTCTAGTCAAGGTATCTAAGAATTGATCAATGAAGGGTAGAGGAAAATAGTCTTTCATGGTAGCCTTGTTCAATTCTCGGTAATCTACACATATATGCCATTTTCTGTTCTTTTTGGGGACTACAACTAAAGGTGAAACCCACTTACTGTTGGATATAGGGCATATGAAATTGACATCTAACATTTTTTGCATCTCTTCTTTAACCACCTCCTTGAGGGATGGATTCATTATTTGCTAAGGTTTCCTAATAGGTTGGGAATCGTGTTGTGTATAAATATGATGTGAACACATTTTAGGATCAATTCTCTTCATATCATGGTAATCCCAAGAAGAGGAATTAGAATTCTTACATAATACTTGAATAAGTTTTCCTTGTTGAATATCAGACCACTGACTACTAACATGCAAGAAATTACCTAATTGAATCTCCATTGGAATGTTGTAACAATTTTCTTCTTGCATAGTGGTTGTACTACAAAATGAGGAAAATGTCATGAGATCACTTATATCCTGTATGCCATCTTTCACAATCTGATATAAAGGCAATGAAAACAAACTAGCCGACTGCAAGAAATCAGAACCACAAAGAAAAGTATGAACCTGATTATCCTTTGTTTCCTCTTGAAATTTTATTATATAATCAACGATGTAAATAAGTTGAATCATCTCTTCATAACTAGCTAAATTGTCTACCCATGGAATATCTTCGGTTTTTGCAAGGGGTTTGGCCGATGGAAATAATGTTATGTGTTTGACTGCATCCCCCCAAGAATGATCATGTTACCAAATATACATCATGTAAACACATTGGCAGTGGAAAGCCAAGGCCTCCCAAGAATAAAGGGATGACTTCCCATGGAAGATCTGGGTTGCAAGACCATAAAATCTACCGGGTATGTCCATGAATCCAAGGCCATTATCACGTCTTCTAGGATCCCTTCTGGTTTGATCTTGGAATGGTCAGCAAGCTTAAGAACTATATGAGTCAGGCATATGTTTTTCAAATTCAAACGTTTCATGTCCTACGATCATAATGTTAATTGCTACTCCAAGGTCAATCAAGGTGCTATGGAGACAGATCCCATTGATTTGCATAGAGACAACAAGGTTCCCAAGATCTAAGTCTTTCTCAATGAGGTTCCTACAACTTATCATATCAATGGTCTCACCAACAAAATGGATGATAGGTGGGTCTTTTCTTTTCCTCCTTGGATGTCTTACACAAAATTCCTTTACCGTTTTAACATAAATTGGTTTATCCTTTAAGGCCTGAAGTAAGGGAGTTTTAATGTGGAGATTTTTAAGTTTGGTAAGCAGATCATATTCCGAAGTAGCCACTGGCTTTCTCAATTGTAATCTTTCTGGATAGGGTGGTTCTCCCAAAGACTATGGTTGTTTTAGTAAGGTGACTACTTGTTTAATCAAATTTGGGGGTTCATTACTGATGATTGGATTAGGAATTAGTTCTTCATCTTCTTCCTAAATGTTAATAGGGTCTGAATTTTGAAGGACCTTCCCAGAATGTAAATGGATATCTTGTAATCCTACAGGAGTGACTGTAAATGTTGGGAAGGGTTTCAACTCAGCTTGAAGAGCATGTTGAGTTTGTTTATTATTTGGGTTAGCTATAGGTTGGACAAGAAGTTGGTGTTTCCTAAGGGGTTGCGGGGTAGGAAATTTAAGATGCTGATATTGCATAGCTACTTGCTCTAATTGAGTAGGAATTTGCAAATAAGGTTGAGGTGGATACTGTTGGGATGGCTAATAAAAAGGTGGAAAATGGTGGGATTGCATATGAGGTGGTTTTGCATAGGGTAAGGGTATGAAGGCATAGTCCCAAAACCAGGCCCTCTCCATCCTTGTTTCCAAGGATGAGTCTGAATTGGCAGTTGGGAACATGCTTTCCAAGGGGCTGTTTGATTCCAAGTATATTGATATCCTAGAAAGTATGAAGAATTTGAAATGGTTGGATTAGTAGGCATACTTGATGGATGAGGCTGTCATGGCCTTTTAGCTGCTAATGCACATAATTTCTCTATGGCTTCCTCCTCTCCTTGGTACATTGCTTTCAATCTAGGAAGTGAAGGGCACTGATCTGTAGAATGATTATCTCCACAAATACCTCAAACATAAATCTTATTTAAAGGGAACTGCTTCAAGGGATGATTTTTACGACACTTAGAACAAAAGATAGCCAAAGATGCATTCTCTTCATCCTACTTTTCCTATCTTGAAAGGCATCTAGCTGCATACTTAGGGTGCCGAGAATATCGGTCTTAAAACATTCCAAGAGGTTACCCAACTCTGTTCTAGTGACTCCTCCTGATGAGCTATTAAGGTTTTTAGGGAGAGGGTCTCGAAGTCCTTTACCTATTCTTGCTTTCCCCCTTGAATATTTCATACATAGCTCACCAATTTTATCAAGAGGAAACTAAGAAACATCCCCATCCCCCATTAAATTAAGTACATTCATGAATTCATCTAAAATTCCTCTTAAAAAGATAACCTTTATTGTTTCTTGGTCTAATTTATGTTGTTTGGAACACCGAAGGTTATATTTAAATCATTCAAGATAATCTTCTAGGTTCTCATCTTTTGCTTGTGTCATTTGGAAGATTTCCTCTCTTAGCTCCATTGCTTTGCAATATTCCTGATACTTTTGAAGGAATACCCTTCTCATCTCTTCCCAAGTCCTTATTGTATCTCGTCCAAGTCCCATAAACCAACATAATGTTGATTCCTTGAGAGTGTCAAGAAACAACTTTAATTTTTGTGCATTACTAGAATAATCATAGCTTCTACACAAAATATCAAATTCAAACAAAAAGGAATCAGGATCATCACTTACTTGACCATGAAAATGAGGAAGTGCAGAAGGGGGAATATTCATCATCTGCACAATTACAAGAGGATCCATAATGGGAAATCCAAAATTTACCTTTTCTTTAATGGTGTGTTCCTCCTCTCGATGATTATGTTCCTCCTCTTGATGGTTGTGTTCCTCACTGCGGTTGCTTGTCTCACCTTGATCCTCTGCCATGTTTTCCCCAATTAAACTATACTACATTTCATTATGGGGGGATTCTAACCCAACAATTGCCTCTGCAACTTGCCTCTTTGTGTTACTAGCAATGATTACACCTCTAAAAGACCATGCTGAAAATTCCAAAGTTTCCACATTGATTGATATTGCAGGTCTATGTCATGTAGATGAATGTTCAATCCTTCTCACTATGGTTTTCCATGCAGACCCTTTAATATTCTTCCCTATCAACGAGTTAGTAAATAAAGGAGATTAGATGGTGCTATTAAAAGCAACATTAATAGGTATCTTGCTTTTAATAAATCTCCCCTTACTATCTCTTTCTCAATTCATACAATACTAGCACCATCTAGATCCAACAAAATCATGTACTAACCAAAGCAAGCTAGCGTGCAGGTTCTTACCTCTCATCTTATCGAATCACCTTGTTATGTTCTAGGGCACCAGAATTCCTACACAAAAATAGAACTTATGGCTCACAATTAATCAAACTCAAATGAAATAAAACATTAACTAAGACCTAGTTCTTTGACACCTCCCTGTAAACAACACCAAAATTTTGTGCAATTTAAACAATTGCTTATTTTACTTCACATAAATGATTGACCAGGGTTTGTAAACTAATGAGGTGACGTACAAAGTATATGCAAAACTAAGTTCAACTAACTACAATTAATACATTGCTCAAGAGAAATGTTAGTTGATAGATTAAGTGAATTCACTGTGTCTCTATCAACAATGACTCTTTAGATTTTATCCTTTGTAAATCAGGGTCTTGTCTAATATTATCACAATGTTCAAATAATCAATCTGGTCTTTGATATTTAATAGATACAAACAACAAATGAATTGTACTACAACTCTCAAGATAACAGTCAATGGAATGTATGGAATCACCCAGTGTACCCCAACAACTAGCTATCGAATAAAATAGTGATCTTTTACCAACTACGAGAATTGTCAAGATGTCCATAAAACAATTTCTGTTATTTATTACCAATCAGAGAGATGTTCTAATCTAACCACATTGTTCATAAAAGCAAACCAAATATATGAAAAATCATAGGTCTAGGTCATGTTTCAGCTAGATCACTTATGGACTTCTCAAGTTTACGATAGTTCAACTACTGGAACACACCAAGCACATGAGGATCCTCTCATATTTATGAAAAGCATGTAAAGTAAATCCAAGCATTCATCATTAATGCTATAGGGTTTGAATTAAATCTGTAATACTGGAAATTCTTTATAAAATTAAATTATAAAGCAAAAGGATAAATCTGCAATGGGATCATAAGTATGTCAAGAAACATGTGTTGAAAGAACTTAGAAAAAAATGCAAACGCCAATCCAATCTGATATATACCTTGAGCATAATATAAATACATCAAACACACTTGCAAAAATTAAACCTATGATCTAACACTGCTAGTGTGACTCAGAACAGGGGTCCCTCCTAGCCAAGCATACCGCAGTGGGTAAGAACATAGAAAATGATCATAAGTGCAGAATATTCATTAATCAAAGTAAAGAGTACATCATAGGAGTTCAAAAGGAATCTGAACTCTGACACCACAGTCCTGATACTTTGTATATGGATAGAAAAATCTAAGCTAACCTCTCCATAAGACTGTCTCACTATATATAAGAGTTCATATGTAATTAGTTACAATGATAACCCATACATCTTGGATCTCGATTCTCCACAGATAGATATACAATATGACAAACATAGGAAAATTATTATTTTCTTGATATATTGATTTAATGAATAACAAAATGAAATCGCAACTGTAATCCAAATTACATCTAACTCCACCAATTGTTGATCATGATCCCAATCAACATGAAATATTGAATATCTAGGTATAGAATGCAAGGTGTACATCATGGAACAGATCTTGTCCTTTAATTAGGTTTTGAATAATCCAGAACTAGCTTAGGTGGCGCATGAGTCAAGCCTGTAATTTCAGTAACACGCACTGTTGAAGGATAACGTCACTAGTTTACAAGAATGCCTAGCTCCAATAGCATGCAGACTTGTGGTGAAAAAGATATAACTACTGCAAATCCACGATGGTCATACTAATAATCTTACATTTGAAAATAGGTAACAAAACATGATCAATCATATCTAATTGAACATAATTACCTCATATAGTTAAGGTGATGATAGGACCATTCAAATGTGTGGAAAAGAATGGAAGTACAAGAAAATATGCAGGATAATAAGAAGTATTAGGTGCAAAAAGGTTAGCCAAAATGAGTGCAAAACTTATAAAAAATGAATCCCAACAAGAAGGCACTCATTACAGGCTTGAGATGGGCATTTATGCTCACATGAATGAGCAGATCCTTGGCTACAAAATGACCAGGTGCAACGTTAAAGTCTCTATGAAGGGCATTCATGTCCTACATGACCATCACGCTCTAGGTCAAGGCAATGAGAAGACTATGGTGGGATCTGGAAATTATTTAAATCAACATGTTGGCAGCAACGAGAAGTTGGAAGTTGATGAGAAGTGAACTTGGGAAGTGGAGAAGGGGTTGGTTGTTTGGTTGGTGTAGTAGGTTTCAATCCAAGGTTCTGGGTGCAGATGTTTTTGGTTGCTTGAGGCACGCGAAGCATGCCTTAGTGTCAACATGCCCACTATAGAAGAGGGGGGAAAGGTAAAACCCAAGCTAGTAGTTATGGGGGAAATGCAAGTCATGGTTTTCATGCCTTTGTCCCCCCCACAATGAGTGTGCTATTGAGGCTATGGAGGCTCTCTCTTTGGAAGCTCATGAGTGAAATCAATAAGGAGGTGGAGGTATTGGCCCCTATTGAATCGTAAAAAAACCTTTTGTTCATGTTTATGATGGAGCGCGAGTTTCACAAAGCACAAATCCTAAGAACCATTCATAGTCTTAAGGAGGAATTGCATCACACTCAACAACAACTAGATGACTTGACAACTACTACTGAAGTTTTGTTTCAATTTAAGGCCAAGGTTGATGCCAGAGCAGAAGTGGACCCAAGCACGTCAAGGTAACAAGTCTTTTATGGTTTTCTATTGATGTCTTGTTTGCTTGATCCTTGGGGTTTCTTAATGTTGTTTTTGAATGATTGGTCATAGCACACCTAGTTTTTCCTTGGTGGGAAGGTGATGCAAACTTGTAAATTAATTTTTTAATTTTTGAGAAGTCAATGACAATTAACAACAATACTTTGGCATCCTCGTTTCCCTAAAAATGGCAAGGTTTTTGTTTCGGTCTCTAATTTTAGAACAATGGTGGAAAATGATCCTAACCAAACTTCTAAGAAGATTTACATGTCCCCACTATAGGTAGGTCAATCGGTATCTTTGTATTTGATTTTTGCTAATAGTTAATAAAAGTTTCCATAGCTTACTTCAAAAACAAGTAAACATAAAATGAGAAGCACTCAAAATCCCTCATCAAATTATTATTTGACAAATAGGTGTGGTTCGAAATTGTAACCTTCATGACAAGGTATATCCAATCCCTTATAACAACGCAAATTCAAAGTCGAATGGTGGCGATTTAGGACGTGGACGTGAAAGAGAGAGGTAAGGATCAATTGTCATCAAATTAAAATTCAAAGTTGATTGGTGGTGGTGGTTTACCAAGGTGCGCACGTGAAATAGAATTCGGTAAGGAAGCACGAAGGAGAGAACAAAAGTTAAATGACTTTAATGAGAACAAAACTAATCGATATCTGGTTGTGACTATTAGATTAACTAATTATTACGTGCGTAAATTTGGAATGAATAATCTTGGAATGTATAAAGTGAAAATTAAAACAAGAGATATTTAGATTTTAATGCTTGGTTCACTAGTATATTTATCTTTTTGTTTTGAATCTTGTTTCTTATATAATTCAATAATGCCAAACCTAGTAATACTCTGAATATGAAAGGTGGTTGAGCACATATGGTGCTTAAGAAAATTGCTAAGTCCTAGCCTTCAATAGTTTTGGAAGTAGTAATATCAAAAACATGAACTACTTGAAACACCCTAGAAGGGACGTGGGATTATATATATATAAATATAAATAGTTGTTGTTTATAATGTTTAAAGAGATTAATCCAATTGGTTAATTCCACGTGCCTTTAAATTCAAGGTTCGTCAATGGTAGCCTCTTTTTTAGGACTAACTAGCAACCATAGAATGGTCGGATTTTGACAAGTCAATGTGCATCTATTGTATAAAACAAAAAATATGAGACACATATTTTTGGATTGCAGGTTCACCAACCAACACTGATCTTATATAGGCTAGAGTTTTCATGATATGTTCTATAGGTCCATACATTTTAGGGATTCTCTTATGGTGGTTGTTAGCTCTGTAAGAAGATGGGTAGGTGGCTTTCACATCTTATCTCACTCATTACTCTGTCCTGTTTGTGGAAACTAAATCTAAAGGTAATTTTTAGAATACTAAAATGGTTTTCAATAAAATGAATTTCTATAGATTTTTTGAATAACAAAGCAACTCAAATTTATATTGAGCACTTTTTTTAGAAAGTATTGTGAAATTAAGTACAGCAAATCTAATTGAACAAGTAAATCGATTACAAGAGATGAAACTAAAAAAATATGTGTAAACTGTGCAAAAGGCTTGCAACAATGCTCTATTGAACTCAAAAGTAGAATACAATACAAGATGCACTCACAATGACTGAATAATTCGAATTAACCAAGGAGGTCATTCGAAATAGTTGCATGGAATAGCTTGGCTTCACTAGGAGTCCTCATCATCAGATCAGTGGAGTCATCAATGCACTAGTAACGGTCAACCAGGTGTCAAACTGAGTGTGGTAGGTGTAACTGGCACATGGAGGCACTAACTGAATGAAGGAGGCTCAGTGAAGGACGCATAGGGAGCTAACTGAAATCATAATAGGTAATCTAGTCTCACTGGGGGTCCAATGGAGTGATACAATCAGTTGAGGAGCCAATCTATCCTTAAATCAAGGAAAGAACTCAACTAACTGAAGTGAACTAAGTGGTAGGTGAAGAAGTGCACCTTTCTCAGGTGGTAGGTGAGAAGTGGGCGCCTTACTGACTAGGAGGGCTATAACTTCATGGAAAGAAGCTCCTGGGGCTAGCAAACTGGGGACAAGGTGCTGGGGGTCACCAAACTAATGACTGGGATGCATACATGCAAAGTATAAAAACTAAATGATGAGATAGACTAACAAGTACATTGTGACCATTAAATAGGACCAATATGATATGCTTTCCCTCCTCGCTTTCGTGAGGAGAGGAAAGTTGGTGTTGTGAGGGCCTACTCTTTGTATTTTGCATTTGTGACTCGACTTTTTGCTAAAAAAAACATGTTCACTCATTTTGGAAAATCTTTCCATTCAACTTAGGAGGAACATGCATTTTCAAACTAAAGTCCTCATCTTTAATCAATATTTGGGGGAAGTTCAGTGTGCCAAAATCCAATGATCATACATCAATAGTGAATGTTCAAGAACACAAGTTAGTGATCAAAATGTTTGCAACCTCCACATTTGACAATGTTTAAAATAATATTTAGAGTTGAGAAACAACAAGTCAATTAATATCATATGAGAATACATTTAGGAAGAAGCTTTTCCAAGAAACTTAATAGATGATTAATTTGATAATTCCCACACCGTCTATGTGTATCAATAGAGATTGTATGGTTCATAAAGATGGGTTGGTGATACTCCCCCACCAGATTTCAATTCCCCTAGAACATGCTAGCCCCCCATGAAGTGCCACCAGCTTTAAGATTATATGTTAACTAGGTTAATATATTTTGATAATATTAGTCAATGCCTCTATTGGCATACATTCTCATGTCTTCTTATACCTATTACATTGTCCTATGCATGATGCTAAGGATTTAGTTGTTACCAGAAATTAGTTTGTCATTATAAACTTTTAGCAAGGAATTTGCTTTTACTTGTTTTGCCTCTCTTTATTGTGCAATTCATCCCTAAAACTATTAAGTTGCTAGATTTAGTTTTATTCAGTATTGGTGTGCACTTAGTTTCAATGTATGGTGGGTATCAATAAAATCTTGTTAATTGCAAGTACTTTATTGGTTTTATGTATTAAAGGGCGTCTGTGGAGTTGATTTCTTGGTTTTGAAAACATCACATTTGTGGAATCATGGCAAAGGAGTAACGTAAGAATAATTAAACATTTCAATTTTTTCTTTATTGTTTTGAATTTGCACCAACAATAAAACTTAATTATCTCAATGAACTAAGGCTTGTTCTTATACTCATATTCAAGGCATTGTTGTAAAGGTAAACTAGAATATTTTATGATAGGGAATGATTTGGAGAATACTCCAAGTTGTCTCAATAGCCATATTCGTTTGAGCACATGAAATAGTGTATTGTGCTATGAAAATGTACTAAAAATGGTGGTTGGACAGATGGGTCAATTATGGAAGGTAATAATCTTTATGCTGACATGGATTCAATATTTTTCCTACAAGGAGGCCTTAACAATGTGGGAACATTGGGTATCTACAAGCATCGATAAAAAAAAATCACTTGTCTTCTATACGACCACTTCTCCTACCCACGACAAGTGACCCATTACAAGTAACCACTGGTTATACAAATACAACACAGTGTCTAGCATATATTTATTATTTCCATATTTTCAGTTATAATGAAATATTTATACAATTTATGGAATCAATATTACAACTCCACTTTGTGTCTATGACCCAAATGGGGAACTACGCTACAACCAATGGAGGGATATAGTGAAAAGTATAGGATACAAACCTCTTATTCTATCTGAGGTGCCAATAGTGAAGCAATTTCTCAATAGAAAATGGTTTCCTATTACATTGTTGGGCATCACAAGAATGTTAGAGTATTGTAAGGATGGTCATCCTTCAATTTACATTGATGATTTCAACACATAACAAAGGAAGTATCCCCTATAGTTTGAAGATTGTAGCCATTGGTGTTTACCATGCATCCCGGATACATAGAACAAATTTTTGTATGCCTCCTTGATTTCCAAGGGTTTCAGGAGGGTATAATCCCGATAAATTACATGCCAATAGTATATTTTGACAAAATAACTGTAATACCTTGTTTTTGACCCCAACATGTAATTATGTAAATATGTATATAATGATGAAATGACTAGAAGCTAGGCAAAATTGGTCTAGTATGACCAAGATTATGTAATTATGTACAATTTATGTTTAATATAAAAACCATGACTACTGCATACTAAGAAGGAAGAAGAAGATATGGGGGGCTATGATTCCACAAGAGAGGAAAGTGAAAAGGGGGTTTAAGGGAAGATGACCCCGGTGACTTATAAGTTAAGTCATTATCCTTATTATTCCTTTTATCCTAAATTTCTATTAATCCCTCTTAATTAAAGTTCATTGGCCATCATATTGAGTTATTTATCCCAAGATTGGGATTAGAAGGGTGAAAAGCAACAAATCCCATGTATGCCACTTGTTTAGTTCTCATCACTCGTGCATGGCACTTGCCTAGTTCTTAACATGCATACAAATTATTGAGAACTAGTTCATTCAATCATTATGCTATCATCATTGAACCATCATCATGTACAATAGCCTATAGTTGCATGAGAGAACAATCAAAATTATAGAATTGTAGATGTTATTACCCCAGGATATTGGTGATGGGAAATTGAGTTCCCTGGGGAGAGAATATGTCCTGCAATTGAGTTCCTTGGAGTCCCAACACGGAGATTCTTTGGATGGTTTGTGTTGGAGCCCTGGAAGGGAATTGGGGAAATCACCTAAGAGACTATTAACTCATAGGTTTCATTCCTTGGGTTGTGTAGGCTAATGAGGGAGGAGTGCTAGCGGAATTGGGACAACTATCGAGGGGGGTTGAAACCTATGTGTTTGTTGGGGCATATTGGAACCCAATATGTAGATAGATCAATATCATATGCCACTAGCACCATACATGGGACTAGGGTTTTCCTCTCAATTAAAATGAAATCCCTCCAAAATGTATTTGCATTTGATAGAAGGAAACAATCATGCCTTTATTCAATTTGCATAAAATACACATAATTTAAAGAGATTTGTGGAAACATAATTGACAACTATGTAAAACCTTGGAGACATATATAAATTAATTATAAGGGGAAAATTCAACTTGCTGCAAGCTTCGAGGATCAGAGTTTGATAACACTACTATATCAGTTGATGGTGATAGAGTTTCCGACCCTGTTAGATACGGTAACAATATTACAAATATTCAAGATTTTTTTTTATTTTTAAACATTGTGTACAATGTATATAATAATAGTATTGCACATTGATAACAAGTTGCTTATTAGTGAAGATGAATCTAGCACATGGTCTTATATGCAGGAGATCTTCGTTGTGATTACACCCCTATACAACAAAGAAAAAGTAAAATATTATTTTATGAGATGCATATAAAAGAAAAATGAAATTATTGGAGGACTATAATGATAGAGGTTTTATATATGAAAGCAGATCCAATACATTGAAGGGCTATTTTTCAACAAACCAATCAAATTGAAAGTCATGTTCATTATCAAGACTATTAGCTCAATGTCATAAGTTGCCAATATAGTGATTTGGTATGCACAACTTGCATAAAGTTAATATAGTTTCAATCAAACAAAAAAGTGAAATTTAATTAGATGAAAAATGAGTGAAAGTCGATTATGAACAAATAATTGGAGACAACATTCTATTGCGATGTTGTTTATAAGAAACATTCTAATATTTTATTTTCGGATTAGATATATGGATTTCTAGTGTTCCATCTTGATTGGTTTATTATTGTGACACCCAAATAAGGTTATCTTTTATGGATTGATGTATTTTTTATAGATTGTTGTACTAGTAATTTTCAATAAATTGTTGGTGAATTGTTGTATGAATTGTAGTCTACAAAAGTACAATTCTAGTTAATATGTTTTACAAAGAAAAATATTTGAAAACTGAGATTTGCATTTTAGGGTTCTCTTTTAAAGAGACATCAATGTTATATTGTTAAATGTTTTAATGATTTATTTGTCTTTAAGTGGATATTAATTTCCATGGTATGAATGGAATTATAATGGTATGTTTATGAGTAGTAGTTTAAATGATACTTATTGTAGAAAGTATTTATATGCACTATAATGTATAATCTCTTATATTTTTTTGTAACCATTTCCAATGATTGCTTTTGTTATTGAAGAATGTGTTCGAATAAGACTAAGATAATTGATATGTTAGCAGAAGACTAAGATATGGTTATGTAATTATGTTTTGGACTGTGACAAATATTGTGGAAAAAATTGCACAAGGGTGCATACCTCCACTTGATAAGGGGCTAAGCCTTGTAGGTTGCAGCAAGGCCTTAGTCCTTGGAGCCCCTTTGGGGGTTTGTGATGTCCTCCAAATTGTCCTGCAAGAGGTTGTTAGTAGAATTCAAATAAAAGAAATAAAATTAAACAAAACATAACAAAGAAAATGGGGGGAGAATGCAAACTCCAACAACTAAATGTATTCAAAACCACTTTGTATTTCCCAATGGTCAAGTTGTACAACACCTAGGAGGTGCGAGATTCAAGGTAAGCCAAAAATATCCCTTAGAGAGGTCCTTCTTGTCCAAGCTATATGCTAAGTGGGTGATAGAAAAATGGAGAAAAACTCTTCCCCCTTGGAGGAAGGTGGAAAGGGAGCTTGGGAATGATTACAAAGGTAGGAAGATGTGGTTTATGAGGAAGCTCCAACACAAATACAACAGCATAAATTTTCTCTTCTTTTCTCTCCACAAAATGAATGTCAATGGCCTCCTTTTATAGGCAAAGAGGTGGCCAAGAAACAACTAAATCCAAATGTGAACCCATGCACTCCATGAACTAGTTACAAGGTACACCAAGGGGGCTATTTAATGCCACCAAGTGTGTGAGGAGCCAAATTTGGATTGTTATAGGTGATGGGGATTTCAAGAGGCTTCATTGTGCCATGGGAAGTAGTTGGTCCCGTCATTTTGACAGTAATGCAATTATCGAGGGAAAAGTTGTGCGAGTATCATGCAGGAACTGAACTGATAACATGCGCTATAATGCATGTTAACAATGGTTCAACCATGCGACCTCTTATTTTGACTGTTCTTGGGAACTTTTGGACTCATGTTTCCTTTTGGATTTGTTGAGGATGCCTTCATAGACCTATGTTCTTTATGTTGATGACGCCTTACTGCAAGAATCACCAAAATGTCGCATATGTGTGAGATTTAGGAATTAACAAATTCCTCCTGATGTATGAGGTTCAGTGTAATACCTGGTGTGTTAAGCCCTTGGACATATGATGTGGTTATTATTTGTGTTGTGATGTGGAACTAGATGTCTGGACTATGGACTATTGACATTATTATTATTATTATTATTATTAATTAAAGAAATAGTTCAACCTGGACAACTAATGTGGCTAGGGGGCCATGCATTCCACATGTGAGGGGGTTGGGGACTAGGAGTTGTGGCTCTCCCTAACAACACTCTTTGTTTCCAATTTTTGGTTATTTATCCTATGTTGGTATTATTGAGCCTAATTCATAATTTAGTGGTACTTCCTAAGTGCTTGGATGGATTCCACTTGTTAAATGTGCCCCTTTGGTGGTTTTGTAAGTCCTTGGTGGAGGTTACACTTGGTTTTGTAACCCCCACTTGCACAAGTGAACCCTTTCTGACTATTTTTAGCCTTAACACCTCAAAAGTTGTGTAAATCCCCTCATGTTTTGTAACCTCCTCTCACTAATTCTAGGTTGCCTCTTTGGGTTGGAGTTAACCTCTTGTGGTTTGGGTAACCTCCATAGTGAGTTGGAGTTAGACTCTTGGTGTGGATTCGAATTGATCTATATGAATTCAAATGGGCTCTCTCACAGGCTCTCTCTTGGCTAATAGACTGAAGTTGCATGCTCTTGTGGAGGAGAAGCATTGTATGGATAAATATTGAAGTCCTGGGTGAGGGTGGTGATACCTGAAGGGACATGATGAGTGTGGATACTCACAAATCACTAGGAAATGAATATTGAAGGACTTGTAATGAGGTTTGAAGACCCTGTAATGGGGACTGAATATTGACTTTATAGAACACAACATGAGTCCTTGTCCCATTGATTTTCCCTATCCAGATATCTACATCTGGATCTCAAAGGTGGATGGTGATGTCCCGAGGGATCGTGTGGTGAAGGGAATCCCATTGCATCGGGTAGTGTAGATGGAAGGGAAAGTTTAGATGGAGAAAGGTGTAGTTGTGGTCTCTGACAGTGTGGAAAGGGAGAAACTATAGGGTATGTTTCAACCATTTCTGATATTTTTGGGTCATGAAACTTGTTCCATTGCATCCGAAGCAATGCTTCTAGTAAGGAACACCTTTTATTTAACTGAAAATGGTTTCAGTATGACTAATATCTGGTCATTTTTATATGGCAGGGTTCTTGAGAATGGCACAACCACATATTCTGATTTAGATGTTTCTGAGAATTGATGGGTTGTGATACCTGTTCCATTTCATCTAGAGCAATGGTTCCAGTAAGGAATACCTTTTGTTTCATTGAAAAATCTTTCTATATGGTTGAGATACAGTTATTTTTATGTGGCAGTGTTTCTAGTATTGAGATGAGTGCACCATACCTATTGGTTTGAGAGTACCTCTCATGTGGATATATGGCCTCAGCTTAGGGGTGACTTGTTCAAGTATGGCTTCAATTGACTGTGTCTATGGCTAGGAGGAAAGTTGTTTAGTTGAAGCAAGTTTCCCCTTAATAAGATAAGTATTTTATTATATGTGTATTTACTGCATCCTTGCTATTATATGTGCTTATGGATTTGTTTTGCTTATGATTTGTATGGCTATAGGTGACAGCCATGAGATATGATTTTATATGGATATAGATTTCATCTTTCATATATTAATTTTTTCATGTTGATATGGCTATGGTTGGTAGTCAGTGATGAGTATTTTGTTATGTGTTTATCTACTGCATTCTGATGTATGTGTGCTCTCAGATCCGGTTTTGCTTATGGTTTGTATGGTTGTAGGTGATAGCCATGGGAACTGACCTATTTATCAATTATATTTTTGTATATGGAAGCCATCATATCTACTTTTGTTTATGTTAATATGGTTGTAGGTGGCAGTTGGTATATTTGGTTTTCAACACTGTTAATATGGCTGATTGTGGCAGTTTATTGATCTAATTATTTACCTTGTGTATGGTAGCTTATAGATTTGTTATACCATGTTTAATATCATGTTAATAGCTATCTCATATTTGGTTGAAATTCATCCATGCATTTACCTTGCATAATATGTGTATTGTGGAAAGATATGCATTTTAATCTTGCATTTCATTTTAAAGAGGATAAATTTTTTTAATTTTAAATTGGCTTATTGGCATGATGGCCTAGCCTTAGATAACCTTATTCCGATGTGTATTTACCTTGATTCAGCCTTCCCTTGGGTTTCCTTGTGACCTTGGACTTGGTTTTGGGGTCGGGTACACTACATTCAGAAGGTAATGTAGAGCCAAAAATGAATCATTGTTTCTTGTATTTCTCTAATGTTCTGTTAGTACAAAGCATATGTGGATGATAGGGGCTTCCCAAGGGGGGATATTGTTGGTGATGACCATTGGAGCTGTAATAAATAATTGTGTTTTATACAAACGAGGTGTGTATACCCATACTCATGAAAATTTGTCAAGGTGATTATAATAAGAGGATACCAAGGGGTCAACTTAAATATACTGCTAGGACATGAATAAAGGAAGATTGGGTGGCTTTGGATCTTAAGTGTGTTTGTCTTGATGGATGAATAGATATAGATCTTTTGGAAATTTGTGATAATATTTTCAAGTTACTGACATAGGAACTCACCATTCCTTAAGAAGATAGGTCAATTAGTGTAGACACAACCCTGCACTAAATACTGTTATCATGTCCCAAGATATATTCCAATATCATGAATCCAATGAAATTGATGGTTTGTCAATCCAAGTTTCTATTTTCAATTTATTGTGAATTTCATCTCATTTCTTATAGCCATTCTTGAATACTTCACAAATTTCAACTAGGGGCACAAAATCCAATTAGAGTAGTGAAATTGGGCTGCATTGGAAACAACTTTAATAAAATCATCTTGTGAAGGACACTAATGCATTGCATGTAATTTAAGGACAATATATTATACTTCTTTTGCATGAAATTTTTAATGTAATGATAGTAACCCATGACTTGAATTTGACTATGTAAAATGCTTTTGACTTCTTGACTATGATAATGAATACTTTAATAATAGTAGTTATTATTTGAATTGAACAATTCATCATTGGTTGAACCATTTATTTTCAATGTAGGGTCATTATTGGTATGATCATATGGGCCATTAATGTTACATATATAATTTAGTTATTGTAAACAAGATTTGCAATTCCTAAAGAAATGATATGATTAATATGTTAATAAAAACTATATCTATGATAATACTAATGTAGTTATGTTTTATGAGGAGATATTGTTAAACATGTTATATGTCGTTTATTTTGTGATTACAATGTTTAACTCAGATTACACTGATGATTGGATTAGGAATTAGTTCTTCGTCTTCTTCCTAAACGATAATAGGGTCTGAATTTTGAAGGACCTTCCCAGAATGTAAATGGATATCTTGTAATCCCATAGGAGTGACTGTAAATGTTGGGAAGGGTTTCAACTTAGCTTGAAGAGCATGTTGAGTTTGTTTATTATTTGGGTTAGCTATAGGTTGGAAAAGAAGTTGGTGTTTCCTAAGGGGTTGCGGGGTAGGAAATTGAAGATGCTAATGTTGCATAGTTGCTTGCTGTGATTGAGTAGGAATTTGCAAATAAGGTTGAGGTGGATACTGTTGGGATGGCTAATAAAAAGGCAGAAAATGGTGGGATTGCATATGAGGTGGTTTTGCATAGGGTAAGTGTATGAAGGCATAGTCCCAAAACCAGGCCCTCTCCATCCTTGTTTCCAAGGATGAGTCTGAATTGGCTGTTGGGAGCATGCTTTCCAAGGGGCTGTTTGATTCCAAGAATATTGATATCCTAGAAAGTATGAAGAATTTGAAATGGTTGGATCAGTAGGCATACTTGATGGATGAGGCTATCATGGCCTTTTAGCTGCTAATGCACATAATTTCTCTATGGCCTCCTCCTCTCCTTGGTACATTGCTTTCAATCTAGGAAGTGAAGGGCACCGATCCGTAGAATGATTATCTGCACAAATACCTCAAACATAAATCTTATTTAAAGGGAACTGCTTCAAGGGATGATTTTTACGACACTTAGAACAAAAGATAGCCGAGGATGCATTCTCTTCATCCTACTTTTTCCTATCTTGAAAGGAATCTAGCTGCATACTTAGGGTGCCGAGAATATGGGTCTTAAAGCATTCCAAGAGGTTACCCAACTCTGTTCTAGTGACTCCTCCTGATGAGCTATTAAGGCTTTTAGGGAGAGGGTCTCGAAGTCCTTTACCTGTTCTTGCTTTCCCCCTTGAATATTTCATACATAGCTCACCAATTTTATCAAGAGGAAATTAAGAAACATCCCCATCCCCCATTAAATTAAGTACATTCATGAATTCATCTAAAATTCCTCTTAAAAATATAACCTTTATTGTTTCTTGGTCTAATTTATGTTGTTTGGAACACCGAAGGTTATATTTAAATCATTCAAGATAATCTTCTAGGTTCTCATCTTTTGCTTGTGTCATTTGGAATATTTCCTCTCTTAGCTCCCTTGCTTTGCAATATTCCTGATACTTTTGAAGGAATACCCTTCTCATCTCTTCCCAAGTCCTTATTGTATCTCGTCCAAGTCCCATAAACCAACATAATGTTGATTCCTTGAGAGTGGCAAGAAACAACTTTAATTTTTGTGCATTACTAGAATAATCATAGCTTCTACACAAAATATCAAATTCAAACAAAAAGGAATCAGGATCATCACTTACTTGACCATGAAAATGAGGAAGTGTAGAAGGGGGAATATTCATCATTTGCACAATTACAAGAGGATCCATAATGGGAAATCCAAAATTTACCTCTTCTTTAATGGTGTGTTCCTCCTCTCGATGATTATGTTCCTCCTCTTGATGGTTGTGTTCCTCGCTACGGTTGCATGTATCACCTTGATCCTCTGCCATGTTTTCCCCAATTAAACTATACTACATTTCATTATGGGGGGATTCTAACCCAACAATTGCCTGTCCAACTTGCCTCTTTGTGTTACTATCAATGATTACACCTCTAAAAGACCATGCTGAAAATTACAAAGTTTCCACATTGATTGATATTGAAGGTCTATGTCATGTAAATGAATGTTCAATCCTACTTACTATGGTTTTCCATGCAGACCCTTTAACATTCTTCCCTGCCAACGAGTTAGTAAATAAAGGAGATTAGATGGTGCTATTAAAAGCAACATTCATATGTATCTTGATTTTAATAAATCTCCCCTTACTATCTCTTTCTCGATTCATACAATACTAGCACCATCTAGATCCAACAAAATCATGTACTAACCAAAGCAAGCTAGTGTGCAGGTTCTTACCTCTCATCTTATCGAATCACCTTGTTATGTTCTAGGGCACCAGAATTCCTACACAAAAATAGAACTTATGGCTCACAATTAATCAAACTCAAATGAAAGAAAACATTAACTAAGACCTAGTTCTTTGACACCTCCCTGTAAACAACACCAAAATTTTGTGCAATTTAAACAATTGCTTATTTTACTTCACATAAATGATTGACCAGAGTTTGTAAACTAATGAGGTGACGTACAAAGTATGTGCAAAACTAAGTTCAACTAACTACACTTAATACATTGCTCAAGAGAAATGTTAGTTGATAGATTAAGTGAATTCACTGTGTCTCTATCAACAATGACTCTTTAGATTTTATCCTTTGTAAATCAGGGTGTTGTCTAATATTATCACAATGTTCAAATAAGCAATCTGGTCTTTGATATTTAAAAGATACAAACAAAAAATGAATTGTACTACAACTCTCAAGATAACAGTCAACGGAATGTATGGAATCACCCAGTGTACCCCAACAACTAGCTATCGAATAAAATAGTGATCTTTTACCAAGTACGGGAACTGTCAAGATGTCCATAAAACAATTTCTGTTATTTATTACCGATCAGAGAGATGTTCTAACCACATTGTTCATAAAAGCAAACCAAATATATGAAAGATCATAGGTCTAGGTCATGTTTCAGCTAGATCACTTATGGACTTCTCAAGTTTACGATAGTTCAACTACTGGAACACACCAAGCACATGAGGATCCTCTCAGATTTATGAAAAGCATGTAAAGTAAACCCAAGCATTCATCATTAATGCTATAGGGTTTGAATTAAATCTGTAATACTGGAAATTCTTTATAAAATTAAATTATAAAGCGAAAGGATAAATCTGCAATGGAATCATAAGTATGTCAAGAAACATGTGTTGAAAGAACCTAGAAAAAAATGAAAACACCAATCCAATCTGATATATACCTTGAGCATAATATAAATGCATCAAACACACTTGCAAAAATTAAACCTATGATCTAACACTGCTAGTGCGACTCAGAATAGGGGTCCCTCCTGGCCAAGCATACAGTAGTGGGTAAGAACATAGAAAATTATCATAAGTGCAGAATATTCATTAATCAAAGTAAAGAGTACATCATAGGAGTTCAAAAGCAATCTGAACTCTAACACCGCAGTCCTGATACTTTGTATATGGATAGAAAAATCTAAGCTAACCTCTCCATAAGACTGTCTCACTATATATAAGAGTTCATATGTAATTAGTTACAAGGATAACCCATACATCTTGGATCTCGAGTCTTCATAGATAGATATACAATATGACAAACATCGGAAAATTATTAATTTCTTGATATATTGATTTAATGAATAACAAAATGAAATCGCAACTGCAATCCAAATTACATCTAACTCCACCAATTGTTGATCATGATCCCAATCAATAGGAAATATTGAATATCTTGGTATAAAATGCAAGGTGTACATCATGGAACAGATCTCGTCCTTTAATCAGGTTTTGAATCCTCCAGAACTAGCTTAGGTGGCACATGAGTCAAGCCTATAATTTCAGTAACACGCACTGTTGAAGGATAACGTCACTAGTTTACAAGAATGCCTAGCTCCAATAGCATGTAGACTTGTGGTGAAAAAGATATAACTACTGCAAATCCACGATGGTCATACTAATAATCTTACATTTGAAAATAGGTAACAAAACATGATCAATCATATCTAATTGAACATAATTACCTCATATAGCTAAGGTGATGATAGGACCATTCAAATGTGAGAAAGAGAATGGAAGTACAAGAAAATATGCAGGATAATAAGAAGTATTAGGTGCAAAAAGGTTAGCCAAAATGAGTGCAAAACTTATAAAAAACGAATCCCAACAAGAAGGCACTCATTATAGGCTTGAGATGGGCATTTATGCACGCATGAATGAGCAGATCCTTGGCTACAAAATGCCCAGGTGCAAGGTAAAAGTCTCTATGAAGGGCATTCATGTCCTGCATGACCATCACGCTCCAGGTCAAGGCGATGAGAAGACTATGGTGGGATCTAGAAATTATTTAAATCAACATGTTGGCAGCAATGAGAAGTTGGAAGTTGATGAGAAGTGAACTTGGGAAGTGGAGAAGGGGTTGGTTGTTTGGTTGGTGTAGTAGGTTTCAATCCAAGGTTCTGGGTGCAGATGTTTTTGGTTGCTTGAGGCACGGGAAGCATGGATTAGTGTCAACATGCCCACTATAAAAGAGGGGGGAAAGGTAAAACCCAAGCTAGTAGTTATGGGGGCAATGCAAGTCATGGTTTTCACGCCTTTGTCCCCCCCACAATGAGTGTGCTATTGAGGCTATGGAGGCTCTCGCTTTGGAAGCTCATGAGTGAAATCAATAAGGAGGTGGAGGTATTGGCCCCTATTGAATCGTAAAAAAACAGTTTGTTCATGTTTATGATGGAGCGCGAGTTTCACAAAGCGCAAATCCTAAGAACCATTCATAGTCTTAAGGAGGAATTGCATCACACTCAACAATAACTAGATGACTTGACAACTACTACCGAATTTTTGTTTCAATTTAAGGTCAAGGTTGATGCCAGAGCAGAAGTGGACCCAAGCACGTCAAGGTAACAAGTCTTTTATGGTTTTCTGTTGATGTCTTGTTTGCTTGATCCTTGGGGTTTCTTAATGTAGTTTTTGAATGCTTGGTCATACCACACCTAGTTTTTCCTTGGTGGGAAGGTGATGCAAACTTGTAAGCTAATTTTTTAATTTTTGAGAAGTCAATGACAATTAACAACAATACTTTGGCATCATCGTTTCCCTAAAAATGGCAAGGTTTTTGTTTCGGTCTCTAATTTTAGAACAATGGTGGAAAATGAATCCTAACCAAACTTCTAAGAAGATTTACATGTCGCCACTATAGGTAGGTCAATCGGTATCTTTGTATTTGATTTTTGCTAATAGTTAATAAAAGTTTCCATAGCTTACTTCAAAAACAAGTAAACATAAAATGAGAAGCACTCAAAATCCCTCATCAAATTATTATTTGACAAATAGGTGTGGTTCGAAATTGTAACCTTTATAACAAGGTATATTCAATCGCTTATAACAACGCAAATTCAAAGTCGAATGGTGGCGATTTAGGACGTGGACGTGAAAGAGAGAGGTAAGGATCAATTGTCATCAAATTAAAATTCAAAGTTGATTGGTGGTGGTGGTTTACCAAGGTGCGCACGTGAAATAGAATTGGGTAAGGAAGCACGAAGGAGAGAACAAAAGTGAAATGACTTTAAATGAGAACAAAACTAAGCGAGATCTGGATGTGACTATTAGATTAACTAATTATTGTGATGTTGTGATAAAGAAAATTACGTGCGTAAATTTGGAATAAATAATCTTGGAATGTATAAAGTGAAAATTAAAACAAGAGATATTTAGATTTTAATGCTTGGTTCACTGGTATATTTATCTTTTTGTTTTGAATCTTGTTTCTTATATAATTCAATAATGCCAAACCTAGTAACACTGGGAATATGAAAGGTGGTTGAGCACATATGGTGCTTAAGAAAATTGCTAAGTCCTAGCCTTCAATAGTTTTGGACGTAGTAATATCAAAAACATGAACTACTTGAAACAACCTAGATGGGACGTGGGATTATATATATATAAATATAAATAGTTGTTGTTTATGATGTTTAAAGAGATTAATCCAATTGCTTAATTCCATGTGCCTTTAAATTCAAGGTTCGTCAATGGTAGCCTCTTTTTTAGGACTAACTAGCAACCATAGAATGGTCGGATTTTGACAAGTCAATGTGCATCTATTGTAAAAAACAAAAAATATGAGACACATATTTTTGGATTGCAGGTTCACCAACCAACATTGATCTTATATAGGGTAGAGTTTTCATGATATGTTCTATAGGTCCATACATTTTAGGGATTCTCTTATGGTGGTTGTTAGCTCTGTAAGAAGATGGGTAGGTGGCTTTCACATCTTATCAAACTCATTACTCTGTCCTGTTTGTGGAAACTAAATCTAAAGGTAATTTTTAGAATACTAAAATGGTTTTCAATAAAATGAATTTCCATAGATTTTTTGAATAACAAAGCAACTCAAATTTATATTGAGTACTTTTTTTAGAAATGTTATACCTCTATATTCCACAGTGTCGCATCTCCACCACAAACAGAGTTGACGACACTTCCCCTGCTATTTGAACCACCCAGAAGATGAGTGAACCTTGAAGGTAAATCTACCCTGACAAGTTCTGACCCAGCTGAGACTTTATTTATCCACACTATCGCGCCTTGCTCAGTTATAGGTGCGCGGTAGTCCATACTACCGCGCTATGCTTTGTCTCTCCCATGCTGTACTACCGCGTTATGCTCAGACTTCAGGGTGCGGTACTCTTTTTATAGTCTTTTTTCCATGGCTTGTGGGATTTTGGATTTTCGAAGATAGTGGAAGATTGGGGTCCCTGATTCGATCCCAACTCACTTTCTCTGTTTAGAAACCTTGATCCACTTATCTCTCCCTAGATCCACCCATCTCTCTTGTTGGTTAACCCTACCTTACACTATAAAAGAGAGGCATTCCATGGGGAAAAGGGAGGACTCTTGAAGTACCAAACTTATGATCTTGCAGCATTGTGGAGATAGCTAGAGGAGGAAGCACTTGGAGCTAGAAGATTGGCTTGGACATCAAGCAACCTTTGTAAGCATTCTTCAAGTTGTAATAAGATAACTTGTCTTGTCTTTCCCATTCCATGTGTATAGCATAAGTTCTTAGCATGGAATGTATCTAATCTAGATTTGAATCTAATGTTTACATTCAAGGTATTTGGAAGCTTGTATGTTTGTTCTTTGATTGATCTTAACAGGTTCTACATTGGGACGTTGGATCAAGAGCTAGAAGCGGGACAAACGTTAGATTGAAAGGTGTGTAATATCTCTCATTGTTTCTGAATACATATGATCTTGATGTAAAAGTTAATTCAGGAATTTCAAGGTAGCATTTGTTGTGTTTTGTTCTTAGCTTAGAGTTAGTGAAAGTCAGCTTTAAAGTTAAGAGAATTTTGACTTATCCGTAGGGAAAAATTCTACATACAAGAATGGCGACTCCGCTGGTTTTGATTTCTGTTTGATTGATTTAGTTCACTGTCATACATTTTTTTATTGTGATTTGTTTTATTGCACTTCAAACCAGTTTGGAATCTTGGTCTTTTTTGGCCTTTATTCATCCCTCCTCACTGTAATTTTTCTCCTTGTATGATCACTAAGTCCCCTGGGTTAGCAACAACCCTGAAAACTCCATTTTCTTTTCTCAAGTTGCGCTTTTTCCTTACCTTGCCACAGTACCGCGCCATCAGAACTGCTTCCAGCGCGGTAGTACCGCGTTCCCTGCATTAGTACCAGAGCGGTACTATTACAGTGCCGCGCTCCAGTCTGACCCAGACCCACGGTAGTGTCTGCATTTTTTTCAAATTTTTTATCCTTGCTTGGTTTCCTGAGTCTCTCTCTGCCTTAGGTAGTGTTTGTTGTTGCCTGGTAGCATCCTGGTCATTTTACAGTCTGTGTGGTCTGATTATTTCCTTGTTGTGAGCTTGATTTGTTTGAATTAGTGGCATTTTTGACATATTGGGTCATTTTTCCAGTTTGATTGCATTGGCTTGATTTTTTCACCACAACCAACTCAACACCACCGTTCTCTGTTACTGAACCCTGTAGCTTGTACAGTCACATTATTTCCATCATTTTCAATAATTAAAATATTATTATTTGAGAACAATTTTGTTGTTTGAATTGAAAAAGTCTAGTAGCATTATTTTGCATTAGGAAATGAACCATTGATTTTGCCACATAAATTCTCATATTTGAAGCATTGTAGATTGTAGGATCAGTGCGTTAAAAAGAGTGTTTATTTCAGTTTGGCTTTGTTTACAAAAAGAAAAGAAAAATCTTTTACTTTGGTTTTTGATTGCTTGTGAAAAATTTCATGCATGTTTGATCGAAGAACTCTCTCTTTTCCTTAGCTAGATTTCATCGAAGACAAAGGCTTATTTTTTGATTCATTCTCATTTGCATGGTTTGAGTCATCATAACACCATCAAGTTTCACGTCCACTACCTGATTGAGTAAGATAGCCACTAAAATTAATCTCCCTAATTAAACCAACTTTAACCTCACTTGAGGAAATCAAAAGAATTTGGTAGTTAGGTAGGACACTGGGGATAGGCATCAAAATAATTCCCCCTTGTCATTTTCATCTGAGACATAGTCGTTGTCTTTAGGGAACTAAAATCCTCTAGTATTTATTGACACGGTCACAACTAGTTTGTGGAGGGGCCTCCTGACTGTTTTTAACTTTCAGGGGTTAAACGGCCACCAGATTGAGAACCGAACGGACTCTGTGGAATACCCCACTCCACTTAGCCCTAAGGCAACATCGATCACTTCCTTCTTCGGAAGGCTGAAGTGCCCAAAACCTTTTCCGACGTGTCATGAACGAGGTAGCTTAGTATCTATTCTAATAGGGCTCTTTTACCCAGGATCCCTTTCGGTAGAGGGATATCCTTCTTATATCGGTCTCTCATGTTGTATTGTTCGACTTGGATTTCATCACCTTGCGAAGGATACAGCCTGTTGAGGTCTCCAGCTCTTAGTTAGGAGTTTGCTGGGTATCTCATCTTCGTAGAGAGTCATTTTTCTTTATAGGGACTGCTTGTTGGCATTCTGGCCATTTTTTGTATCAGCTCACTTATTGAGACGCCGGTCTCAGTATAGATTTTAGAGCTTGCTTTTTTGGCCTGCGAGCCTTGCTTTTTCTAGCTCCTCTTCTACACACTCGGCTGCATTAGAGTTTTTGATTTCTTTGTTTACGACACTGCCCCCGATTTTCATTTTCCTGTCATCATGTCAGAACAACCACGAAGATCACGAAGAATACAGGGCCAAATCCCTCCACCACCACCACCGCCACAGACTTCTGGTCTGCCTGCATCACACATTCCTGCTCCTCCTGGCCGCGGTGCTGGTCGAGGCAACATTCCACCGCCGATACGTACAACATCTTCAGTTTCACCTGTAACTGCTACTCACAGCACAGTCTCAGAATCTATTGCAGCTTCTGCAACCACTAGCATATCTGAGACTTCCACTGTCACTTCACCCACTGTCATTCCAGATATATCTGTCACAGTGGACACCATTACAGCGGTTGAACCTAGTACAACCCAAAGTACTAGACCAGAGGTCATCCTTCTACCTGATGTCAGCACTTCTCGTCCATCAGATACTTTTCACGATGACACAGACGGATCTATTGGCACCACAGAAGGGTCCAACCAGGACATACCTGGCTTGATTTCAGTCCCAGGTGGGTACGTTGAAATCGTTGAAGATACTCGACTTCCTGACACACCTTTTGAACCTGATTATGGCTTCATTACTTCCCAGGCTGAATTTTCGCCTGTTATCACTACGTCACCCAGTGTTCATCCTCAGGAAACAAGTTCTTCTAGCAACATACCTCGTACTATAGATCTACCCAACCTCCCTCCGGGCAAGGATAATTTTAGGGGCGAAATTTAGCCCATGGGCTATTTTTCCATGTTTTTTTCCAAAAAAAGATTCGCCAATTTGCATTTTTTAAAGCCCCATTTCGCCCTATTTTGATGGGGTAAACTTTTTTCACTCTAAAAATCGCCAAATTATTATATAAACTATATAAAATCCTTAGAAATTGAAATAATTTTTGAAAAATATCGCCAAATATTTTATATTTGACATTTTAAGAATTGGTAAGATTCGCCAAGGTTTATACACTTTTAAATAAGTATGGGTCCTTAAAATTATCCCTGCCTCCGGGACATGAAATCATGGCTTCCATCCAGTCTAGTATGGTTAGTCTAGTGAACTCCCCGTTAGCATCGGCACGGTTTAGACACAACACAGAGCAAATGCTCTCGACAGCGTCTAGATATCCCCCTGTTACTCGTCCTTCTGACTATAGGGATCCCAACATCCCGTCTAGCACAGAGTTTCGTCACTCCTTTACATACGGATCAGGACCTTCGGACTTTACTATACCTAGGTTCCTGCCGGATCCCCAAAACCCTTTCCAGGACATGAACTCGGACCCATTTTTCGATGGTCCTCCTATCATTGAACACGTTATGGACGACGCTGATACCCCTGGGCTAAATTCCCCACATTTGCTGCCATCACCCATTTTTGGCGCACATTCTATGAGGGATAAACCAGTTTTTTCTCCGTCCTCGCCTGTCAGATATGGACGACCCCCTCCGCAAATCAGTACTTTTGGCGCCGTTGGCCAATCCACACTATCATATTTGGCTAGCGGCGGAAGAACACCTAGTCATACTGCTGGATCTTCTGTTTTGACCGGAGGATCACCTTCAGCCACCATTTACACTATCTTAGGAGGTGGACAACCGACTGCAGTGGTCCCTAACTCTAACATGCAAACCCCCCCTGGTGGGCCATCAACCCAACCAGCTGGGGGACAACCTTTTGTTGGGAACCCCATTGTTAGTCAACAACCGCCTCCCATAGGGTCATCAACCCAACTAGCTGGAGGACAACCTTTTGTTGGGAACCCCGTTCCTGGTCAACAACCTCCTCTTATAGGGCCATCCAACCCATCTGCTGGCGGACAACCCATTGGTTCCATCCAACAACTCTCCCAACCAGCAACATTTTCTCAGTATGGTATGTACAACACACCTGGCAACGGACAACTTTATTCCGGTATTCCAACCGGACCTCATTCTCAACCTCCCCCGTCAGGTATGCTTCCTTCTTGGGACCCTCAAATCCCACAGAGTGGGGGGTACTCACTTTTTGGAAACTGGAACCAAGCTGGGGGGCAATCTCAGATTCCTCCCAACTTGAATTCTGGCTTCCCTTACCCTTCAACTACTACAACTCCATGGAACCCATCACTTCAATTTCCACTCGCTCCCCAAGCAGGAACGAGCCTTCCATGGACACCACCGTCGCAGCCACCCCCCAACCCTGCTATGGAAAACCCTCCACTTACACAGTATAGTGGTAACATTCCTGGAACACAACAATTCCAAGGAACTTTTCCCCAACAAGGAGAAGCAACCATCCCTAGATTTAAGCAACCCCAGGGTAGTATACCCACTCAGCAAAACACTCACCAACCGGTTACTTACAATCAACCAGTTAACCAGATGGCTTACTATCCACAAAACTTCCAGCAGTATCCCCCGGGAAACACATATGGGTATAACACGCAGCAGTATGCTATGCAAGGCCCTCCAGGTTTCTCTGCACCACATGGTTATTACTCATACCCGCAAACTAACCATCAACTTCCCTTTTTGGCCACACTTGACTTACCTGATTTGTTGAGGCTTATCAACGATCCTATATGGCATGAACCTCACTGGCCACCTATCCCAGCCAAAATTCCATCGGACATCCCTAAGTTCGATGCTAAGCCCGGGGAAGACCCCAAGAACCACGTGATGACGTTCCATCTTTGGTGTTCATCCAACTCCTTGATGGATGATTCCATTCAACTTAGGCTCTTCCAATGCACGCTTACCGGTACGGCAGCAAAATGGTACATCGAGCTGCCACAACACTCTTTTCGTGATTTCAACACTTTGGCTATGCAGTTTCTGACTCATTTCCAGCTCCCCATCCGATATGAGACTGGAACAGAAATGTTAACCTCACTGCGTCAAACCACTTCTACACATATTTCAGATCACATCCATGAGTGGCGACGACGCCGTAGGCTAATTAAGGCACCTATTCCAGATCAGTTACTCGCTGATTGGTTCACGAAATCCTTTTTGCTTCCCATAGCCAGAGATATCGCTATGCGCGGATCGGTTACAGAAGAACAAGCCATCTCGGCAGCCCAGTACATGGATTTGGTATACACCCAATCCGGTACTTTACATGAACTTCTTCCACATGCCTCCCGCGTTAACACTGATCCAACGAAACCTACCACTGAATCCCCCATCGATGGTATTGTCGGTTCAGTCAAGGCCCAACCTATTACCAACTCGATGGGACAACAAGCTTCTGCTTCCCCCGCTTTACCCTAGGCTGCTTAAAAAACAACTAGTTCTCCTGCTATTTCCTCCGAAGTGAACGCAGTTCAATCTACGTCACAACCATCCGGAGGAAAGAAGAAAAACAATCGTGGTAAACCCAAGAAAAACCAGCAGGAGAACCCCAAGCCACAACCCACCCAGAATGACCAGAAACCACGTCGGAAAGCTAAGTTTCCCTGCCTGATTTGTTAAGAAGATCATTACACGCGTGACTGCCCCTACAAGGATGAGGTCAACAAGTTCGTTAAAGGATCCTCTCACCCGGTAGTGTTAACTGACCCTTTCCCCAAATAGCAACAACAAATGGTTGCCCAAGAATCCCCACAAGGGGGCAACCCGACCAATCCCACCGGCGGAGAGACGTCCACAAACCTCAAAATCCTGATGACGAGTAACGAAGAGGTTCATATAACCACTCGTTCAAAGACGTATGAAAACCCTCCAAGTTCAAACAAACAATTGGAGATAGCCAAAGGCAAATCTCCTGTTGAAGATCCGATTCCTATTCCCCCCCCTACCGGTCACCTCCATATCAAGAGACCGCTAGCGGACACAGTGCTACGCCCACCCAAGGGCACCATACGAAAGGAGACATTTAATCCAAATGGGCGAGCTACCCAAAACTACAACATTGTTGAGGATTTGGCTCAAGCACCTTGCGCCATGTCGACTCTCGAGGTTCTCCAACACTGCCCCACGCAGCGTAGAAACCTACTTTCAGCACTAGGGGCAATGGACCCAGATACTTCAAACTCCATCATGTTTAACTTGGAGCACACCAAACCTAGGCTTTCTCACCAGTTAGCCTTCCAGGTGCATACAAAAATCCGTGGAAATATCATCCATCGCACTGTGTTAGATGAAGGTGCTTCCACGTCGATCATGTCTTTGAACTATTGGAGAGCCTTAGGCTCACCCGAAGTCACAACTTCTCCTACTACTCTCAGGGCGTTTGATGGACACAGTTTTCAACCTTATGGACTCATTCCCTCAATTGGTGTCGAAATGGGGGGCAAAAAAGTATCCGTACACATCGAAGTCATAGATGCACCACTGGATTACAATCTCCTCCTTGGCCGGAACTGGTTTTACGCCATGACCGCCATAGCATCTACAGTCTTCAGGATTGTGCAATTTCCTTATGAAGGGAAAATTGTCACTATTGATCAACTGGATTACTGTATCCCAGACTCTCATCCAAACTCCACCAACACCGTCCCGTTATTGGATCAACCTCGGTACCAGTTCCAAGACATTGGTGTTGGTCTCATGAAGGATTCATCCCTTATTGGAGTTTTTCTAGAGCTGGGAACCCATGTTCAACCAATTAACATGATTTCATCGAATATCACCCCTTCCAATGATTCATGGGTGATTCCAAGTCCCTCTCAGATTGAAGACTACGGCAACTCTATGCCGCTGAATAGAAACCTCGCAGCATATAACACAATCCAATCAGCCACCGATTGGGTCAACTGTTCTACTCATCATTCCGTGGAACAGCTCTCGGCTGAGACTCATCCACACCCACCACTTTTCGATCCTCTCAATTTGATTTTTCCAACTGACGAATCAATTATGGAGGTTATGTGCGGTGATGAGCCACCATGGGGAGATTTTCATCATCGATCTTCATTCCCTACCATTCAGCCACTTGAGCCTGATACAAAACCCAGCACTTCACTTGGGATGGTTCAAACCAAGTTCCCCACTTCCCTCGACGAGGTATTTTTCGAAGGAAACTTGGCCAATCTTATGGCAACCACTCCCATCGATATTTTAGTGAAGCCTGGTATCGTGGAAAACGTACACATCGGCAAAACATGTACTCCCCTCCAAACGGAGTTCTATAGTGCCTACTTCAAAACTTTCCGCGATGTTTTTTCTTGGAGTTATGAAGAAATTCCAGGAATAGACCCCTCGATCGTGGTCCACGAAATTCCAACTTTCCCTGGCGCCTGACCTGTTCGGAAAAAGCTTCGACCCGTCCATCCCCGTAAGGCAGCCGCCATTAAAGCAGAAGTTGAAAAACTTTTGCATGTTGGTTTTATCTATCCTGTCCCATTGACAGAATGGGTATCCAACATCGTTCCCGTAGCCAAGAAACAAGGAACGATTAGGGTCTGTGTTGATTACCGTGATTTGAACAAGGCTTGTCTAAAGGACAACTACCCAACTCCGTTAATCGACCAGATCATCGATAACTGTGACGGAAGTGTCATCTTTTCATTTATGGATGGCTTCTCTGGCTATAATCAGATCGATATCCTCCCAGTCGACCAGCACAAAACGGCCTTTATCTGCCCTTGGGGGATTTTTGCATATCAAAAGTTACCTTTTGGCCTAAAAAATGCCGGGGCAACTTTCCAACGGGCGATGTCCTACGCTTTTCATGACATTCAAACATATTGTAGAACCATATCTTGATGACCTTCCCGCTCACTCTCAGACCCAGGAAGACCATCCAGACCACTTAAGTGCCATTTTCGAAAGGTGACGTCGCTACAATATACGTTTGAACCCGCATAAGTGCGTCTTCTGTGTAGAAGCCAGAAAACTGTTGGGCTTCATAGTCTCCAAAGACGGGATACGTTTAGATCCCGCAAAGGTAGCAGCTATCGTAGCCCTGCCTTCACCCACCAATATTCCAGAACTTCAATGTTTGCAAGGGCATGCAAACTTTCTACGCCGTTTCATCTGCAATCTGTCCGAGATAACAAAAGGCTACATGTGGCTTCTCAAGAAGAATGTCCCCTTTATCTGGGATGACGAAGCCCAATGCTCCTTTGACAATCTAAAGGCAACCTTAACTAAAGATCCCATGATTCAACCCCCCGATTACACACGGGACTACATTCTTTATCTCGCAGCCTCGAATTCCACCATCGGTATGGTGCTAGTCCAGGAATACCACAACGGCATAGAACATGTGGTATACTATCTCAGTAAGAGTCTTCTTGACTCCGAAACTCACTATTCACATGTTGAAAAGATGGCTCTGGCAACAGTATTTGCTGTCCAGAGATTCCGTCACTACATCTTACTCCGCCAGACCACTGTTATAGCCGACTTCAACCCAATGTATTATATCCTCACACGTCAGGTGCTTGGGGGCAAATACTCTCGTTGGATTGTCATCCTTCAAGAGTTTGACTTGGAGTTTGTCAAGGCTAAGTCCAAGAAGTCTTTGGTCTTCGCGGAATTGATTTGTAACTTGCCCCGTGCTACTGAGCAACCCGAGCCCATTGATTCTCTTCCTGACGAATCATTGTTCCTCATTAGCACGTCTGATCCGTGGTACGGGGATATTCTTTTATATCTCCAAACCCAACGCTTCCGTCCCGACCTCACTCGCGATGAACGGTGATGCATCCGACATCACGCAAAATAGTACCTCATAGTCAACGATACTCTTTATCAGCGTGGTGTCGACACCGTTCTTCGACGTTGTTTAACCTTAGATGAGGCAGAACGTGTACTTAATGACTGCCATGCTGGAGCATGTGGTGGTCATCTCTCTGGGGTGGCTACGGCCGAGAAAATACTGCGAGCAGGATACTTCTGGCCCTCAATTTTCAAAGACTGCATTGAAACAGTCAAGAAGTGTCCACCATGCCAATTTTTTCATAGTAAAGCACGCTCGCACCCTGCTCCCCTCCATCCTGTTATTGTCGTCGGTCCTTTTTCCAAATGGGGCATAGATTCCATGCACTGTAAGCCCACTTCAGCCGGGGGGCATAGCTATGTCATAGTAGTTGTCGACTATTTCACGAAATGGGATGAAGCAATGCCTACGTATGCTGAGGACGGAAAAACAGCAGCGCAGTTCATATTCAATCATATTATAGCTAGATTCGGTGTCCCACAGTCTATTGTGACCGATCATGGTTCCCATTTCAGGAACCATATGATCGAAGAACTAAGTGCCAAGTTGGGTTTTCGCCATGAAAACTCAACCCCGTATTACCCACAAGCTAATGGCCAAGTTGAAGCCATTAACAAAGTCTTGAAATGAATGATTCAGCGCATTGTAGGTACCCAGAAATTCAACTGGCACTCAGCTCTATTCTCAGCACTGTGGGCATACTGAACCTCAGTGAAAAGTGCTACTGGGTTTACACCATTTCAACTAGTGTATGGCCTAGAGGCCATTTTTCCAATTGAATGTGAAATTCCATCACTCAAGATAGCCATAGAGCTACTTCCACACACTACTTCCGAAGAGGAACGATTTCTATACCTAGCTAAGCTAGATGAAACCCGCCGCGACGCTGCTTTAGCTAATGAAGCTCACAAAAAACGCGTCAAAGCTCAATATGACAAATCCGTTCAACCTCGGATCTTCAATGAAGGTGACCTCGTACTTACATATGATCAAATGCACGATAAACTTGGAAAAGGAAAACTTGAATCTATGTGGTACGGCCCCTTTGTTGTGAAACGTGTCTTAGAAAAAGGAGCCTATGAACTAATCGATTGTGATGGTACGCCATTGGCACGGCCCCGCAATGGGCTATACCTCAAATGCTTCTACGCATGAGGTTACCCTACACGGGTTACTTGTTGTACATAATGTACTTAGTTTGCTTTTACTCTCTTTTTTGGTGTGCGCGTGGATCTCATGTATCCACTCTTACTTTGACTCGTAATTTTATGTGCAGATGTTTGCCTACTTTGGATTCGCCAATGGTGCAAGCCGACATACCCGGAATCTAGCTTCCGCAGCATGGGTAATCTATTCCCCCACTAGCGAGTTGTTTTCTTCAGGAGCCAATTGTTTAGTTCCTGCAACCAACAATATCGCGGAGTACCATGCAGTCATTGGTCTCTTGACAGAGGTTGCTTCACTCAGAATTGACTCCTTATCAGTCTTTTTAGACTCCCAACTCGTGGTTTCTCATCTAAACCGTGTTTACACAGTTCGCGATCCTATACTACTTTGTTTATTTCGGAGAGTACGCCTCTTGGAACGATCATTTAATTTCATTACATATCAACACATACCAAGAGAATTCAATTGTATAGCTGATTCATTGGCTAATTACATTTTGGATTGGCATCTTGCCCATACTTAAACACATCATAAAAAATAAAATGCACAAGTCATTGTAAATAATTTAGATCATGAAAATAGGTCCATATCACTGTATATAAGAGTGTTTTCCAAATACATAGAGTTTGTGTCAAAGACAAAATTTGGGACCAAATCCCATACAAAATTTGGCTCTCGAAGCCTACATATCATGTATATGCCGCAAAAAGATCAAAGGCTATCATCTACGGAGATATGGGAGACCTATCATGTCCCTCGTCAGACTCCTCCCGCTGCTGGTGGTAACATACTACAGCTCGAACCACCCTACGAAGAAGTCGACCAATACGACTAGGCACACCTACGGTATGCCGCTGGAGATGATAAGGGACGTCATCCATCCTCATAGCAGGGATACCATGAGTCAACCCCTGCAAGTTCCTCTCTATGTCCCGAACGCCTCCTGCTTCTTCTTCGTCCTCCTCCTTGTCAGGAACAGCTTGACGGTCAACACCACCGCGACGTAAGGGCGAGTACCCAGCTGGTCTCTATGGTCCACGATCTGCGACATGCATACGAATATACATTAGAAGTCTTTTACACATTTTAAAAAAGCAATAAAAATTATATATTCAAAAAAGAAAAAAAAATATTTATCCATGAAGGTCATACCTGAGTTGTCCCAATCATCATCCTCTGGCAGTGCCAAGTCGATGTCCTCGCGGAAGTATACCCCGGCATAGGGGTAGTCGTCGATCATAACTATCTGCTCCTTGAGCCAAGAAAATAAATCCTCACCAAAGGATAAGCCCTTAGGTCCCCCGAGACGTCCAACATAATCACTCCATCGAGCCATCCATGGCTCGGTAGGTGGACGGGGGGGCATAGATATCTGCGGGTGCAATAGTGGCACCCTCGCCAAAAAGAAGGTAACCAGGATGCTCCCATAGCCAAATTGGGAATTCGTTCCATTTCTACACCTGTGCACTTGTTCTTTGAGATTGTCCAACACCGCCTCACACCAGTTAAATACTGTTCCCCCATACACTCCGCTGCGAGATTCACTTGTGTACGGGATGCCTGATGTGGACCCACACTTCCTGCTGCACGCGTGATGGTGAACAGTACGGTTTTTACAGGGAGTTCTATAACATCCTTTATGGCCACCTTCCTACTTTTCTTACTTGAACCCTGATGGCAATACCGAGCAATCAAGTCATCTGTACTCGTTTTCGAGGCTGTGTATCCAGTAAAGTTCACCCGGGCCCCTCTTTTCGAGAGGCCTGTGTGGAAATAAATATCCTCGAGTTGAATTTTGAGAACATGCTCTCCCACTCGGAAAGCTTTAATTTCAGGATCCCATAATTGAATAAGATGAGTGAGAAGCTTGGGTTGCTGACGAATCCCCTTGGTCTTAAAGAACTTCAACAAACCACATTCTCGCAATGTTGTCACAGTTGGTAAATGATTTTCAGCTGCCAAATCATCCACTTTGTGCTCTCTTTCTTTCCAGCTGACCATTTTGATCCAAATGAGTTGCAAAATCCTGCAAAAGGTAAGGGGAAACTTTCAGTAACTATTTAACAACTCAACCTCAACTAAAATTTTTGGAAAAATTAATTTTTTCATCTTGGGTTGCGCCTTCATCGCGTATGGGGGTTTTCTTGCCACGCGGTACTGTATAGTACCGTGCCTCGGTTTGGAACCACAGCGCGGTACTGTCTAACAGTACCGCGTTTCTCGATAGAGCCCCCACGCGGTACTGTGAAGGGCGATTTTTTCCCAATAGGGCTTGCCCAAAAAAATCAATTTTCCTTACTGAAAGCAAAAGATTCATGCATGAAATGAAAGAGCAGTTTAAGAACTCTTACCTGGCGCAGACGGTTGTTGAAATGGTGCCCTGAAACTCCAAATATGGATCCTTGAAGTTTTGCTCCTCAAATGGGTAAAAATCTCCTCTTTGGGTAAAAACACAAATGAAATGGTAATTTCTATTTTTAACCATCCTTTTATAGTTTTTCACCTATTTTTTAATTATTATTTTATATGGTTAAAATAAAAAGTCCATTTCACATTACTAATGTCTGGTTTTATGAGCATTTATTGACAGGATCTCCTGTAAAAAGCGATATATTCACACTGGCATTTATCCATCGTTTGACCTTCATTTTGAGCCTACTTTATCTTTTTCGTGCTCTGGATTAAAACTTGAAAAATATTCCAAGCGCTTTCACACTCATCTTGTGCTTGTCAAACCCAAGCAAATGGTGTCGAGTTCGGTCGGCTTTACTCATACTCGTTAAAACGATGAGGAAAGTATTATCCTGGTTGTATTTTATTCTTTTTTCGGACCAGAATAATTAAAAATTACGAAAAAGACCATAGGAGTCCATAGTTAAGCTCTTTTCAAACTCCCTAAAATGGAAAAGATTTCCAAGTGATCTTGACTCTTTCACACTTGTAAAAGTACTTGAAAGTTCATGTATTCGGTGATAGGTTACCCCTTTTTCGGCCCGTCTAGACTATTTACGAGAAAGGTATACCTCAATCAAATTCGGCTGGGAGAGTTCTCTCGGGAATTGTTTTACACTTTTTCGGGATCGAGGGACTAAATTTACAAAAAAGTACATTACAGAGCTTCCTTTAAGTTTTTCAGGCTCTCTAAATATGAAAAACTACCGAGTTTTCCTTCCTTGGACTCGCTAAAATTTTAAACATCGAAGGACCCACTTTGGGACGAACCCCTCCTTTCTCAGGTTCGTAAAACATGTGAGATTGGACTCATCCATGAGATGAGCTACACCGAGCATCTGTTATCCTCTTCAAGCTCGAAAAACAACAAAGAGGTACTTGTCTATCATGTCGGGGGAATATGGGGGGATAAGTCAAATTTATTTTTGGCAGCTTGTCCATCGTTACCTTTGAACATGGCATGTGTCAGTTTCTTGTCTATATTGGGTATCCATTTTTCACTGAGTTATGGTCATCATCCTGAGTCGTCTCCCTGGCCACGAGCCTACTCATCCGGTGTCTATCCTCTGTTATCAATAATCCCTGCTGCCAAGTCATGTTACATGCCATTATATGTTCAAAGGGTTGCATTGTTCAGAGTCGTTCATTATGTCAGGCCTCTGCTGTGTCAGTACATACTCCATTGTTTCATCATCTTATCGTTCGTACCGATTTCGTGTCGATGATGTGGGAATCATTATGGCCCATCTTTGACGAGTCTATTCCCGTCGACACTAAATCACTATCCGGGAATTGGACTTAGAGATCAACCATTAGTACCTTGGTACCTGCATGCCTCAATGGCAGGTTTCCTCATGTTCGACAGTAGGTTCACATCATTGACCTCTGATTGAACAATCTCTCGAATGCTCGACATCAACTCATCTATTCGCATTTTGTTGAGATGTACTTCAGATACCTTGGGGATCATTCTCATCATTGGTGATTTCCCTCGCATTTGTTAACGGTTCACATCATTGACCGGTAATCAAATGGTTTCTACCATGTTCGACTTCAACACCTTGTAATCAAATGGCTAGATTCGTATCTTTTGCGATCGGGTAGAAGACCCTGGGCGTGCCTCAGTATCTTGATTGCGTCCAGGTTGCGATGGAGATGTCCTTTGTATTTTCACACAGATCCACTTATTGTATTGGTTGTGGCTGTGTCATTATTGTCTCATGGATCTACGCTTGTTCATAGTAGCCATGATTTGTCCACAGTCTATATCATCTCAATACTCATGGATCTGCAATGTATTGGTTGGAAGCCATGCTTTGAGTCATTTGTTTCCGAGCATGGGAATGCCCGCCTCGGTGGTATATCTAACACTCTGTTTCTGTTTCAGCTCCTTGTCGCTCTCCTCGATGCTATCTCTGCACACTATATTTGAAAAGTCTTTCGTCCATCAGTCCCTTCTGACCTCACACTTTTGGGGGCATCTGTTATACCTCTATATTCCACAGTGTCGCATCTTCACCACAAACAGAGTTGACGACACTTCCCCTGCTGTTTGAACCACCCAGAAGATGAGTGAACCTTGAAGGTAAATCTACCCTGACAAGTTCTGACCCAGCTGAGACTTTATTTATCCACACTACCACGCCTTGCTCAGTTATAGGTGCGCGGTAGTCCATACTACCGCGCTATGCATTGTCTCTCCCATGCGGTACTACCGTGTTATGCTCAGACTTCAGGGCGCGGTACTCTTTTTATAGTCTTTTTTCCATGGCTTGTGGGATTTTAGATTTTCAAAGATAGTGGAAGATTGGGGTCCCTGATTCGATCCCAACTCACTTTCTGTGTTTAGAAACCTTGATCCACTTATCTCTCCCTAGATCCACCCATATTCCACAGTGTCGCATCTCCACCACAAACAGAGTTGACGACACTTCCCTTGCTGTTTGAACCACCCAGAAGATGAGTGAACCTTGAAGGTAAATCTACCCTGACAAGTTCTGACCCAGCTGAGACTTTATTTATCCACACTATCGCGCCTTGCTCAGTTATAGGTGCGCGGTAGTACATACTACCACGCTATGCTTTGTCTCTCCCACGCGGTACTACCGCGTTATGCTCAGACTTCAGGGCGCGGTACTCTTTTTATAGTCTTTTTTCCATGGCTTTTGGGATTTTGGATTTTCGAATATAGTGGAAGATTGGGGTCCCTGATTCGATCCCAACTCACTTTCTGTGTTTAGAAACCTTGATCCATTTATCTCTCCCTAGATCCACCCACCTCTCTTATTGGTTAACCCTACCTTACACTATAAAAGAGAGGCATTCCATGGGGAAAAGGGAGGACTCTTGAAGTACCAAACTTATGATCTTGCAGCATTGTGGAGATAGCTAGAGGAGGAAGCACTTGGAGCTAGAAGATTGGCTTGGACATCAAGCAACCTTTGTAAGCATTCTTCAAGTTGTAATAAGATAACTTGTCTTGTCTTTCCCATTTCATGTGTATAGCATAAGTTCTTAGCATGGAATGTATATAATCTAGATTTGAATCTAATCTTTACATTCAAGGTATTTGGAAGCTTGTATGTTTGTTCTTTGATTGATCTTAACAGGTTCTACATTGGAACGTTGGATCAAGAGCTAGAAGCGGGACGAACATCAGATTGAAAGGTGTGTAATATCTCTCATTGTTTTTGAATACATATGATCTTGATGTAAAAGTTAATTCAGGAATTTCAAGGTAGCATTTGTTGTGTTTTGTTCTTAGCTTAGAGTTAGTGAAAGTCTGCTTTAAAGTTAAGAGAATTTTGACTTATCCGTAGGGAAAACTTCTACCATACAAGAAAGTATTGTGAAATTAAGTACATCAGATCTAATTGAACAAGTAAATTGATTACAAGAGATGAAACTCAAAAAATATGTGTAAACTGTGCAAAAGGCTTGCAACAATGCTCTATTGAACTCAAAAGTAGAATACAATACAAGATGCACTCACAATGACTGAATAATTCGAATTAACCAAGGAGGTCATTCGAAATAGTTGCATGGAATAGCTTGGCTCCACTAGGAGTCCTCATCATCATATCAGTTGAGTCATCAATGCACTAGTAACGGTCAACCAGGTGTCAAACTGAGTGTGGTAGGTGTAATTGGCAAATGGAGGAACTAACTGAATGAAGGAGGCTCAGTGGAGGGCGCATGGGGAGATAACTGAAATCAGAATAGGCAATCTAGTCTCACTGGGGGTCCAATGGAGTGATACAATCAGTTGAGGAGCCAATCTATCCTTAAATCAAGGAAAGAACTCAACTAACTGAAGTGAACTGAGTGGTAGGTGAAGAAGTGCGCCTTTCTCAGGTGGTAGGTGAGAAGTGGGCGCCTTACTGACTAGGAGGGCTATAACTTCATGGAAAGAAGCTCCTGGGGCTAGCAAACTGGGGACAAGGTTCTGGGGGTCACCAAACTAATGACTGGGATGCATGCAAATACATGCATGCATGCAAAGTATAAAAACTAAATGATGAGTTAGACTAACAAGTACACTGTGACCATTAAATAGGACCAATATGATATGCTTCCCCTCCTCGCTTTGGTGAGGAGAGGAAATTTGGTTTTGTGAGGGCTTACTCTTTGTATTTTGCATTTGTGACTCGGCTTTTTGCTAAAAAAAACATGTTCACTCATTTTGGAAAATCTTTCCATTCAACTTAGGAGGAACACGCATTTTCAAACTAAAGTCCTCATCTTTAATCAATATTTGGGGGAAGTTCAATGTGCCAAAATCCAATGATCATACATCAATAGTGAATGTTCAAGAACACAAGTTAGTGATCAAAATGTTTGCAACCTCCACATTTGACAATTTTTAAAATAATATTTAGAGTCGAGAAACAACAAGTCAATTAATATCATATGAGAATATATTTAGGAAGAAGCTTTTCCAAGAAACTTAATAGATGATTAATTTGATAATTCCCACACCGTCTATGCGTATCAATAGAGATTGTATGGTTCATAAAGATGGGTTGGTGATACTCCCCCACCAGATTTCAATTCCCCTAGCACATGCTAGCCCCCCATGAAGTGCCACCAGCTTTAAGATTATATGTTAACTAGGTTAATATATTTTGATAATATTAGTCAATGCCTCTATTGGCATACATTCTCATGTCTTCTTATACCTATTACATTGTCCTATGCATGATGCTAAGGATTTAGTTGTTACCAGAAATTAGTTTGTCATTATAAACTTTTAGCAGGGAATTTGCTTTTACTTGTTTTGCCTCTCTTTATTGTGGAATTCATCCCTAAAACTATTAAGTTGCTAGATTTAGTTTTATTCAGTATTGGTGTGCACTTAGTTTCAATGTATGGTGGGTATCAATAAAATCTTGTTAATTGCAAGTACTTTATTGGTTTTATGTATTAAAGGGCGTCTGTGGAGTTGATTTCTTGGTTTTGAAAACATCACATTTGTGGAATCATGGCAAAGGAGTAACGTAAGAATAATTAAACATTTCAATTTTTTCTTTATTGTTTTGAATTTGCACCAACAATAAAACTTAATTATCTCAATGAACTAAGGTTTGTTCTTATAATCATATTCAAGGCATTGTTGTAAAGGTAAACTAGAATATTTTATGAAAGGGAATGATTTGGAGAATACTCCAAGTTGTCTCAATAGCCATATTCGTTTGAGCACATGAAATAGTGTATTGTGCTATGAAAATGTACTAAAAATGGTGGTTGGACAGATGGGTCAATTATGGAAGGTAATAATCTTTATGCTGACATGGATTCAATATTTTTCCTACAAGGAGGCCTTAACAATGTGGGAACATTGGGTATCTACAAGCATCGATAAAAAAAATCACTTGTCTTCTATACGACCACTTCTCCTACCCATGACAAGTGACCCATTACAAGTAACCATTGGTTATACAAATACAACACAGTGTCTAGCATATATTTATTATTTCCATATTTTCAGTTATAATGAAATATTTATACAATTTATGGAATCAATATTACAACTCCACTTTGTGTCTATGACCCAAATGGGGAACTACACTACAACCAAAGGAGGGATATAGTGAAAAGTATAGGATACAAACCTCCTATTCTATCTGAGGTGCCAATAGTGAAGCAACTTCTCAATAGGAAATGGTTTCCTATTATATTGTTGGGCATCACAAGAATGTTAGAGTATTGTAAGGATGGTCATCCTTCAATTTACATTGATGATTTCAACACATAACAAAGGAAGTATCCCCTATAGTTTGAAGATTGTAGCCGTTGGTGTTTACCATGTATCCCGGATACATAGAACAAATTTTTGTATGCCTCCTTGATTTCCAAGGGTTTCAAGAGGGTATAATCCCGATAAATTACATGCCAATAGTATATTTTGACAAAATAACTGTAACACCTTGTTTTTGACCCCGACATGTAATTATGTAAATATGTATATAATGATGAAATGACTAGAAGCTAGGCAAAATTGGTCTAGTATGACCAAGATTATGTAATTATGTACAATTTATGTTTAATATAAAAACCATGACTACTGCATACTAAGAAGGAAGAAGAAGATATGGGGGGATATGATTCCACAAGAGAGGAAAGTGAAAAGGGGGTTTAAGGGAAGATGACCCCGGTGACTTATAAGTTAAGTCATTATCCTTATTATTCCTTTTATCCTAAATTTTTATTAATCCCTCTTAATTAAAGTTCATTGGCCATCATATTGAGTTATTTATCCCAAGATTGGGATTAGAAGGGTGAAAAAGCAACAAATCCCATGTATGCCACTTGTTTAGTTCTCATCACTCCTGCATGGCACTTGCCTAGTTCTTAACATGCATACAAATTATTGAGAACTAGTTCATTCAATCATTATGATATCATCATTGAACCATCATCATGTACAATAGCCTATAGTTGCATGAGAGAACAATCAAAATTATAGAACTGTAGATGTTATCACCTCGGGATATTGGTGATGGGAAATTGAGTTCCCTGGGGAGAGAATATGTCCTGCAATTGAGTTCCTTGGAGTCCTAACACGGAGATTCCTTGGATGGTTTGTGTTGGAGCCCTGGAAGGGAATTGGGGAAATCTCCTAAGAGACTATTAACTCACAGGTTTCATTCCTTGGGTTGTGTAGGCTAATGAGGGAGGAGTGCTAGCGGAATTGGGACAACTATCGAGGGGGGTTGAAACCTATGTGTTTGTTGGGGCATATTGGAACCCAATATGTAGACAGATCAATATCATATGCCACTAGCACCATACATGGGACTAGGGTTTTGCACTCAATTAAAATGAAATCCCTCCAAAATGTATTTGCATTTGATAAAGGAAACAATCATGCCTTTATTCAATTTGCATAAAATACACATAATTTAAAGAGATTTGTGGAAAAATAATTGACAACTATGTTAAACCTTGGAGACATATATAAATTAATTATAAGGGGAAAACTCAACTTGCTGCAAGCTTCGAGGATCAGAATTTGATAACACTACTATATCAGTTGATGGTGATAGAGTTTCCGACCCTGTTAGATACGGTAACAATATTACAAATATTCAAGAAATTTTTTATTTTTAAACATTGTGTACAATGTATATAATAATAGTATTGCACATTGATAACAAGTTGCTTATTAGTGAAGATGAATCTAGCACATGGTCTTATATGCAGGAGATCTTCGTTATGATTACACCCCTATACAACAAAGAAAAAGTAATATATTATTTTATGAGATGCATATAAAAGAAAGATGAAATTATTGGAGGACTATAATGATAGAGGTTTTATATATGAAAGTAGATCCAATACATTGAAGGGCTATTTTTTCAAGAAACCAATGAAATTGAAAGTCATGATCATTATCAAGACTATTAACTCAATGTCATAAGTCGCCAATATAGTGATTTGGTATGCACAACTTGCATAAAGTTAATATAGTTTCAATCAAAGAAAAAAGTGAAAGTTAATTAGATGAAAAATGAGTGAAAGTCGACCATGAACAAATAATTGGAGACAACATTCTATTGCGATGTTGTTTATAAGAAACATTCTAATATTTTATTTTCGGATTAGATATATGGATTTCTAGTGTTCCATCTTGATTGGTTTATTATTGTGACACCCAAATAAGGTTATCTTTTATGGATTGATGTATTTTTTATAGATTGTTGTACTAGTGATTTTCAATAAATTGTTGGTGGATTGTTGTATGAATTGTAGTCTACAAAAGTACAATTCTAGTTAATATGTTTTACAAAGAAAAATATTTGAAAACTGAGATTTTCATTTTAGGGTTCTCTTTGAAAGAGACATCAATGTTATATTGTTAAATGTTTTAATGATTTATTTGTCTTTAAGTGGATATTAATTTCCATGGTATGAATGGAATTATAATGGTTTGTTTATGAGTAGTAGTTTAAATGATACTTATTGTAGAAAGTATTTATATGCACTATAATGTATAATCTCTTATATTTTTTTGTAACCATTTCCAATGATTGCTTTTGTTATTGAAGAATATGTTAGAATAAGACTAAGATAATTGATATGTTAGCAGAAGACTAAGATATGGTTATGTAATTATGTTTTGGACTGTGACAAATATTGTGGAAAAAATTGCACAAGGGTGCATACCTCCACTTGATAAGGGTCTAAGCCTTGTAGGTTGCAGCAAGGCGTTAGTCCTTGGAGCCCATTTGGGGGTTTATGATGTCCTCCAAATTGTCCTGCAAGAGGTTGTTAGTAGAATTCAAATAAAAGAAATAAAATTAAACAAAACATAACAAAGAAAATGGGGGGAGAATGCAAACTCCAACAACTAAATTGTATTCAAAACCACTTTGTATTCCCCAATGGTCAAGTTGTACAACACCTAGGAGGTGTGAGATTCAAGGTAAGCCAAAAATATCCCTTGGAGAGGTCCTTCTTTTCCAAGCTATATGCTAAGTGGGTGATAGAAAAATGGAGAAAAACTCTTGCCCCTTGGAGGAAGGTGGAAAGGGAGCTTGGGAATGCTTACAAAGGTAGGAAGATGTGGTTTATGAGGGAGCTCCAACACAAATACAACTGCATAAATTTTCTCTTCTTTTCTCTCCACAAAATGAATGTCAATGGCCTCCTTTTATAGGCAAAGAGGTGGCCAAGAAACAACTAGATCCAAATGTGAACCCATGCACTCCATGAACTAGTTACAAGGTACACCAAGGGGGCTATTTAATGCCACCAAGTGTGTGAGGAGCCAAATTTGGATTGTTATAGGTGATGGGGATTTCAAGAGGCTTCATTGCGCCATGGGAAGTAGTTGGTCCCGTCGTTTTGACAGTAATGCAATTATCGAGGGAAAATTTGTGCGAGTATCATGTAGGAACTGAACTGATAACATGCACTATAACGCATGTTAATAATGGTTCAACCATGCGACCTCTTATTTTGACTGTTCTTGGGAACTTTTGGACTCATGTTTCCTTTTGGATTTGTTGAGGATGCCTTTATAGACCTATGTTCTTTATGTTGATGACGCCTTACTGCAAGAATCACCAAAATGTCGCATATGTGTGAGATTTAGGAATTAACAAATTCCTCCTGATGTATGAGGTTCAATGTAATACCCAATGTGTTAATCCCTTGGACATATGATGTGGTTATTATTTGTGTTGTGATGTGGAACTAGATGCCTGGACTATGGACTATTGACATTATTATTATTATTATTAATTAAAGAAATAGTTCAACCTGGACAACTAATGTGGCTAGGGGGCCATGGATTGCACATGTGAGGGGGTTGGGGACTAGGAGTTGTGGTTCTCCCTAATGACACTCTTTGTTTCCAATTTTTGGTTATTTATCCTATGTTGGTATTATTGAGCCTAATTCATAATTTAGTGGTACTTCGTTAGTGCTTGGATGGATTCCACTTGTTAAATGTGCCCCTTTGGTGGTTTTGTAACTCCTTGGTGGAGGTTACACTTGGTTTTGTAACCCCCACTTGCACGAGTGAACCCTTACTGACTATTTTTAGCCTTGACACCTCAAAAGTTGTGTAAATTCCCTAATGTTTTGGAACCTCCTCTCACATTAATTCTAGGTTGCCTCTTTGGGTTGGAGTTAACCTCTTGTGGTTTGGGTAACTTCCATAGTGAGTTGGAGTTAGACTCTTGGTGTGGATTTGAATTGCTCTGTATCAATTCAAATGGGCTCTCTCACGGGCTCTCTCTTGGCTACTAGACTGAAGGTGCATGCTCTTGTGGAGGAGAAGCATTGTATGGATAAATATTGAAGTCCTGGGTGAGGGTGGTGATACCTGAAGGGCCATGATGAGTGCGGATAGTCACAAATCACCAGGAAATGAAGATTGAAGGACTTGTAATGAGGTTTGAAGACCCTGTAATGGGTACTGAATATTGACTCTATGGAACACAACATGAGTCCTTGTCCCATTGATTTTCCTTGTCCGGATATCTACACCTGAATCTCGAAGGTGGATGGTGATGTCCCGAGGGATCGCGTGGTGAAGGGAATCCCATTGCACCGGGTAGTGTAGATGGAAGGGAAAGTTTAGATGGAGAAAGGTGTAATTGTGGTCTCTAACAGTGTGGAAAGGGAGAAACTATATGGTATGTTTCAACCATTTCTGAGATTTTTGGGTCATGAAACTTGTTCCATTGCGTCCGAAGCAATGTTTCTAGTAAGGAAAACCTTTTATTTAACTGAAAATGGTTTCAGTATGACTAATATCTGGTCAGTTTTATATGGCAGGGTTATTGAGAAGGGCACAACCACATATTCTGGTTTAGATGTTTTTGAGAATTGATGGGTTGTGATACCTGTTCCATTTCATCTGGAGCAATGGTTCCAGTAAGGAATACCTTTTGTTTCATTGAAAAATCTTTCTATATGGTTGAGATACGGTTATTTGTATGTGGTAGTGTTTCTGGTATTGAGATGAGCGCACCATACCTGTTGGTTTGAGAATACCTCTCATGTGGATATATGGCCTCAGCTTGGGGGTGACTTGTTCAAGTATGGCTTCAATTGACTGTGTCTATGGCTGGGTGGAAAGTTGTCTAGTTGAAGCAAGTTTCCCCTTAATAAGATAAGTATTTTATTATATGTGTATTTACTGCATCCTTGTGATTATATGTGCTTATGGATTTGTTTTGCTTATGATTTGTATGGATATAGGTGACATCCATGAGATATGATTTTATATGGATATAGATTTCATCTTTCATATATTAATTTTTTCATGTTGATATGGCTATGGTTGGTAGTCAGTGATGAGTATTTTGTTATGTGTTTATCTACTGCATTCTGATGTATGTGTGCTCTCGGATCCGGTTTTGCTTATGGTTTGTATGGTTGTAGGTGATAGCCATGGGAACCGACCTATTTATCAATTATATTTTTGTATATGGAAGCCATCATATCTACTTTTGTTTATGTTAATATGGTTGTAGGTGGCAGTTGGTATATTTGGTTTTCAACACTGTTAATATGGTTGATTGTGGCAGTTTATTGATCTAATTATTTACCTTGTTTATGGTAGCTTGCAGATTTGTTATACCATGTTTAAGATCATGTTAATAGCTATCTCATATTTGGTTGAAATTCATCCATGCATTTACATTGCATAATATGTGTATTGGGGAAAGATATGCATTTTAATCTTGCATTTCATTTTAAAGAGGATAAATTTTTTTATTTTAAATTGGATTATTGGCATGATGGACTAGCCTTAGATAACCTTATTCCGATGTGTATTTACCTTGATTCAGCCTTCCCTTGGGTTTCCTTGTGACCTTGGACTTGGTTTTGGGGTCGGGTACACTACATTCAGAAGGTATTGTAGAGCCGAAAATGAATCATTGTTTCTTGTATTTCTCTAATGTTCTGTTAGTACAAAGCATATGTGGATGATAGGGGCCTCCCAAGGGGGGATATTGTTGGTGATGACCATTGGAGCTGTAATAAAGTATTGTGTTTTATACAAACGAGGTGTGTATACCCATAATCATGAAAATTTGTCAAGGTGATTATAATAAGAGGATACCAAGGGGTCAACTTAAATATACTGCTGGGACATGAATGAAGGAAGATTCGATCCATGTGAGAGTAACTGAATCGGGGACTGTTGATGAGTGCTAAAGAAGCTAGAATGTTGATGATCATGATAATACCATAGGGGTGGGGGACTAGAATGGTGATGAAGTTACCTAAGAGAAAAATTAACTGTTCTAGAAGGACTGCTATCATGGTTTGAAAATGTGAACATTTCTACCTTCAAAAGTACATTCCCCCTGATGCAATAGATGTGTTGACGTCAAGCATAGGGAAAATTCTAAGTTAGGGAGTACTAATGAATCTCCCTACATAGTTCAAGGTGATCCTTTATAGTGATTGAAAAGGACCCCAAGGTATAACTACAACTACTGCAACTCTCGAAAAATAGTGATTTGATGTCGACGAGAGCTAAAATACATGATAAGATGAGGGTCTTATCCAGAGAATCGAGATCAATGTGTAACCAATTGTTGGATGGACAAACCTAACACAAGATTGGATGATAAGCGTGGAGCTCATAACTTCCTTTGATCGATGTAAACATGGGGAGTGTGGATGACAACATTCCTTTCGGAAAGGTACAGAGTGAAACAGAGGTAGACAAACTATAAATGAAGGGGATTTGACGAAGACACAATACTGAGAGTAAGGGTGACCGACAAAATGGGTAATGTTGGGGATATTGAGACTCAAATACATCGATCAAAGGCGACCATGGGTTGCTGCCAAAAAGAATAGGGAGTTCCCACGATTTTATATTGTGAGTTGGAGAACTTGTTTATACATAAAGAATAATGGGTGGGGTCCCCACAATTTTCGATGTGTTGGGGGACCAATTGGATGATGGGAGGAGTCCCCATGGTTTTGAGTGAGTTGGGGGATGCTTTCCAAAATGAGGTGTTTTTTTTTCAAATGCGAAGACTGGTGCCCCATCAATCAATGCCATGTAGATTATTCTTGCAGAAAGAACAAAATAAAATTGGTTACTTTTTAGGGTGGGGGGCCCATTGGTGTCTTTGTGGGGGTGATGATACGAGGAATATTATTGAGGGTAGAGTTATCATTGAGGTATGAGTGGTCATTAGTGGATCTTGATCATAACATATGTCGAGGAATCAGATGGAATCAACTACTAGAAGTGGGGGAGTAAATGCGCAACTATAAAATGATGAACTAGGGGTGATATTTTCAAGCCATATAAGATTCCTCGAACTTGTGGAGGTTCATCATCATGGGTGTCAATTTATGACAAGGTTGGAAATGGTGTGCACACCCATGGGGGGAACATGTTATTCATAATGATGACATTGATGGCACATCAAGACTGGGAATGAGGGCCCTGTGGTTATCACCGGGAATACTGGTAAATGCATTGTAAGCAGGGGGGAAAATTGCCTATATGATAGTTTCAAAATGATACCTGTGGTAAGAAACTCGTCACCATTGCTAAGGGATGGAGTCTTGTTATTATAATGGAAAAAAGAGTCTCTTGCATGTCCTGGTGATGATACTACACATATGACGCACATACCCAAGTGCAGTAAAGAACGTTACCAAGGTATTGATAATGCAGAAATAGAAAACCAAAACATGCCACATCCATGGGGTGCTTGTGAATATAGGGTAGAAGCATTTAAGGTACAACCTGTTAACGGGTTTATTGAGGGTGAGACCTTCTTGTTTGGTTAAAACATATGTCCCTTTATAGAGACATTGTTTAATGACATAAGGGCCTATCCATTTGGATACAAATTTACCTGGTCTTGGTTTGCTGTCTTTTTTTTGTGTTGAAGACAAGGACAAATTCACCCTCACCGAAGGTGCGAGATCAAACATGCTAATCATAGTGTGATTTGGATAAAACCTTCATGGCCTCATTTTGTTGAAGGGAGCCACGACAGCTTCAACTTGGCCATTTTCTTGGGGGTAGTAAGCTGTCAAGAATTCATGTTTAAAGCCTAACAATCGTTATAGTTCTTCGAACGTCTCGTTACAGAAATGGGTGCCATTATTTGAGACCAGATGTTTGGGTACACCAAAGCAGGAGATGACATGGTTAAACAAGAAGCGTGCGGTGATGACTCCTTTGCAATCGAATGTGAGCATGGCTTCGACCCACTTGGTGAAGTAGTCGACGATGACAATGACATATTGGTGGCCTTGTGTCGAAGTAGGGAAACACTCCATAAAATTTATTTCACATTTGTAAAATGGGTCAGTGGTGATGAATGGATTTGGAGGGGCAGTTGGTGACCATGTTTTGCAGGAAAATGCCTAAAAATTTTCATATTATTTGACGACGCAGACTGTTATCGGACAATCCACTCAAGCGGACACGAGCAGGATCTCCCTAGCTCAAAGTGAGTCTAGAAAAAATAGAATAGACTACCAATGCATTTCCTAGATCTACTTAAGGATCAAGTACTAGATGTCTTACCTTTTATTTGTTAATCCTTTCTCTTGAATGCTGCTCCATGTCTCACGGTCGTCAGATCCAAGCTACAAGACCTGTCAAGACAAAGAAACAAGAGAAACCAGTAAAATACATCTATACAATAAGAGATCTAAGTAAACAGTTAAGCAGGTAAACTACTCAATATCATTGCATACATGAACAATATTGGTGGAAAGCATTTGTATTACTGTAAATAGAGGAGTACATGATAGAGATATAGAACCACAACCAAGGCTTAACATTGTAGCCCTTCTCTGATGAAGCCAATTGCCATATCCTTCCAAGGAAGTATGAGTTCTCCAATAGGTGAGTGGAGATGTTCTGGAAGTGATTTCACCAACATGTAGATACTATAGGCTTCCTCTCCTTTGGGATGGGAGTGAGATTCACTTATATAGGACTAAGTGGATAGGGTATGGATAAGATAGGTTGAGAGATGGTAGGAGAGGCTTAAGGGATCTCTCCAAAGGCTTAGGAACCGAGTGCCAGCTCTTCCAAGAGGTTAGGGATAGGGTCCCAAGTCAACAAGCTTCAAGATGGACCTCGAAGAAGCTAGTGTGCAACCTGCAATGACCCTTCAAAACCTAGCACAATTGGGTACAAATCCTCCCAGGATGATTACTTAGTCCAGGTATCTTCAGGGGTGTATACACTGAATCTTATGATGAGTAGATTTTGGGTGTAACAGAATGCCCCCCAAAGCATGAAGTTATTGAAGATAGACAGGTGAAGTGCTTTGATAGAAGTAATGGCAATAGAATCGTCGGGCGAAGGACACTGCTGCAGTAAAATTGACTTTGAACTGACAATCTCATATGAGGTACAACATGGCTGCCGACCAATACATTGCAGATCCATGATAGTAATGACCGACTAAACACAATCATGGCTACTAGACACAAGCGTAGATCCATGATCAGATGATAACACAGCCACAACCAATACAAGTGTGGATCCGTGTGACATAACTCAATACAAAATCCATCGCAACCTGGGTAAAACATGACTCCCCAGGGTCTTCAAGCTGAACCCGCAATGATACGAATCTATCCATGTGATTACAAATGTCTTGACGTCGAACATGGTAGAAACCACTTGATTATCGGTCATTGATGTAAACCGTTAACAAGTGCGAGGGAGATCACCATTGATGTCAATTATTCCCAAGGTATCACAGTACATATCATCAATCGTGAATAAATGAGTTGAAGTTGAACGCAAGACGAAATCTTTCAATCAAGAGTCAATGATGTGAACTCAGGTTGAAAGTGAGGTAACCTGCCATTGAGGCATGCAGGGCCAAGGTACTTGAATGGTTTCTAGATTCAATCCTCGGATGATGTCAACAAGGATGAATCTGTCGAAGGAGGGCCATGATGAATCCCCCATCAATCGACACGAAACACGACAAAAGATATGTAGAGTGGATTGGATGGTACAGTAACATGCAAGACTGAATCAAAGTAACAATGACGTGACAACGTGTGTACTGACTGAAGATGACAAATGATGAATGTGTTCTTGAACATGGGCATGGCATGACTTGGCAGTATTGACATAATGAGAATGACGCAAACTTCTAATGCAACTGATAGTGGAATCTTTCTCTGAATGACTCAGAGGAGTAACAGGACTCGAAAAGTAAGTGGGAACTCATAGACAAACAGATGACCCAAGTATTGTATGCAAATGCAGATGAGTTCCATGTTCAAGAACGAATATATACTGCCACTAAGGTATGCAATACAAACGCTTTCCTTTTTCCCCATCATGAATGATGAGTGCCTCATGTGTTTTTTATGAGCTTGATGAGGGTAACTAGATGCTCGGTATAGCTCATCTCATAGATGAGTCCAATCCCAAATATTTTTCGAACCTAGGATAGGAGGGGTTCGTCCCATGACGGGCCCTTCAATGTGAAAATTTAACGAGTCCATAGAAGGTAAACTCGGCCGTCATTTCATGTTTAGAGAGTCTGAAAAGAACTAAAGAAGACTCCAACGGTCCTTTTTCGTAAAGTTAGCCCCATCGTCCGAAAAAGGGTAAAACAACGCGGGAGAGGACTCTTCCAGTCATGATTGGCTGGAGTATACCTTTTTCGTAATTAGTGCCTCTTGGTCCGAAAAAGGGGTAAACTATCACCAGGAAGACGACCATTCAAATACTTTAACAAGCGTGAACGCGACAAGTTCACTTGGAAATCTTTTCATTTTTTGAGAGAATGAAAAGAGCTTAATGGTAGACTTCGGGGGGTGTCCTTTTCCGTGGGAGTTTAACGGGCCCGAAAAAGTGATAAATCATAACTCGGTACTTGTTCTCATAGTTTCATGAGTACGAGAACAAACGAAGAGTAAACTCATCATCACGCAATAATTACAAACTAACCGTTGCAAAAATAACGACAAAACATTTAAGGGAGTGTTCATATCTGTGATGACCGTTGTGATATGAGAAACAACATGAAAGACCACTTACAACTCCTGCACGCTAGAAAACGTTTCAAATAGCCTCAAATATGGCAAAAATGGTAAAAAACTATGATAAATGGCCCAAGAGCATCAAAATATTTGAAAAGGAATATTCCATTCTTATCTATAAATAAAAAAATGGGCCAAAAATAGATTTCATTGTTTCAATTTCCAATTTGGGTGGAGAAGTACCAATTTGGAGCCAAAAATTCCTTTGCCAATTCCGGGAGCTACGATCCGCCATTTCACCAACCGTCCGGATCAGGTAGGCCTAAAATTCATCCAGCAACTTTCCAGAGGATTAGTTTTGTTTATTTTAGGTCCATTTTTTGGGTTTTTTTATGATTTCATGGAGTGCTAGTGCGCTCTCGGCTCATCGCAGGTGACCCTTTCGGGACCTGCGACGAGACCGAGTTTTCACAATCCTCAAATGGGAGAGGTGTGACGTCATCACACTGTACGTAAACGTACGATGCGACGACGGAGAACCAAAATACAAACATAAAAAGAATCCAAAAAATGGACTTGTGAAGGTTGAAGCAAGACCTAACAGTGTTTAAATGTCCTTCTTGGTAGGTTACCATCTAGCCAATATGGTATTGGAGTGGCAAGAGAGAGAACATGAACTAGAAGATGAACAAGCTGCGAACGATCCACAATGTGTGGATTCTTTGAGAAACTGCGAGTTACTCAAGTTCTTTGAGATCCAAGGGATGAGATCCCAGATCCCACTACTAACACACATGCTTCAGAGTTGGGATGCGGCCCAGCAATACTTTGTGATCGATGAGCATATCCTCACGATAGACATTGAGGATATCTACTTCCTTACTGGTTTGTCCTGAAGAGGGGACCCTGTACATCTTACCGGAACATGGGCCAGTGACCGTATAGTTGAAGACATGGTGTCGCAGCACTGCACTGCTCTTTCTCGACCTTCCAGTGGGAGGATTCTCATCAGGGATGTGGTGAGCCTCCCAATGCGTACCGTATTGTTTACCATTACTAGACTGGTGGGTAGCCAAGCCCCACACACGGCTACTCGGACTCAAATGCTATATGTGAAGGACTGACTGTATGTCCCCCAGGGTTTTCAACTGGTGCAAGGGTCTCCTCACAAACATCCGAGCTCAGTTGAACAAGTGTCAGTGAGGGGAGATCAAGCAGTTTGGGTATGGATCGATCATAGTATCATTCCTCTTAGAGCTGATTCCTCTTCTACGTCCGCAGTTGCTACTTGATGACAGGGAGCCCAGGGATCCCCATATGCTCAGATGGGATGAGGTCATGACCTGTCATGGTGGCGGGCCCATGATTATCTTTGGTCTCGAGTTCTTTAGCTGGATAGAGGGCCAGTTACTCATGGTCGAGGACTTTCCATACAGCGGCACAGACTTCCGAGAGGATCTGGACTTGATGCTGCCCGAGGGTGTAGCATGGGGTGACATAGGTGAGAAAAAGCTACCCTTGTATTTTTAGTTTTGTATATTATATCATTTTTTTGATGCAGTGCTGACAAGTATGTAATATGTGTGTGCAGATGTGGGCCTCGTACGGCCGGTGGGTCTCTCTCTTCTGGCGAGGAGAGACAGAGGCGGGGAGGCAGTCGTTCCTGCAGGTGCTCATGCTGCCATCGAGGAGATGGAGGAGGTGTACAGGAACCTATCCCAGCTGACCGTGGAGGTACCCGAGCCAGCTATTGATGACTTACCGAGGCCCATGCAGATATTTGGGGTTGGAGCGTCCGTGCCTTTCAATGCCTTACTCCGTAAGGTGGCTCGGACCGTGGACTATTTCCTCACCCAGCGACAGCAGGTTGTTCGTGCTCGGGGTGGTGTGCGGGTTAGGCGTGAGGCCTGATGACACTTTTATACTTGTACTGAGAGCTTAGAGGCCTCAGATTTTGTACTACTGAAAGCTACGATGCTTCATATTTTTGTAGAGACTTACTGAAATCCATCGTGCTTCATATTTTGTACCGGCACTACTTTTTGATGATATACATATATATACAGACATTTCCAGCGATTTATACATTATGTGTTTTTCAAAAATGATTAGTGATGTGATCTTGTTTACATGTTTGCTTTTATACAATGTATTTACATGTCATGAATGCTTTTACATATTATGATTGTTATGTGTGTGTGATGTACCAATCCAAAATGAAGTTGGCCATCGAGTCATCAACTGTGTTTAACTCTCGTGGAATATGTAGGTATTGAATGGATTCAAATGACCTTTCCAGGAGATGTACTCGTCTGAAGAGACGGAGTAAGGTGGGATCACAGATGGCGTAAACCCGGTTAAGATGGGAAACCACTAATTGAGAATCCATGTGGATGACAATGTGGTTCATAGCCAAGGAAATGGCATTAGCTAGGGTTCTGATTACTGCTTGATATTCTGTGGCGTTATTGGTTGCAAACCCTAGGCAACTTCCTCCTGAGATAATGAGCTCACCTATTGGGGAATATAGAACCCAGGCTACCGAAGCAAGGTTACGGGTATGCTGGCTGGCATCGTCTGTGAATCCATAGAATGTTGCCATCTGCACACCAAACATAACATGGTAGAAGAAGCAGAAACAAGATCTAAAGACACTCGAAAAGAAATGCGTCACACCATGAAAAAAACACAAAAACGCACCATGTATAGTATATACAAGCAAGTCTATGCATGAGAGATCAAGCATAGTATTTCTTCAGGTAAATCCCATTGCGGGGTTCACCCAAAGAGATTCCGTCATAGTCTTCAAGCTCGTAAGCACCTTTCTCCAAAAAACATTTTATAACGTAAGGTCCGTGCCACATGGACTTGAACTTCCCTGCTCCTAGTTTGTTGTGCTTCTGGTCATAAGTGAGGACGAGGTCACCCTCGTTAAAGATACGAGGTTCAACTGACTTATCATATTAGGCTTTGATGCGTTTCTTGTGCGCTTCATTAGCAAGAGTGGAATCTCGACGATACTCGTCAAGTTTTGCTAAGTGCAAGAGACATTCTTCCTCGGCAGTGGTGTTAGGAAGAAGTTCGACAGCGACTTGTAGAGACGGAATTTCACACTCTATAGGCAGGACAGCCTCCAATACATATACCAATTGGAAAGGGGTGAAGCTGGTGGCGGTTTTGATGGAAGCTGGGTAGGTCCATAATGCTGAAAAGAGCATGTTATGCCAATTGGACTTATGTGTCCCTACCATCCTTTGGATCATAGTTTTCAAGACCTTGTTAATGGCCTCGACCTGTCCATTGGACTGCGGGTAGTAGGGTGTTGAATTTTCATGGCGAAAACCCAACCTATCGCTCATTTCTTTCACCATATGGTTCTGAAAATGGGAACCATGATCGGTAACAAACACCTGAGGAACTCCGAACCGCGCTATTACATGATTGAACATGAAGAGTGCGGTGGTTTTTTCGTTGTTTTGGTATGTAGGCATAACTTCGGCCCACTTTGTGAAGTAATCCATAGCTACAATGATGTAACTATGCCCCCCAGCGGAGGTAGGCTTACAATGCATAAAGTCGATGCCCCATTTTGCGAAGGGGCCCACGGCAATAATCGGGTGTAACGGGGCGGGATGGATGCGCTTCTTCGTATGGAAGTGTTGGCAAGGAGGAAATATTTTTACAGCCTCAATACAATCTTTGAAGATAGTAGGCCAAAAATATCCTGCGCGCAAAATATTCTAGGCTGTAGCCGTCCCAGAGAGGTGACCACCACATGCCCCAGCATGACATTCATTGAGAACACGTTCAGCCTCATCATGAGTGAGACAACGCCAAATAATTGAATCAATGCCACGGCGATACAAAGTATCATTGATGATTAAATAATACTTCGCATGGTGATGTATCTTACGACAATAGTCACGAGAGAGTTGAAGGTTGAAGTGTTGGGTTTGAAGATACAATAAGATATCTCCATACCACGAATCAGTCGTACAGATGAGAAACAATGATTCATCCAGAAAGGAGTCATTGTGCTCAACTTCTGCATCACGATGGGGAAGGTCACAAATAAGCAAGGCAAACACCAACGACTTCTTAGATTTGGATTTCTAGAAAAGAAGATCGAACTCTTGCATATCACAATCCAGCGTGAATACTTGCCCCCAAGCACCTGACTTGTTAGTACGTGCATGGGGTTCGAGTCGATGATGATGGTGGTGGTGCGGAGCAGGATATAGTGTCAGAACTTCTAGATGGCGATGACTGCCATGAATGCGAGTTTTTCGACATGTGAATATCTAGTTTCAGCGTTAGCAAGACCCTTACTTGTATAGTATATTACATGTTCCTGGGCGTTTTGATCCTCCTGTACCAAAACCATGGCGATAGTGGTAGTAGAAGCGGCGAGATATAAGATTTAATCTCGATAATAATTAGGTGGTTGGATCACGGGGGCATGCGTGATGGCATGTTTGATACTGTCGAAGGATTTTTGATCTTGGTCATCCCAAATGAACGGGACATCCTTCTTGAGCAGTCTCATATACCCCTGAGTCTTCTCCACGAAATTGCAAACAAAACGTCTTAAATAAGTCTCCTTCCCTTGGAGACTTTGAAGTTCTGTCACATCAGTCGGGGGTGGTAGGTTGATGATGGCCTCCACCTTTAAGGGATCAATGCGGATCCCATCCTTCGAAACGATAAATCCTAAGAGGTGTCCAGACTCAACGCAAAAGATACACTTATGAGGATTCAGACGGATATTGTACGGTTTGCATCTGAGGAAAATGGCCATCAGATGATCAATGTGGAACTCGTGCTGTTTTGAATGAGCAGGGAGATTGTCAAGGTAAGGTTCCACAAACTCCTTAATATCATGGAAGGCATACGACATAGCCCGCTGAAATGTGGCGCCAACATTTTTAAGGCTAAACGGGAGTTTGCGGTATGCAAACGTTCCCCATGGGCATATGAAAGCCATCTTATGTTGGTCGGCTGGGTTGATCTCAATTTGGTTGTAACCAGAAAAGCCATCCATGAATGAGAAGATGAAGCTTCCGGCATAGTTGTCGATGATCTGGTCGATGAAGGGGGTCGAGTAGTTTTCTTTTGGACAAGCCCGATTAAGCTCCTGATAATCAACACAGACACGAATGGTGCCTTACTTTTTGTTCACGGGAACAACATTTGAGACCCAATCCGTCAAGGGGACAAGATAAATAAAACCATCCTTTAAGAGATTTTCAATTTCTGCCTTAATTGCCGCAGTCTTTCGGGGGTGTACTGGTCGCAACTTTTGGCGTACAGGTTTGATGTCGGGATAGATTTTTATTTCATGAGAAACGATCGTGGGGTCTATCCCAGGCATCTCCTCATAGGAGCAAGTAAATACGTCTCAAAATTGCTTGAATAAGATCGTGCTAGAGACTATTTCTTCAGGGGAACACTTCTGGCCTATGCGAATGTGTTCCACTATACCAGGTTTCATCGAGATGTCTACCGGGGTGGTTGGCTCAATGTTGGCCAAGTTTCCCTCCATGTCCGTAAGACATATCAGAATGGGGGAATGAGGGAGCGGGTAGATATCTGGTGAAAAGAGGGTATGGATGTTGTCCTCTATGTACTTCAAAGAAGGAAGAAAAGATGACCTATGGTGGAGATCATCCCACAGATTGTCGTCAACATTCATAACTTCCATGATGGACTCATCTGAATGAAAAGTCCGAAGTAAGAGATCAGGTAGAGATGACATCCGTTGTAGAGAAAAAGATGGAGAGGCCACTGTTAAATGGTCTTCTGGTGCTAATTGGATAGCCTCGTAAATACGTTTAGCGGGTGAAAGAGGCATTATATCTCTAAGCAGGTGTGTTGTGGCTTCATCTGGTACAAGCCAAGCATCGGTAGAGTGAGATAAAATATCTACGGAGATCATGTTCACCGTTGCAACATGATTAGGGGGGTCCGCGACTGGAGAAACGCCCATGAGAGATGAATCTTTCAAAAGGCCAACCCCTATACTCTCATACTGTTTTGACATCTGTCCAATGGAAGGAATATGGTCACCAGGATGAGTAGTAGTGTCTGGTGTACAAAAATCTAATTGGTCGATAGTAACAATTCATCCTTGGTGGGGGAATTGTACTATGCGGAAGACTGAAGAGGCTACCACCTGCATGGTGTAAAACCAATTGCAACCAAGCAACATATTATAATATAACGGGGCCGAGACCACTTCCACGTTAACGGTTACGGTCTTTCCGCCCAACTCAACTGCAAGAGCTTGTAAGAGCCCATGAGGTTGGAAGCCATGCCCGTCAAATGCTTTCAATGTGGTAGGAGAACGATTCAATTTGGGGGAGCCGATGGCTCTCCAACAGGCGATCAACGTGACAGAAGTGGAGGCACCTTCCTCTAAAAGGGTACGATGGACAATTTTTCCAGCAATGTTCGCAGAAACTTGGAATGCGAGCTGTTGTGAGAGCCTCTACTTAAGGTTGTCAAGTTGGAACATGATGGTATTCGAGGAATCAGGGTCGACTGCATTGATGGCTGCAAGGAGAGTTTTGCATTGATTAGGACAATTCTGCAAAACTTCTAGGGTAGACATGGCGTAAGGAGCTTGTGCCAAGTCTTCCACAGTATTGTAATTTTGTGCTGCTCGAGCGTTAGGATTGAAAACAACTTTTCGAATTGTGCTCTTGGGAGGATGCAATATCGAGTCCAAGGATGGATTCTCAATGGTGAGAGAAGTTGATGGTACAGTGACATCAGTCAAGGAGTCGGAAGCTTTTTCAGTATTACCTCCGGTGGGTTCCTTCGAAGGGACCTGTTCGTAAGATCGTGAGCGAGTGTTCAAATTGATCGTCTCGTTATGAAACATGAGAACATGCGCGGTGTTGGATGGATCCCCCTGGACTGGGGGGGATGAGCAATCATCTACTGGTTTTGAGTAGGAAACAGATCGTTGAGGACTGCGGGAGTTGGTTTGCCCCGAAGAAACTTTTGTACTTCGTCTCTATGGGGACATTCTTTGGAGAAATGGTCATATCCACACAGTAAACAATGATACTTTAGTTTCCGTTTCTGCTTGGTATCATCAGGAGTGCTCTTTTGTTCTTGCTGGGAGGAAGAATTTTTGGGTTTCCCCTTGTTCTTCTTTTTACCGCCGAACTTCTGAGATAAAGCTGATTGGACAGAATTCACCTCTTCAGTTACAGCAGGAGCGGTGGACTTGGTGGTGCTGTGGCCAGCCGGAGTCGGGTTGGATGATCCAACAGTGCTAGTAGCAGGGTGGGTGTTAAGGGAACCAATGATTCCATCAGTTTGGAGTCCCTTATGTGGTTTCGTAGGGTCATTAACGTCATGGGGTGCACCAGGAAGAATATCAAACAAAGTGCCATATCGAGTGTAGACTAAGTCTAGTACATGGGCACTTGCGATGGCTTGTTCTTCGGTGACAGCACCTCACATGGCAACATCTCTTGCTATGGTAGGGATGAGGGATTTTGTGAACCAATCTGCTAGGAGCTGATATGGAATAGGAGCTTTAATGAGACGTCGTCTCCTTCACCACTCGTGGATATGATCCGAAATGTGAGTGGCAGTATTCTAAAGGAGCGAGGTTAAAATCTCGGTACCAGTCTCATACCATATGGGCAGCTGGAAATGTGTTAAAAAGTTCATGGCAAGAGAACCACAATCAGGAAAAGAGTGGGGTGGCAACTCAATGTACCACTTGGAAGCTGAACCGGTGAGAGTCCTTTGAAACAATCTCAGATGAATTGAATCGTCCATTAAGGAATTACATGAACACCATAAGTGGTATGTCATCACGTGGTTTTTAGGGTCTTCACCCAGCTTGCCATCAAATTTGGGGATATCAGACGGAAGTTTCACTAGAATCGGTGGCTAGTTAGATCCATGGTAAATAGGATCATTGGTTAAACAGGATAGGTCAGGCAGGTCCAAAGTAGCCAAGAAGGGCAGTTGTGGGTTAGGCTACGTGTATTGATAATACGGATAAGGCGTGTAAGAACCCAACTGACTATAAGGTGTACCAGGAGGAAATTGACCGTAGGGGGGTGTGCCTCCCAGACCGTAAGGGGGTCCGCCACCATAAGGTGGTCCATTCCAATAAGGTGGGGGTCCACCTCCACCACCGGGAGGGGGTGGAGGTCCGCCGCCACCACTGGGAGGAGGTGGGATCCCATAACCATAATAAGGCAGCCCACCACCGCCTCCACCTGGAGGGGGTGGTGGACTAGTTCCTCCTCCAGAAGGATGGGGGCCCTCATCACCTCCGCCGCCGGAAGGATGAGGGTCTCCACCACCACCACCACCACCACCATAGTAATTAGGTCCTCCACCCCCTCCGCCCGGAGGGGGTGGTGGACCACCTCTGCGAGCCGAAGGGAAATGTCCTCGTCCACCATGATAGGGTGGTCCCCCGTCGCCTCCGCTGGGAGGGGGTGGTGGACCATTCCCGCCACCCGCCGGAAGGGTGAGGGATGTTGTAGGTAAAATGAGGTGGACCTCCACTAAGGTTAGGTAGGGGCACATCGCCTCCAGCGAGAGGTGGGGGAGGGCCGATCGGGGGTGGTGGTGCTTGAGGGATAGTTGGTTGGGGTCCGTGTTGCAACACAGGTTGTTGCCCCCATAGAGTGTAAGGATTCCTGGGATAATGTATCCCGTATGGTACTTTTCTGGGGTTAGATTGGCCCGGCGCAGGGTTAACAGAACCTGGATATGGTTGAATCCATGAGGGTTGAGTTACATTGGACGGCCCCCCAACATGAGATAATCCCATGGTGGATGGTCTAGTGGGTTGGGAAGGTCCAACGGAAGGTTCGTTGGGGATTCCACCGCCTATGTTCTGGTTAGGAAACGAGGGTTTCCCCCCAGCCACAGTAGGATGAACACTATTCAAAGGTTGAACCAACGTAGGTTGTTGACTAGCTACCGTAGTAATAACATTACCAATAAGATAACCCAGGGGAATGGAATACCCTCCCCTCAAATTTTGAGGTGGGGGAGGAATTGGTAAAGTAACTGCGGTGGTAACGGGTGTGTTGGACTGTTGTCTCTCCACCGGTTGGTTCACTTGAGGTGCAGGACTGGACTCTTGCGAGGGTTGACCAGTCTTATTAGTGGTCTCGTGGTGGGGTGCTTTAGGTGATCCAAAAGATATCGGATTAACTGGGATGTCTCAATCGTCAAATCTGATTTGAAAATGGCGATTTCGAAACTCTTCAGAGTGTTGTTCGAGACTTTTTCTTCGAAGCTCATCATCTCTAATACATAATTGTTCCAAACGTTCATGGATGGGGCCGAAAATCTTAGCGGGGTCAGGCCTATAGTAAGGCCTAGAGAACTCTGGAGTAGTCCAGTTAGGTGGGGATGAGATGGCAAAATGAGCCACTGGGTGGTCTGTAGAAGATGTCCAGTAAGCTGCTGAAGGGCCAACAGCTGCAGTAGGGTCGTCCTGGGATCAGTTTATCCATTCCAACGATCCAGGTTCTCCCGAGATGATGGGAGAAAGGTCTTGTGAAGAAGGGGTTTGTGCTCCTTCATCCGGCAGGGGATGAGAGGCAGGTGAATTTGGAGGAGTTTGTGGAAACAAAAGTCCTCCAACATTCAAAGTGGGTTTTTCCACTTCAGTAACTACGATCGTGTTATGCTGATCCATTCTTACCCTCGAAATAACCTCAGGATTAAGGGGATATTCTGGTGATACATTCAAGATCCTACGGGATCTTCTCCAGCGAAAATCCACCAGAGCATCAGAATGATTAGCCAGGATGGCTGAAACAACATTTCTGCTAAGGGTATGCTAAAAGAAAAGCAGTCCAGAAAAACCTACTCAGACTAAGGCAACAAGCAGACTTATGTGACAGAGTGGATTCAAAAGTCTGGAACCTCACAAGATTATCAAGGCATCACAAATCGTGATATACTTCAAGGTCCAACAATATGACGCGGCAAGGAGGATTGGGACCATACCCTTTCCTGCATACCCGATTACTTAGACAGTACGTGCGTGCTAATCTCCTTGAGTGCTGTTCTCGGTGTATTGCTTTGCCAAGATGGCCAAATGGTTAACTCAGTTGGTTTCAGGAATCCTAGTGGTGTCTCCCGATATACGCAAGGTATGTGGGAGCTCAAATCCGTAGTGGTGCTGTCTAATGCACAACCATTCGGCAAGAGACCTTCCGATATACTACCGAGTACGTGATACACCCTTTGATATACGCCAAGTACGGATTATGGTACTTGGTGGGTACGTGAAGGAGCTCGATATACCGATAAGTACGTGGAAGACTACAATACCCCTGAGATACAGTGCTAGCAAATAACGATAGCTGCGATGCTTAACGACGTCGGAACACGTCTCTAACTTACACACAAGTTGCTAAAATTTTTACCTAGTTCTACCATTAATTTTATCTTGGACGGTTATGTGAATGCATGAGGTGAGTACATAATCGGAAGCATAATGCAATTTTTAGCTACATGCATGAAATATTCTTTTCTTTCAATGAATTCTAGCTATGGGAAGGAGAAAGCTTTTTCCAATAGTATTTCCAAAACAAACTCAATGCAACACAATCCCAATTCAAACAAAACTTGACAATGAAAGTACTCTTTTCTTTTTCAACAAAACACAAAAAATCACAACACTACTATCCAAATCAAAACATTTTTTCCTTTCCTTTTTCTTTTCAAGTCAAAATGACACTAAGTAACGAAAAGAGAGGATTCTGAAATGGAATATGCAAGTTTTTCAATTTCACTTTCAATGGTCTAAGAGCAACAAGAATTAAAAATGCATCTACCTTTCCTTAGCATGGAATCAATTTTGCAAAAATCGAAGCGTACTTTGAGCCTTTCAAGAAAATGAGCGATTCATAATTCGAGAAAAACACAATAGATCATACATTCATTCAATTCTTCCAAAACATAAACGAGAATTTTCCAATGCAAAACAGTTTTCTTCAATAATATTCAAGAAATGATGGGAAAGAGGCACTTTTAATTTTTCAATGGATGCATCAAAGCAATAATTTGATAACAACTCTGCTTTCAGATCTAAATGACTGAAAAGAAAACACTACTTGCAGCACCAGTACGTTCAAAAAACTCAAGAAAAGACAAGCACTTAATCAAACTGAAAGGCACACTTAACCCAAAATCAAGCAGCAGCAAGCAAAGCTCAAACAAAATGTAAATGAGGTCTGGAAGCTGATCTAATGTAATGATCAGATCAGGGATGGAAGGAAGGGAATTCAAGGGTGAGCAGATGAAGGTGGAGGAGACAAGAGTATCCACCACTACTGGTCTTCAAACTTGTCCAAGACGGAACCCAAAATCAATCCAAACAGAACCAAACACTCAAAACACAAATCATAAATGGGATCCCTGGCTGGATCTTGCAGCATAGAGAGAGTTCATACAACAAACTAAATTCCAAACTGTCAGATAGAGAAGAGATGCCTGGACACCAAAATTTGACAAATCGGCGCACTCTGTGTTTGTACACAGTGCGACATCACAGTTTGTTTACACGGGAAGTGCGACAATGTCGCAATCTGCCAATGCAAGGGGTCTGACGAGTATCCAACATGTAAAGAACAAAGACTCAGGATGACACAGTGTCGCTCTGTTTCCACTACCCAGGTGTGATAGGAGAAGTCTAGATTAAAAAATGAATCAGATCTCTCAACAATGAACCATGGAATGGTTTGGGATTGAGTTGTATAAACTCAGAGGAAGCAGATCAGAGTCTTCAATACGAAGATCTGATAGTGAAATCAACTCCAAGAAGTAAATGGAAAAAAATAAAAGGCTTGTGTCAAGCAATAAACTGAAAATGACTCTCATATTTACAACTACTGACCAAACTCTATATACTCCCCAGTGTGGTCACCATATTTGTTATCGGACAATCCACTCGAGTGGATGCGAGCAGGATATCCCTAGCTCAAAGTGAGTCTAGAACAAATAGAACAGAATACCAATGCATTTCCTAGATCTACTTAAGGATCGAGTACTAGATGTCTTACCTTTTATTTGTTAATCCTTTCTCTTGAATGTTGCTCCACGTCTCACGGTCGTCAGATCCAAGCTGCAAGACCTATCAAGACAAAGAAACAAGAGAAACCAGTAAAAGACATCTATACAATAAGAGATCTAAGTCAACAGTTAAGCAGGTAAACTACTCAATATCATTGCATACATGAACAATATTGGTGGAAAGAATTTGTATTTCTGTAAATAGAGGAGTACATGATAGAGATATAGAACCACAACCGAGGCTTAATGTTGTATCCCTTCTTCGACGAAGCTAATTGCCATATCCTTCCAAGGAAGTATGAGTTCTCCAATAGGTGAGTGGAGATGTTCTGGAAGTGATTTCACCAGCATGTAGATACTATAGGCTTCCTCTCCTTTGGGATGGGAGTGAGCTTCACTTATATAGGACTAAGTGGATAGGGTATGGATAGGATAGGTTGAGAGATGGTAGGAGAGGCTTAAGGGATCTCTCCAAAGGCTTAGGAACCGAGTGCCAGCTCTTCCAAGAGGTTAGGGATAGGGTCCCAAGTCATCAAGCTTTGAGATGGACCTCGAAGAAGCTATTTTTTCCATCTAACTGACTTCGTCGCACCCATCACATGTTGCTAGTGTGCAACCTGCAACGACCCTTCAAAACCTAGCACAATTGGGTACAAATCCTCCCAGGATGATTACTTAGTCTAGGTATCTTCAGGGGTGTATACATTGAGTCTTATGATGAGTAGATTTTGGGTGTAACACAGACACAATCCTTGAATACAGAGGGCCAAAAATAACCAATGCGTAATATTTTTTGGGAGGTGTATAGACCTGAGAGGTGGCTGCCACATGCGCCACTATGGCAGTCATTGAGAACTTGTCCAACTTCCCCATGTGTTAAACAACGTCATAGGATGGTGTCTATGCCACGATAGTATAAGACATCTCCTATGAGAAGGTAACTTGGATCCTGATGGCCTATCCTTCGACGATCATCGCGGGTTAGGTGAGGGGTGAAATTTTGAGTACGAAGATAAGTTATGATATAGTCGTATCATGGGTCATTTCCGACGATGAAGAATAGATGTTCGTTAGGTAAGTGGTCCTGGATGGGTTCTCCTGAGGTGGTAGATGGGAGGTCTGTAATGAGCTCAACTAGGGCCAATGCTTTCTTGATTTTAGGGACGAAAAACTCGAGGTCAAGATCTTGTAAGATAACGATCCAACATGCAAATTTACTACTGATAAGATTGCGGCTAAGTATGTATTGCATGGGGTTGGAGTCAACGGCCATGATGATTTAATAGATCAAAATATAATGGCGTAGATTTTGTATGGAGAGAATGACTGCTAACACAAGATTCTCATCATGAGTGTAGTTGAGTGCTAGTCTGGCGAGGGTTTAGCTAAGATAGTAAATGACGTGTTCATGGTGATCCTCAGCTGGTTGGACCAGCACATTGGCCAGAGGGTTTATTACTTGTTTTCTAAACAGTATCGAGCTCTTTCAATAGTAGAGGGAGTGGAACTTTGAGTATTTTTTGCATGCCTATACTTACGAGAGAAGCGATAGTTTGAGGAATTTAAAAATCCATGTGATTTCACCCATCCACTGAATTGTTTTGGAATATGATTATGAACTTTATATCATCATATGTTTTAAATGGAGGATCTCAATCATATGTTTTAAATGGAGGATCTCTATATTGTTTAAAGGTCATGTTTTAAGTGAGAAATTTATATATTTAAAAGTTTTTTTTTTCATAAAAGACTTTTTATATAAAAAGTTAAAAAAAAATTATAAAAAACTTTTATAAAAGGTTTTGTAAAAGGGTGCAATTTGAAAAAAAAGGAGTTTTTTTTAAAGAGCCATGGAAAAACTCTATAGTGCCTACATGGCTTCTAGCAGCTGCAAGCAATCTTAGATTTCTCCTTTCACGAGGAAAATGACTGTGATGTATGATACACAAGGATGGCACTCTGCTTAAGATTAGAATATGTGTGGGAATATGTTGTGCGTGGTTACTCTGAACCGACAAATGAAGCAGCTGAACAAGGCCTATCAAATGGAGAAAAAGGATATCCTGAGAACTCATAGGAAGAAGGATGCGAAAGCATTGCATCATATAATGAATTCCTTGGATAACTATGTATTTCCAAAGGTATTGGCTTCATTACATGCCAAAGGAGCATGGGAAACCTTGGAGACCAATTACCAGGGTGTTGGTTAGGTACAAACTGCTAAAATTCAAAACTTAAGAATATATTTTGAATATTTAAAGATGAAATAATTAGACACCGTGGATTCTTTTATGACCCAAGTCACGGGGATATTTAATCAGCTGAATACCTATGGTGAAAAGATTGAAGATCAAAGGGAAGTTGAAAGGGTTATAAGATCACTACCTAATAAATTTGATCCATAAGTTGTAGCAATTGAGGAAGTGAAAGATCTCAACAATTTTTCTGTAGATGAGTTGTCAGGATAACTGCTGTCATATGAATCTAGAATAAATAGGAATGAGGAATCATCTCTGGAGAATGATTTCAAAGCACAACTCTCATTCTCAAAAGGCAGAGGAAGAGGCATAGGAAGAGGTGGATCAAGAGGAAGAGGTAGAGGTGGCTGAAGAAATGGAAAGGAAGATCAAGATCAAGATCATGAAAGCGGGAACTACAACAAAAAGAGGTATGATAAATCTAATGTTAAGTGTTATTATTGCAATAAATTTGGCCATTATGCTAATGAATGTAAAAAGAAAAAGGTTGATAAGGAAAAATAGAATGAAAATGTGACTAATACCTTTGGGAACAAAGAAGACTTGTTATTTCTTACATGTCTTGCTACACATGAAATCCCAAAGGGACTTTGGATTTTAGATAGTGGCTACAGTAACCATATGAATTGTGATATAAATATAATGGCGGAGCTAGATGAATCAGTGAAGACAAAGGTTAAATTTGAACCAATGAGACAGTTCCAGTAGTTGGAAAAGGAGTGGTCAACATATTGACCAAACAAGCCCAACAAAAGACCATCACCAATGTATATTATGCTCCAGGATTGAAGCATAATTTTATCAATATTGGGAAACTCATCGAAAAGAAATACAGACTTGTCTTAGAGAGATCAGACTGTGCCATATATGAAAACCCTCTTGGAAGACAGTTGATCATCAAGGTACACGTGACTAGGAACATAATGTATCCGCTAGTCATGAATTGCAGCAAGCAGGTAAGATCTTTTGCTCAAAAAATAACATGCATGGATGATTATTGGATATGGAATTTTAGATACAGACATCTTCATTTTGTTGGTCTGAAGTTGTTGCAACAAAAATATATGGTTAAAGGATTACCCCCTATCAAGGAGCCAACAAGCACATGTGAGTGCTATATTCTTGCAAAGCGGGACAGGGATAAATTCCCTAAAGGTATGTCTCAAAGGGAACATGAACCTCTAAAACTAGTTCATACTGATCTGTGTGATCCAATGTAGAATCAGTCACTTGGTGATAGTTATTATTTTCTTACATTCATTGACGACTTCAGTAGAAAAACATGGGTGTATTTCCTTCGTCACAAGTTAGAAATTTTTGGCAAGTTTAAGGAATTTAAGGCTTTGGTGGAAAAATAGAGTGGTCATCAACTCAAAGTACTGAGATTAGATAGAGGGGGAGAGTATGACTCAAAGGAATTTCATGATTATTGAAAATATCATGGAATCAAGAGGCAATTCACTACAATACATACACCTCAGCAAAATGGTGTAGTAGAATGAAAGAATAGAACCATTATGAATATGGAAAGGAGCATGCTGAAGGGAATAGATTTGTCTCATGAGTTTTGGGGAGAGGCAGTGGCTTGTGCTATTCATGTGCTGAACAAATCTCCCACCAAAATTGTGAAGAACATAGTACCACAAGAAGCATGGAAAAGTACACCTTGTAGTGTTTCTCATATTAGAATATTTGGTTGTACTGCTTATGCTCATGTACCTAAACAACTAAGAAAAAATATAGATGTCAGGAGTGAGAAATGTATCTTTCTTGGATTCGGTGAAGACTCTAAAGCTTACAAGCTGTATAACCCTATGACCAAAAAGGTTATCATCAGCAGAGATGTATTGTTTAAAGAGGAAGAGTCATGGGATGGAACCATAGATAAGTTTGTGGTAGCTGCAATACCCCAACCAGAAGATGAATAAGAAGAAGAGCAGATTGGATAGCAAGGTCCAGTAGCATCGTCACCAGCATTGAGTACTCTAGCAAGTACACCAAGAAATTCAGTTCAAGTTGAAGCATCGAGATCAACAGATCGATATACTTTTACTCCACAATAAAGTAATGAATATGATCACAGTAATAGAAAGACTAGAAGATTAGAATATATTTATGATGAATTGGATGCAAATTTCAGTTTTGTTTTTATTGCTAGTCAACCTATGTTTTTTGAAGAGGTAGTAAAAGAAGACCATTGGGTAAAAGCTATGGATGAAGAGATAGATTCCACTGAAAGAAATGGAACATGGGATCTTATTGACTTGCCTAAAGATAAAAAACCTATTGGTGTGAAGTGGGTCTATAAGACACTACTCAATGAAAAAGGTGAGATTGACAAGTACAAGGCAAGGTTAGTAGGAAAAGGTTTCTCATAGCAACCAAGAATTGATTTTGGAGAAAATTTTGCACCAATGGCCAGATTGGAAACAATGAGAGAAGTCTTAGCAATAACAGCCCGAAACAAATGGAAAGTGTATCAGATCATGGATGTCAAGTTGACATTCTTGAATGGGATTCTTGAAGAAGAAATTTATGTGCAGCAACCACAAGGGTATGAAATCAAAGAACATGAAGAGAAAGTTTACAAGTTTAAGAAAGCTCTATGTGGGATCAAGTAAGCTCCAAGAGCTTGGTATAACAAAATTGATTCTTATCTGATCAGAAATGGTTTTAACAGAAGCAACAATGAACCAACTCTTTACACAAAGGTAAATCAACATGGACATGTTTTGATAGTTTTTTTGTATGTTGATGATATGATTTTTACAGGTAATCTTTCAGTGGATGAATTCAAGGAAGTAATAAAGAAAGAGTTTGAGATGACAGATTTAGGTTTGATGAAGTTATTTCTTGGCATAGAGGTATAACAATCAGAAAAAATGTATATTTATTTCTCAAAGTAAATATGCTAATGATGTGCTCAAGCGATTCAGAATGCTTAATTTCAAACCGACACCAACACTAGTGGCAACAAGTACAAAGTTGAGCAAAGAAGATGACAGTCCCAAAGTAGATCCAACATTGTATAAGAGGCTTGTAGGAAGTCTTATGTATCTCACATCTATGAGACCCGATATTATGTATGCAGTCATCTTGATTTCCAGGTTGATGGAATCTCCCAAAGACTCGCATTGGCAAGTTGGAAAAAGGATCTTACAATATGTTGCAGGAAATTCAAGATATGGAATTTTATACTCAAGCATTGAGTATGATGTTTTGTCAGGTTTTACTGACAGTGATTTTGCAGGAATTTTGGATGAAAGGAAGAGAACTTCTGGTCATGTTTTTCATCTTGGATCAGGGGTGATTTCATGGGAATCCAAGAAGCATCCCATTATGAATATTTCATCACCAGAGGTAGAATATGTAGCAACCACATGTCAAGAAGTTTGGTTACGCAGAGTTTTGGAAGGTATTCAGCAGAAACAAGAAGGACCAACAACAATCTACTATGACAACAACTCAACAATCGCCCTGTCAAAGAACCATGTATTTCACCAAAAGAGAAAGCAAATTGATACCAAATATATCACTTCATAAGAGAACTTGTGAACAATGGTGAAGTTCATGCAGAGCATTATAAATGGATTGATCAATTGGCTGACATATTCATAAAGCCATTAACAAAGGATATTTTTGAAACTCATAGAGATAATTTAGGCATTGCAAAAGTTGTAGTAGTCAGTGGTTGTAATTAAGAGGAAGTGTTAGAAATAGTAATTAACTCCCACTTTAGCTTTAATTCTATTATTAGAAGTCAAGTTTAGTTCAGTTAATGAAGCATGCAAAAGCATAAGCATAAAGCATGCATGCATGAGCTAGGTTAAGGTTTTAGATTTCCAATAAGTGTTTAAATACACCTTCACTATATTCATTGTATTTACGTCAATTATATATTATGTTAATTATATATTATGTTTATTAATAAAGATTGAACAGCCATAACTCATTCTACGTGATCTTTGTGTTAAAATCTGCCTCTAACCTTCATATTTTAGTCAATTTCATATACTTATTTATTCGAAACCAAAATTGAAATTGTTTTGTTTTGGTCAAAGGCTTCTTACATTACAACTTATTAAGATTATTATCTGTTGTTTAAATTTTATTTAAAATATTTCTCATTTTGATGGATTGTCGGTATTTAATTCAATTGAAACCCCACCGAAGTAACTCCTTATTTTTGAAAACTTAAATTGAATATATTTGTTGGCGAGACCTACTTGGATAAGCTTAATAATTAGGGAATAGTTTAATGTGTGTTTTTCACATTTTGATTGTGGACTATCTATAAAGATCAATGGTGCTCGTTTAATTAATGTTTTTTTGGCTTATATAAATTTCCAATTTCAATTTTTTAGTATTTATTTATATGTAAGTATGAGACCCGTGTACATAAAACTAGCACCGTGTAGCATTATGATTATGTGTTGATTTAATCTTTTAACTAACACGATAAACGTTTTCTTTTCCATTGATATTTATATTAACTTGAAAATATCAATGTTCTATTTTCAACACTAAAGTTCAGTTGTGCATTTTGATAATTTCATATGTTACTTTACCAATTTCCATACAAGTTTATCATAAAAATCTTTCTAACATTAAACCAATAACATTTGTATTGGCAATTTGTATAAGAATTTCACAATTTATTTATTATTATATAATATACGTTATGCTCTCTTTTTTAATGTAATTTAATGAGGCGACTTTTATTTGCAAAAATTTACCCTAGATTTTGTGATGGTAATGATGCTCAGGATTTGGTGCAGGAAGTCTCTTTGGTTGAGGTTGAGGAGTTTTTGAAATTATTTGCGAAGGAGAAGAGCCCTGGGCCCGACAGGTGGTTAGTGGGACTATTTATCCATTTCTTTGATATTATGGGTAGTGACATCTTGAGTATGGTTGAGTATTCTAGGACTTTTGGGTGCATTTCTGGAGCTCTTAATGCTACTTTTTTTTTATTTTAATTCCAAAATGCAATGATCCGAAACATTTTGGGGAATACAGGCCTATTGCTCTGTGTAATTTGGCCTATAATTGTATCTAAGATTATTGCTATGAGATTGAAGCCGATATTGTCTAGATTTATTTCAAAGGAGCAGTTTGGCTTTTTGGAGGGAAGACAGATATTAGATGTTGTTGGCATTACTCAGGAGCTGTTACATTCTATTAAGACTAAGAAGAAAAAATCTATCCTACTAAATATGGATCTGGAGAAAGTGTATGATCGCGTGAACTGGGATTTTCTGCGTATCATTCTTATTCAAACTGGCTTTCCTCCATTGATTATCAATTGGTTCATGGCCTGTGTTACATCTATGAATATCATTGTGCTGGTGAATGGTGCGCCAACAAGATTCTTCAGTTGCTCTAGGGGGATCCACCAAGGGTGTTCTTTATCCCCTTTTTATTTATTCTGGTGATTGATGGGTTGTGTCGGTTGATTGCTCAAGCTAAGGTGGAAGGTTCTATAAAAGGCCTGAAAATTGCAAAGGATCTTTTCCTTACTCATATTCTATTCGTTGATGACATTTTATTAGTTGCATATGACTCTATTGATGAATGGAATGCTTATTTGAATATTATTAAGGTCCTCTGCAGAGCTTCTGGGATGAAGGTGAGTATTAACAAATAATGTTTCTATCACAATTTGTTGGATAATACAGTGCTTACTGATATTCAAAGGTTGATGCCATATAATTTCTGTGAATTGGTGGATGGATTTAAATATCTCGGTTACTTCTTAAAACCGAACAGATATTTAATTCGAGATTGGCACTGGTTATTGAAGAAGATGGAAGCCTGAATTTCTCACTGGTCTTATAGATTTCTGTCCATTGGTGGAAAACTTACTTTGGTGAAAGCGATACTAACTGGAATTCCTGTATATTGGTTTTCCTTGCTGTCGGTTCCGATAACTATTATTAATGCTTTGAGAAGACTGATCTTTAACTTTCTGTGGGAAGGGGGTTTGAATAAGGCTAGTATTGTGATGACCAGCTGGGAGTCCATCTCTATTCTTGAAATTTTTGTGGGGTGGGGAATTAAAGATATGTCTATTTTCAGCGAGGCATTAAGATTGAAAAGCTTCTGGAGGGGGATATTTGGTGAATCATTATGGATTGAAGTGCTTCATTCAAAATATACATATTGGGTGTGGACCCTGACTGATACATTATTTTTATATGTTGGACAAGAAAGCCCTAATGGATTGATTATGCTTTGTTATGAGAATTGGGTACAAAACCCTAATATACTGAGAGGACCTTTTGTTACATATTGTGCAGAGTGATGAATTACATGGTTGACTTATACGATGTGTTGAGCGTGAACTCAGGAACACACGGATGACCTATGTACTGGGAATAAGCCCCGATGTACCTAGAGGATTTTATTATTGTACTGGGCATAAGCCCCGATGTACATTGAGTGTTGGGAAGGAGCCCTGGCGCACTCCAAGCTTGATAAATGAATACCAGATCCGAGGCCATTATACATTCTAGAATTGCTCCACAACCACATTCTAGTACTAGTGTTGAGTAAGACACTATCGAATTGCACTAGCGTAATGACCATGTGAAGAGTGTTGAGTTAAAAATCTGAAGAGCACTCAGGGTTACTTTATCTTAAAAGTGTTGAGTCAAGAAGACTCTGAATAGCACTTCTATTCATCACGATTATTTAATTTGGTTAAATGAATCATTTGTTCTACCTATCATCAAGTACTGCGGAAAGTACCATGTTAAACGAGGGAATCCAACATGCAAGAGAGAGACCTAGAGGTGCCTAACCAAGCCAGCTATCCAAGCTTACCAAAAGACCCATCCAAAGAGTTGGACCTTGTCCTTAATGTTTAAAAGAAATATCATAAAAATACATAAATAAATAAAAGGAAATTACCATAACTTAAGTATGGAATGGTTAAGAATAGTGTTATGTGAATAACATGCATAAAGGTCTCAAAGTTAAATATTATTATTAAAGGTATTAATAATAATGTTATTGTTATTTATTTATAAAATATATATATATATTACATAGAGTTTATGCATAAAAAGGATATCACATTACAATTAATAGTATTATTAATTGTGTTGATTAATATTAGTAATAATATAATTATTATTATTATTAATTAAGAAATTTATTATTATTTCTATTTAAATAATTTAAGTTGCAACAAGTAAAAGTCCCAGTTAAACAAGGAGTAGATGTTTAAGTAAATATCTTTTAAAATATTATTATTCAAACAGCTATATTTCAAAACCAAGACTCACCTATATAAAGGGGAGCAGAACCCAAAAGAGGGGGATCTTTTTCATTATCATTCTCTTATGGTGATAGAGGAGAATTTGTGCTCCAAGAACTGAAGCAGTCCTACATAAATTTCCAGATCTGATTTAGCAGTTCAACCTAGGGCCTCTACCTCTCTCATTGCATGTTGGAACTAGCTTGGGGGGATCCAATTAGAACCAGAAATGGTCTAAGGGTCATGGTTGGGAGGAGTATGGTAGTCCCAAAGTTATCCAGTTAAAAGATCATTCTACAGGTCAGCTAAGTCCATAAGTTTTCTACATTAATTATTGTTTGAGTGTGCAGGTATGAACTACAAACCCTCCAATTCAATTCACAATAGAAACTAAGAGCATTAAAATAGGGTTTATATTTCAGCACTGTTTTCCCAAATCTTTATAATGGTACTTCTTTCATAGAGCAAGGGTCATTAAGCATGGGCTCTCGGGTTTACATTAAAGAACTAGAACCAGTAGAAGGTCTAGCAGGGGTAGCCTAGCTAGCCTATGCTAGAAATCCATGTTAGCAAAAACCTTAGAATCTAACATTATGTAGATTGAACTTTGCTTTCAAATATAATTATAACTAGGGTTAAATTCCTCTTTACAGCCAATATGATTTTCTTTTTAAAACACAGTTTTCTTTTCCCAAGATAAAGACCCAAACGAAATCAAAACTTAGTCAACCCCATAGCTTTAAACACAGGTTGAAAAAAACAGAAATCCCAATACCATCTGTTAGCACCTGATTTTTACAGCATAGATATGGAGGTGGAATAAAGGGATAGCCCGAAAATTTCTTGATGAAAACAGGGGATTTCGTTTGTTTTCCATAACTAGTTGCTAAAGGCCTAAGAGAAATGGAGGTGGGGGGTGTTAAATATGCTAGGAAAGGGGCAAATAATGGGGAAGAAAGCATTAAAATGTGACAAAAATGGCCCAAAAAAGAGCCTAAGTCTATAGTTCGAAGGAAATAATTGAAAGGGTAACCACCACACCGGTTTCCACCGTTCGATGAGCCCGAGAGGAAGATCAACGGATAGAATTAATCGTCGCATGACCGAGTTGCAGGGAATAAAATCACAAGCGGTTGCAATGGGAAATGCCACTGGATAGATGGCAGCTGGAGGAGGCGTCGCATGGTAGGTGGACGGTAAGCGATACCACCACAGGGGCATGCGATACCACTTAGGCAGGAAGCCAAGTGGTTGGCCACGTGGACGACCAAGGACGACCAAGGTGGGCCGTGCAGATAAAGGATAAGGGTCCCATGGTAGTAGTTTCAACATGACAAAAGGAACGGTACAGATCACCTTGGAAGGATCAACGGTCCCTGATGATCGTATCGTCGGGAAGGTGCGCACTAGATAGATAAGAGGGTGGCTGCGATGGGAAAACCCATTTTCCAGGTGTCACCACCAAAGCTGGTCGCAAGGGGATGGGTGATAAAACAAAACCGGTCTAAGGGAATGCGATCCCACTCCGTCGAGGTACGGCGCTTAGGGACGGACGGTGGAGATTAGGACACATGGAATGATCCAATAGAAGGAAGGGGAATGGATTCAAGTCAATAAAGGGGATCGTATTCAACGACCCAGATCTTTGCTTAAGAGATCAACGGAGGCACAGCCCAGGAAGCCGCTAAAGATGATCAATGTTTAGAGAAGATAAAGTTATATATATAAATATGCACACGGAGGTTGAAATTTGCATCTTGGGTCCTGTTGGGGTCAGGGGCCTCCAGGTGTGCGGAAGATGGAGAAAATGATAGAAGGATTTGCTCTCACGGACTCTCGGTGATGGCTGAGGCCATACAAAAGCCATTGTTAATAAATCCAAGTCTATTTGAGGCAAGAGGGTAGGTTGAGGACCAGTTTCTGTGAAGGTTAGGGGTTAAAATGGTTCTGGAGCATAGGGTTTGAAGGTGCCTGGTTCAGAAGGTCAGCATTCTATACCTGCAATTAGGAAGGAAATAAGGGTTCTGGCTTGTATGGGGGTTTCCAGTAGCCATTTTCCCTTTGTCACATCTGTCAAAGTTATGTTCTTCTCGGAGCCAGGTTTTTTCGAGGAGGTCCGTCGTCACTGCTCAGAGATGGATTTTCCCCGTGGGTACCACCAAAATGTTAGAGGGTTAAAGAGGCCAGCCTCCAAAATTGGGGGAGGCGATAGAATGGCGAGGTTGGGAGCGCTACGAGCGCTGGTATGGCGCTAACAGGAAAGGCAGGTTATGATTTGGTCAGCAACGGAGATAAAGGGGCCAGAGCAGCAGGTGATAGAGGTGTGGGCAGAAGGAAAGTTGCTTGTGCGAACTATTGGGTGGCCTGAGAAGCTGCAAGGATGATGTAACTCGCGTCATTCGGCGTACAGAGGAGAAATGAGGTGAAGTTTTGTGACGTAGACAATACCAGGTGGATAGGCGGCTTAAAGGCATCTCTATTGCGTCCCAACTGATTTCCGATGCAATGGAGGCCACCTCAGCATCGTCATATGCTCCACCATCTATCGAGATATCTTTACCAAGCGTGTTTCAAGTCAACTTGAACCTTGGGCATCATTGTTATTTGATTAGGGGGTTTGTTCAGGTTATCATGGTGATTACGACCATATGTAGTTGTTTTCATCATCGCGGCGGTTATGGATGTTGGCCCTTATGTCCCCTGCTCGAAATTCATATATGGAGAAAGTGGTGCACCTGGCAGTTCGGGCATTTTTCAATTGGAATTGGATCATGGAGAAAGAGCAGGAATCCGGAGTGGTTTTCATGCCTGAACAAGCGTGGTCTAAGATAGAGGAAGAACCTGCTTCTTCGTCTCCTATGATGTTCTACCATGTGGAATCCAGCTTTGCTAGTGAGGATGAGGAGCCTAAAAAGCGACAAGTGCCCAAAAGAGTTCAGCGTCAGAGAAAAGAGGAGATTCTTGAAGAGAAGGGAGACGTCCAGCAAGACACGGAGATCATCCATGATCTCGTGCTCCCTACTGAGGAAGTGACACCTCCTCCTCCCGCTGAAGAATTGTAGGCTAGCAGCTCTCTAAAGATAAAGTACTTATTTGATTCGCAAGGTCGATTGAAGACTTCGAAGTAAGGTGGCACCCTGCTCATAGTATTTTGTTTCCCGTCTTAATCAGTCTGTTTTGAACTTGACACATATATAATATTCCAAATTTGGGGCTGTCAAGGTGGCAGCATAATTTTGTTTGTTTCCTAATGACCAATTCAAGGCCAAGAGCCTATAAAAGCATTGTAATAGAATAATTAAGGGTTGGAAAATCATTCGGCTAAGGCCTGAGGGGCGAACCCGGTTTTGAGATTTTCATATCAATACAATGTGCAGTGCCCATGGTAGACTATTCTGCAGAGATTTTTGTGTCGCTCTAACTTGTAGTCAGTTTTTTCTTTCTTCCCTATGTGCATGTGTTTCCTGTTATTCCTTTACATTATGTTTTTCATTTCATGTTTGAGATCAATGTATAATAGTTTAGAATTCTTGGAAACAAGCTCTAGCTATTATCTCAGGTATTCACGCAATATTGCTACTAAAGTTGATATTGAATTCATCTTTACTAGATGCTCATATCAATGGCCTGTTCTTATTTTCTTCTTTTACCACCAGAAAATATCTTTACGACGGCAAGCGGGTGGCTACCTTGCCTCTGTTAGAGTAGTCCACACTATGGCACTGTTATTTGATTTATGTGTAATGCCTTGACTCCAGTGCCCAATTGTTTTTTCCTTGTGATTATCCCTCCAACATTTTCACACAATCTATCCTGTCAGAAATCTGGCCTTTTGTGCATGTTTTAATTGGATATTTTTTGAGTACTGAAGGCTAGTCTGTTTGTTCATTGTTGACGTCTTTGAATATTTCCAGTCTTTCAAATATTTGTAGAGAGAGCCCTCTCAGACTAAGCTGGGTTAGTAGCTTAAGTCGAAAGTGGTTAGTGGTTACCCCGAATTTCCCTCTCCCGCAACCTAGGAGGTGCAATTTGTGTGTTAACACCATCATTTCTTTAAAACACGGAATCGAATTTATGAACACACATACATAGATAGAGGCATTCTTTGTTCAAACTACATTTTCATAAAACCATGAATAGCTACTAGATACATTCCAAAGACAAGAAAACTAGAAACGCGACTTATCTATGTTCTTAGATTCATCGAAAATAAATATTAATTACTGCATAAATGATAGATGCCCATAAACAAGACGAAAGGAAAACAAAAACTCAAGCTCAGATGGGCATCATCATGATCATTATTTTGCTGAGCATACAACCCAGGTCTACAATCACTTATACATTACGTCAAACCCTCACGGGCATTTCCTTCCAACAAGAAATCAAATCCACGACGAAAAAAATGACCACGATACATTATCTTTTACAAAAAGAACAATTACATAAGACAAGTTAAAAACGCAGGTTGTGTTATCGAATCTCCTTAAGCAAATACCCATACATTACACATCTAAAAACCCAGCACGACAGAGCTACGCTCTCGGCTCTCCGTATAAACATCAAAATCGAGTTTCTTCACACAATAGCAACGCTAAGTAAAACACAGAACCATTGGACCTCATTTAAACACCCATCATCTTTCTCAGGCAGACATTTAAACCGGTACAAGGGTTTCAACAACCTAGCTTAGAGTTAAAACGAAAACACAGGGGGTCTATATGCATAGGGTTCCTCTCAGGATAAATACAACAAGCTAACTACTATCCATTAATATGAAACATTCCTAGGAGAAAGCATACAAACATTGGACTGAGGCACCATTATTGCAATATAACACAATAGCAAAACAATTTCCAGCAGTCTTTCAAAAACCCCATTGATATAAAGCTTAATTACATTTCCACCTATAAGTTTAAAAGAATTCATCATACCACCATTGTATCAACACGAAAACATTCAAGGGTTATCCTCGTAAAAAATAATTAGACACATCATGTACATATCGGTCCAACCAAAGGGCGACCCCAAGTAAACTCCAAAATATGACAGTGAGCCAAAGGAACCACGAAGTCCCTTTTGCAAACAATTAAGTATTTTATTTCCCCATAGCCAAGATAGGAAGGAGAGAAAATGGGTTTCGAAACCTGGACTTACCATTGGATGCTAGGAACAAAGTTGCCCACCTGTAGCAACCAACGTTGAACACCCACGACTCATTACCTATTAAGAATGCATTACGAGACCGCAGGTTAAACCCAAGTGAGAAAACAAATATGTACAGGATACCGAATAAGAATTCTCAAGGAGTCACGATCTTACCATTACCTGATAGAGGTCATAGACGTCCTCCTTTTCCTAAACATACAAGTTCTCTAACCATGACCAAAGCTCAAGTCAAGAGCACCAAAGAGCCAAATGCAGTAGAGAACCCTCACAGCCAAACTCACTACAAAATGAATGGTTACGCAGAGGTGAAAACCAAGACATTAACCCCTCATCTAGCTGGCTTCCAAAGCCACACGATCATTACTTGCAACATTTATTACAACAACCACCCATTTTAATATTTCAAAGTATGTGAACCGGCACTATAGTTGAAATTCGCATCTAGTAGTATAACATTTAAACGTTGCCACTATATTCATTCCAATGTTTTAAAGCCTTGTGAACTCTTTCCCACTTAAACTTTAATATGCTTGGGCCAAATATTGCTGTGGGTAGCTTAGGAAGTCACCAACACTTTCATACCTGGAAAACAAGTCACAACACAATGCATTAGCAAATTGCTAAGTAAGCCAGGAAGTTCCCCTTGTTCGCCCTTACCTCTCGGCAGCTCTGCCAGTGGTATGTGAACCAACATCAAGTTTCCCAAGGTATTTAAACTTCCGTCAACAAGTCCATCATGCTTGAAGATACCATTCAAACAGTTTATAAACTCAACATGCATTTGCATCTTAAAAGTAAAAGAAGACTTTAAGTGCCATTCTAGCATTGTGAAACATGCCCTAAAAATACATATACATCAACTACCTTATTGTACCGCTTCCGCAGAAAAACAAAACTGACAAAACCATCTTGCTTAGAATTCTTAAACTCTTAGGATTTCCAAAAAAAGTATCGATGAAACTTCCCAGCACTGAAGTTAATTTATAATGCATCATCTGTTTTAGGCATTTTCGTAGTAAGAGATTTTTTTTTAAATTTTTACTATTTTTGGGAAATTACAGAGATGTATAGCTGGTTCTCTAAACGTTTAATTCTTAGATTTACTATTGTGTCGGTTTTACAAATTAGCAATTGGTTTAAATAGATCACAAGTTGGGGATTCAGTTTCTCATTCTCCTGAGAGGATTTTATGTATAAATATGTAATCATTCTAATGTATTGGGAGGAGGAGAGCAAGCAATGTTATGCTGTAGGATTTGATTCAGACTCTGTTGTAATACTTTCATTCTGATAACACATGCTGGCAATTTCTTAATTATGGATTTGTAGACTTTCATTGTGGAGATCTAGATTTTCTCCGTGGAGGAAGGGCCCTCTTCCCTGAGCAGATGTTGATATTTTTGATGGTAGTTGTGTATATTTGTTTATCATTTAGTTAATGCTTTCTTTGATTGATAGATTTATAGTCGTTGTTATTCATGTTAATTTCTTTTGATAGATTGTTGGCCAACATAGCATTTATTTCAGATTCATGCAATTAGATCTTGCTTCATAAAGAGTTGATTTTGTTTTAATTTAGATTTACATTTTTGTTTTATGAATAGGTTTGAGTTTTGATTTATTTTCAAGAAGGTGTGATCTAATTTAAAAAGAGTTTCGATTTCATACCAATAGATAAACAATGTCAGGTAGAAATTGTGCTTGCATAGATCTTGCACGATAGCTTTGAAATAAAAGACTTCCTCAGGTTGATAATTTATGTTATGGTAGTATCAGTTGTTTAATTAATTAGACAATTAATCCAACCAACATTTTGGCGTCGTTGCCGGAGAAGTTATGAATGGTGCAAAATTACATCTGACATTGTTTTGTAGATGCATTGTTAAAGTAGAGCATGTAGGTTGCATGATTACTTTTTAGTTTATTGAATTTGCTTTGAGTGTGTTTTTTTCTTTCTTTCTTTCTTTGCATTTAGTTTTATTTCATTCTCAATTTTTGGATCGTAGATCTTATCATTCCCGTTAGTGGTGTTGTAAGCACCACCCATCATACTAACAAGTTGAGAGGAACATTTGAAGGAGGAGCCTCAAGATAGCACATGAAGAATCTAATGAAGAGATGGCAGGTAAGAAAGATGCAGAAGTTGTTACCTTCAAATTTTCCATCAGAGATTCAGGAGGAGTGGCATCAACGAAAATCATTCCCCCACATGTTCTACCAAATTTTCATGGTTTGGAAAATGAAGACCCTGATGTATTTTTATTTGAATTTGAAGTACTTTGTAGAGGATATGATCGTACTGATGATCAGAAGTTGAATGTGCTTCCCCTTACTCTAAAAGGAACATCCCTATAATGGTTCATGAGCCTCGGTGGGAATTGTACACAAAATTGGGAAGACATGAAACATTTATTCTTGAAAAGGTACCAAGATTATTGCAGGGTCAATGAAGATATCTTCGAAATGACACAAGCAAAAGAAGAGAGTTTGGAGGATTACATGGAACGCTTTCAATACAATATTCAAAGATCCAAACAAAGGAAACCAGGGAAAGAGACCTTGAAAACACTCCTACTTAAAGAAATCTAGGCTGAATATTTAGAAATATTAAATTTGATGGGAACAAGTGATGTATTTCAATTAGCATATGATGATATTTGTGAGTTATGTAGAAGGTATTCAAGAGGAAAATTCAAGACTGGTAAGAATTCTAGTAATCCTTATTTTCAATCTTTGAAATATGCTACAAGAACAGGAGTTATGGAAGCTGAAATCAGTAATTTAATTAAAAAATCTAATGCTGATATCAATGGTTCACTAAATTCACAATTGGGTGTTTTGCAGGTTAAGGAAAAGCATGAGGAATTTGAAGAAATAGTTTTCCCTTGCTGCCAGAAGAAACATCTTGCAATAGATTGTCCTTTGGATAGTCTCACAATTTGTGGCATATGTGACTTGAATCAATCCACAAATCGTTGTCCCTCCTTACCAAGGATAAAAGAAACATATCAAAGAGATCTAGGAGTTGCAGCCAACTTGTTGCAACAGTCATGGCAATTGTGGCCTATATGTATGGTTCAAAACTCTATCCCTCAATTTCCTTACTCTCATACTCAATCATTGAACACTCTTCCACCATGGCAGCTGTTGCAGCCTCAATTTAACTCTTACCTACCTTATCCACAAGGTTGGAATCACCTATCTTATGATCACATGGCCACTCTCTCTCATGTTGCAACAAAAATTGGTCCTTCAATATCACCCTCACAAACCAATCCTCTACATCAACCACATCCATCTTCTCATCAAACTCTTTGGTATCCAACACAATTTCCTATCCAATCCACCCTCCACCCTAACCATAATAAAGAAGTACAGTTTGCTTACAGTGTTGAACTACAAAATTTTCCTACATTTCCTTCATGTTCTACCTCACCTACAACGCTGCAAAAAGACTGTGCACTATTGCAGCAAATCCATACGAGGCCTGAACATGTTTTAAATCCAAGGCTTGGAAGTGAAGTTTTTTATGATCATCAAAAAGTTAACAAGATCAACAAATTTGATCAAGAAAAGACATTGGAACCAAATGCCTTCACATCATTAGATCCGGATCTCTTATGCATTCAGGAAGATCAGTTTACTAAGAAGCTTCATGGTGTAACAGCCATGAGAAATCAAGGGAACAAAGACTATATTGAAGCTTGGTTTCAATCTATCATTAGTCTGCAACATCATTCCTTACTTCTCCGATTCTTGGCACCATCATTTCAAGGGAAGTTGATCTCTCATATATTATGTAATGCCCCTAGAATGACCGTGGACCTTAAGGATACCTATCGAGTGACCCGGCTGAACAAACTTCGATAAAGTGGTCTCTTGAGCCTTGTTATGTCTTAAATGATTGAGGGAAAACCTAAAGATGTGAATGCCAACAATAATTGATAAATGAATTAAGGAATTAAATTATATGTGTGGAGTGGTATAATTGATTGATTAGTTCTTGCTTAATGATTAGCCTTGATTGATCAAGTCAAAGTGCAGTAGGACAGTTACAGTCCTAGCTCGGGGACTTGGGAGGACGAAACTGAGATGCGTCATAGCTTTCCATTTTTTATTCTGAACTTCGGGACGAAGTTCTAAATAAGTAGGGGTGTATGTAGTGCCCCTAGACTACTGTAGACATTGAGGGAGCCTACTGAGTCACCCGACTGTTTGAAACATTAATAAAATAACCCTATGATTTTATTTTGAGTATATTTATGATTACGATTGATTGATATATGTGCATTTGGGTAGTTATTGTGAATGGACGATTTCATGTTGTTTAACGATTAACTTTGATATGAAAACTGTACATATAAATGATGCTTAACGACTAGCTGTACAATTGATTATGTGATTAGACGAATGAGTAATGATTGAGTAAATTATAGATGCTTGATGAAGCAGCGGATTTATAAATCAAATTGTGATTATTGAGGACAGTGCTACTAATTTACGTTTTTGAGAAATGTGTATAGAGATAGGTGAAACGGTTCACCGACGGACACACAAAGGAATATGAAGGGTCGTAGAGTACAGGTAAATCACACACAGGGAGAGCGACGACGATGTCAACTTCCGACGGAATACCACACTTGAGCAGATAAGCACTGATCCGCTTGCTCAAGAGGAAAGCGTGAGGGCATACAAGGTGGGCCGCGACGGAGCTGGTTACGTATGAGTTGGAGGGCGCGCTGTGAGAACGGACTCACTCCTCAATGCCATTAGTCCCTAATAGCGTGTAGATGGAGGATGGAAGGTAACGGCTCCTAAAATCCCTACATGAAGTTCCTGCAAGTCAAAACGGAAGGATGACGACAGAAGGGCCTGACGGTGCGGTACCCTGCCGAGAACAGAAAGAATGGACGCAAGGACCCAACAATGTGGTACCTTGCTGAGGAATGGAAACTACGGATGACTGGACCCGATAGAGTGGTGCCATGTCGAGAAATGAATTAAGGAACAGGGAGGTCTAACAGTGCGGCACCGGGATTCTAGTAAAATCGATTGTTAACTTAATGGCCTAAAAACGTATAAATTGCACCTAGAGCATTTACTTAGGAAAATGCATTTTTAGTACTTTTAACATTAGAAATGGTTATTTATGCATTTGCACATGAAAGAATATTTTTGAGTATTTAAAAAATATTATAAATATTTATTTAGGAGCAAAATGGAATCCTAGGCATGGACACTTAGTCAACTCCACCTACACCACATATCTAGGAGTTAAGTGAAATATCTAGGGGACAAACATGAGCAAACTTAGGAATGTTGGTGCTTCTCCTAGAGAAACTGGCACATAGATGGGTGAGTTTTATTAATTTAGAAATTTAATAAAATGAATAATTTTGCATGAAGCGACATGTGTCGCATGAGATTTTCCTTTATAAGGAAGGTATTGGGAATGGGTAAGGGACCCAGACATTTTCCTTTATAAGGAAGGTATTGGGAATGGGTTAGGGACCCAGACCCTGGATGACTATCGTAATTTTGATTTGCCTCATGACCTGCTGCTATTGAGGGTTTGGCTGGAAATCTTGGTGGGGGGGAATCCCAAGCTGGATTTCTTGATTATTGTGTGTGAGCTCTACGACCAAAGCTCGGGGGAGGCCATGCGACTGAAAGCATGAGCCTATGGTTGGGTGGCGAAGCTAACGGTTGCTTCACCAATGGTGAAACGAGCTTCTTCCGGAGGGACACAACGCATGAAGAGGACGACAAGGGAAAGCGGGACCGGATTGATGACGATTACTACTCCTCCAATAGCAGATTCGACCTGCAGTAACAGGTTTTGTGTTTTTGTTAGTTCTCCAATTTGATCAGTTTTATAAATGATTATGCATGTAAATGGATTTATTGTGTTTTTAAGTTTCTAATAATTTTCTAAATAGGACCACCAAGGGGGGGTCCCTACATTTGGTATCAGAGCTGGTCGAGCCTTGAGGGCACCGGACTCATATTTTTTTTAGGGGTTTGTCGGTGACCGTGGTGATGAACAGCGGAATAGGAGCAGCGATCTTCGAAAAATTTCACTTTCGACCGGAGCAGCTATTCCTACAGGTTCTTCACGTTCTTCACTGTTTGAATATTTCGGTTTTATTTAAAAGATCATAGATCTGGAATTTCATGGGGAATTTGAATAAGCACAGCGTATAATTAGAATATTATATATATTTTATTTACTGTATTATTGAAAGAGAAACATTGTGATTTTAAGTAGGATTACAGATTTGGAAATGCATGTAGTATTCTGAGTATGTTCGTCGTACATTGGAGGTTTCACATATATATTTTATTTACTGTGTTATTCCATAGAAAGATCGAATTCATGATTGATCTTAGACCTCTGCTTTACGATATGTTTTCTGAAGATTATTTCTATTTACCAATTGGATCACAAAATGCGAGAAACTGAAGTTCATTTCCATATCTTTGAAAGGTAGGTGATGTTTCCCTTAACACACTGTATTCGATTCTGTACCCTGTCATTTAATTTCGGTTGATGTCGCTGTACTCTGCAATTAACTAGATCCGAAGTAAAACAGTGTGACAGACTTGTAGCTTGTTCTATTTATGTAGCTTGGAATCATTTCAGATTCGTAATCGAGACCCATGGTATGCAATCTGGTTGACAGATTTCCGACTTGTCGCTTGTTCTATTTATGTAGCTTGGAATCATTTCAGATTCTATAAGATTATAAACGCTGTCTACTAATTTGAATTATATACTGAGATTTGAGTTTATAAGTTATTAGATGCTGTCCATAATGTGCTGAGATTTAAGTTTATAAAATTTCAAACCCTGTTCATTAATCCTGAGATTAAGGCTGACCATTTATTCTCTCTTATAAATCTTAAAATCGATGTCAATTAGTTGAAATCGACTCTGTTATAATATTCGAAGTATATGAATTTGAAAAGCGATATCTGCATAGTTCTAAGTTTTTAATTATTTTTATTTTTGGGCTCTTCTATGTATTTATTTGTATTGTTAATTTTTATTTTTTTCAAGAAATTAATATTATAAACCTAGGGTAGTGTTCAGTATGGTGTCGGTTTTGTTCATTGGGGTGTCACTTATATTATAAGAATATAAATTATTTCAATTTTTATTTATTTTTGGTAAATTCAAGATTGAAATAAAGCGACGGATATTTTTAGTTTTGCTATTCAAGATTGAAAGGAACTTTATAACTAACGAACGATTCCATTAAAATAGTGAATATTTTAAAAGCTGCATTAATTGTCTTCCATATCCCTGCCATAAATTTATTAAGGCGGCTCCATAGTTTGGTTGAGACCTTCATTGGGATCTCCATGACGACGCTTATATGTTAATTGTCCCTTCTAGTGGTGAGAAAATGGATGAGTATATGAAAATTGATAATTATAATTAGAGTTACTTGATAAATTAATTTAAGATATGAATGTATGCTAAACATGAATGATGTATTTTTTTTTTTCAACGTGGAAAAGGCTTAGTCATTTTATGCACATCTTAGTTGCATAAAATACAATGAAGAAGTATTGTGCGTATATTAATTGAAGCATACTCGAAAAGGTATTAAGTATTTAAGTGATATATATATATATAGACATTTTAAATTGCATAAGATGCCCACGAAAAATGAATGGCATATGTTGATATATGTATATGTGAAAAAGATATAAAGTGCTTAATTGTTATATGTATATATAATTTAATTGCATAAGATGCAGAGCAAAAAGTAAATGGCATATATATATATAATTTAATTGCATAAGATGTTCTGAAAAAAGTAAATGGCATATGTTGATATATGTATATGTGAAAAAGATATTAAGTGTTATCTTTAAATATATTTTAATGGTATAAGATGCCTCAAAAAAAATGAAATGCACATATTAATATATTTCATTTCATTAATGGGAGAGGTTAATATCTTATTTACATTCATAACTCTCTTGACATGGTTTGAAAAGATAAACATATTATTATATTTTATGATACATTTATGTAATAATCTAAATTCTAGGAAAAGGTAGTATTACATTTCATAATTTCTTTTATGAAGCCATGAATTTGATGAAATACTTGATATTTAGATATTTCATTTCATTGTATATATAGTGTTCAGGAATTACATGTTATACATTTTTGCATATATGAAAGAATACATTCTAGGTGTGGTATATATATATATATATATATTAGAAGAATACATTTCATGTATTTTAAAATGATGCATTTTGTTGTATATGTATTGGAAGAATACATCTTAAATATGATTTGTATGCATAGAAGGATTGCCTTAAGTATAACTTATGATCAATTAGCAAAGTTTCATTCCTATAATTAATAGGATTAAAGGGTTCCATTTCATATGCTCTAATGAAATGGAACTAATATTAGATAATGGTTAAACCAAAGTTAAATGTATTGTTGCGGTATAGTAAGAATTAATGGAGATTTATTAGATGCATTACAAGCAACTTTATGTATCTATTGCATTAGGATTGAAGGACCTTGTGAGAAGTAAAGGAAAGCAAGAATCTAGTATAGGATATTTAAAACCCTTCTAAACCATGATAAGAAGACAAGTCAATGGATATATTTGGTGGATTTCCTAAATGATGAGAAATGGATAAAGTTTAACTGACAAGGAACCATGATACTCAGATTTACGAGACGTTAAGAGATTTTCAAGGGAGAGAAATGGACTTAAAATTTGAAAAAAAACAAGATATCAATATGATCAATATGATGAGCTGAACTCAACGAAATAGATTTTTCATTATGACAACACCATTTATGAAAACTAAAGACTACAAACTTGACTTTAACCATGATATGGCATTGAGGAAAAGAAACTTAGCAAATCTACCAAAGGGGTCAATTGAAGGCAGTCTTGTCAGACGAAGTATGGAGACGATTAGCATAATAAACTGGATGCAATGAAGCTAACCTTAGCTCATGATCAAACCCTAATGAAAATACGACTAGCCCGAGATAGAACTCGATGAGGTTGATAGAAAACACATAGTACGACTTGATGAGTCTGTCGAAGTAGTCCTATGACAACGAAAATGATGAAATGAGGTAAGGATGTGATAAGGTCATCAACTTGGACATGATATTACTAATGAAAGGACTAAGAGTTAAATTTTCAATATGTTTAACTAAGTCACTCAATTTCGACGACTTGAATCCTATCTTATCGAGAACCAATATTATTAAAACATTTAGAGGTATTTGGAAGTAGTCTTATGGGAATTGATTTTGGAATATTTAAGGGTCTCTCTTGATTTGCTAAAACCGATATTATATCTTACCCATCAATATTTGACTAAATATATTATGATGTTTACCTTCTCTTCTTGGAGGAAAGGATAACCAATTAGATGGGAATCCTTGCTTGGATTTGTTATGTCGAATGATGGTTTGATAAACTATTGGGTGGCTATTGACGCAATGCAGCTTGTAGATAATTTAGACATTGTAAAACTTCGTAGATGACTATAAGGTATAGAAAATATAATTTGGTACTCACAATTATGAAGGTATTATTGGATTTTCATTACGCAAAGATGCGATTAAGTTCTTGAGGGTGTATTGGAACCATACTTAATGATATATAAACTAATGATTAGAACCACTTGTGCTTATGGCCATGATTGTTGGAGAAAAATAGAAGAGAATGAAAAAAGATGAGAATAGGAAATTAAAATAAAGCCCAGTGTTGAAAGTACGAGAATACGATTAACTTTGGGATGAAGTTCTATATAAGAGGGGGTGAACGTAATGCCCCTAGAATGACCGTGGACCTTAAGGATACCTGTCGAGTGACCCGGCTGAACAAACTTCGATAAAGTGGTCTCTTGAGCCTTGTTATCTCTTAAATGATTGAGGGAAAACCTAAAGATGTGAATGCCAACAATAATTGATAAATGAATTAAGGAATTAAATTATATGTGTGGAGTGGTATAATTGATTGATTAGTTCTTGATTAATGATTAGCCTTGATTGATCAAGTCAAAGTGCAGTAGGACAGTTACAATCCTAGCTCTGTGACTTGGGATGACAAAAATGAGATGCGTCAAAGCTTTCCATTTTTTATTCTGAACTTCCAGGACAAAGTTATAAATAAGTAGGGGTGTATGTAGTGCCCCTAGACTACTGTAGACATTGAGGAGCCTGCTGAGTCACCCAACTGTTTGAAACATTAATAAAATAATCCTATGATTTTATTTTGAGTATATTTATGATTACGATTGATTGATATATGTGCATTTGGGTAGTTATTGTGAATGGATGATTTCATGTTGTTTAACGATTAACTTTGATAATGAAAATTGTACATATGAATGATGCTTAACGACTTGCTTTGAAATTGATTATATGATTAGACGAATGAGTAATGATTGAGTAAATTATAGATGCTTGATGAAGTAGTGGATTTATAAATCAAATTGTGATTATTGAGGACAGTGCTACTAATTTACATTTTTGAGAAATGTGTATAGAGACAGGTGAAATGGTTCATCGACATACACACAAAGGAATATGAAGGGTCGTAGAGTACGGGTAAATCACACACAGGGAGAGCGACAACGATGTCAAATTCAAATGGAATACCACGCTTGAGTAGATAAGCACTGATCCGCTTGCTCAAGAGGAAAGCGTGAGGGCGTACAAGGTGGGCCACGACGGAGTTGGTCACGTACGAGTTGGGGGGCGCACAGTGAGAACAGACTCACTCCTCAATGCCATTAGTCCTTAATAGCGTGTAGACGTAGGATGGAAGGTAATGGCTCCTAAAATATCTACATGAATTTCCCGCAAGTCAAAATGGAAGGATGACGGCAGAAGGGCCCGATAGTGCGGTACCCTGCCGAGAATGGAAAGAATGGACGCAACGACCCAACGATGTGGTACCTTTCTGAGGAATGGAAACGACGGATGACTAGACCCGACAGAGTGGTGCCATGTCGAGAAATGAATTAAGGAATGGGGAGACCCAATGGTGCGGCATCGGATCCTAGTAAAATCGATTGTTAACTTAATGGCCTAAAAACGTATAAATTGCACCTAGAGCATTTACTTAGGAAAATGCATTTTAAGTACTTTTAACATTAGAAATGGTTATTTATGCATTTGCACATGAAAGAATATTTTTGATTATTTAAAAAATATTATAAATATTTATTTAGGAGCAAAATGGAATCCGAGGCATGGACACCTAGTCAACTCCACCTACACCACATATCTATGAGTTAAGTGAAATATCTAGGGGACAAACATGAGCAAACTTAGGAATGTTGGTGCTTCTCCTAGAGAAACCGACACATGGATGGGTGAGTTTTATTAATTTAGAAATTTAATAAAATGAATAATTTTGCATGAATCGACATGTGTCGCATGAGATTTTCCTTTATAAGGAAGGTATTGGGAATGGGTAAGGGACCCAGACCTTGGATGACTATTGTAATTTTGATTTGCCTCATGAATTTCTACTATTAAAGGTTTGGTTGGAAGTCTTAGTGGGGGGGAATCCCAAGCTAGATTTCTTGATTATTGTGTGTGAGCTCTACAACCAAAGCTCAGGGGAGGCCATGCGACTGAAAGCATGAGCCTATGGTTGGGTGGTGAAGCTAATGGTTTCTTCGCCAATGGTTAAACAAGCTTCTTCCGGAGGGACACAATGCATGAAGCGGACGACAAGGGAAAGCAGGATCAGATTGACGACGACGACTACTCCTCCAGCAATGGATTCGACCTGCAATAACAGGTTGTGTGTTTGTTAGTTCTCCAATTTGATAAGTTTTATAAATGATTATGCATGTAAATGGATTTGTTGTGTTTTTAAGTTTCTAATAATTTTCTAAGTAGGACCACCAAGGGGGTGGTCTCTACATCCTCACATTCATAAAGTTATATTTTTTTGTTGGGAGTATGAGAATACTTGAGTCATTTCTTCGAAAGTGGCTCCATTGGAAGTTCTCCTACACTTGAGACGAATTTGTTATTTCCAAGTAGTGTAGGACATTGTAAATAAATAAAATTGGTAAGATCCCATTCAATTTTTCACTTAGATATAGGATGCATAGATAGTATCATTATTTTTTGAATAAAAACTCTTGGATGCATGGTGCAGTAAGAGCCACCCATATTACTAATCTCTCTTTTTCAGGAAGTGGGTAAAAGGAAGGAGGCATTGGTGAATGAAGACATTATGGGAAAAGGAGCCAAACGATTATGGAAACATTCAAGCTTGAAACTTGGGCGATCATCATGGTATGTATTTAGTTTTGATTTATATATAACACATCCATAAAAATACACCGGCTTTATTTTAACATTATATCATTTTTTAAGAGTTGCAACTGCTGCTGCAACACACTGTGTAAATCAATCTAGATACTCAATGCTTGAAATTTTTGGTATGGGTGTGCGGTCTATTGAAATTTATATCATTTAAAACATTCACACCTATTTCGGTCACTTTTTGGGAGCCAAATTTCATTTATTGGATTTTTGTGGCATTTTGGCTTGGAATTGTTACTGAAACATAGTTGGGACAGTCCATTTTTGAGAGACCAAATGGAATTATTTTTAAAACTTGTTTAAATCAATCTAGATACTCAATGCTTGAAATTTTTGGTATGGGTGTGTGGTCTATTGAAATTTATATCATTAAAAACATTCACACCTATTTAGGTCACTTTTTGGGAGCCAAATTTCATTTATTGGATTTTTGTGGCATTTTGGCTTGGAATTGTTACTGAAACATAGTTGGGACAGTCCATTTTTGGGAGACCAAATGGAATTATTTTTAAAACCTGTTTACATCCCAAGTAGCCATTTTAATCTAGTTTCCAAACCAATCTGAATTTTTTATATTGGGCATCAAACGAAAAAGTTATGATCAAAATACTAACGGGGTGTCAAGTAGGAAGCTTAGGAACAGAGCTGGGATAGTCACTTTTTGGATGCCTTATTGGATAGATATTCAAAACCTATTTATATTGGAGATCCCTACATGAATGTAATTTCATATCCAATTGGAATTGGAATCATGTCAATCTATTATCAAAAGAAAAAGTTATGCCTAAAACCGTGGCGGTTTGTCTAGTCCAGAATTCGAAAAACACCTTGTCATGCAGGTTGTTACTGAGCAAATTGGAATATCATCACATAGAATTTTTAAAACCTGTTTCTAATGGACATAGATTTATGAATTTAATTTCATTTGTATTTTGAATCACTCAAATCGGACAAGGAATGAAGAAGTTATGATTGGAATATTGTTGGTGAGTCTAGATGGCCATCGCTCTCCCACAGGTATAAAGTGGATTTTGCTTCATTCATTTTTCTTTGGATTTGTTTTATAAGTAATGGCTTGTTGTTTTTTTCATAAGTGTTGGGTGAAAAGAGACCAATCATCTCTCTTCTTCCATCATCTCATGTTTTATTGTAGGCAAGTGCTAGGTTTTTGCAAGTCCTTGGAAGAAGAAGGTCAATACATGCACGAGTGACTCTTGAAGCTTCATGTTTTGGACTTGATGAGATCCCCTTGCGTTGTCCTCGTTCGGGGGTTGGAAGGATTGAAGGTTGGCCAACTGAAAGGAGATAGGCCCCATTCCATCCCACTGGATCATCTCATAATAGTTTCTAGGCAGGCTGATAACCCTCAAATAGTTATTGGGCCCTATATATAATTTTTCTCAAATTGAAAATGGATTGAGCACATAAAAAAATGGAGAGATTGATGTGCAAACCATAAAAATGCCAATGTTTCCAAAGTCAAGTCCCATTGCTACATGCAAAGAATCCTTTTAGGATGACATTATGCTCATCATCCTCATTCACCAACACCATGATATGCCTATACATTTCCTTCTTCGCTCTACCATTCCATTCATTCCATTACCTTCTGCTTCATTTCATCACTTCCATAATTTCCACTCCATTCACTACTCACCCATGAATAAAGTATTTCATAGTGCCATGGGATCTTCATACATCAATGGAATATTTCCTTGTTGTTAATCATGGGGATTCATCAATGGCTCTTGATTGACAAATCTTGTAGGTGACTCGACTCCAACACATTCATTCGTACCTGTCAAGATGCACTAAGATACTTTATAGCTCACTGTCATCAAAGGTGAGTTTCTTCACATTGGTTAACGACATACATTAATGGTCGGTAATCCAATGATTTCTTTCCATGCTCAACTTTAGCACATTCATTCGCATGGTAAGAATTGTACCTCAGTTTGGTAGTGGTTGAATATTATATGATCTCACGATTTCAACAGTGAGTTGCAACATCATTTGTTCCAATAGTTGTGTAGTTCTTTTCCATTTTCATTCCAACAGTTAATCTTGCATGCATGCAACACATTTCATCATTTTAGATCAGATTCAACCTCATTCAGTTTCAACTCTCATATACATCTGTCTCAGCATCAAATTGGCCTACATTGCTCCAACATCAGTACATTCATGTCAACCAAGGCTTCCATGGAGGTAAACTTGAGGTAAAATAACGTGAGTTTTTTATTTATTAAATATTTAGGAGAAAGTCATGAAAAGCCACTAATCATTATCCCCTCTTTTACCATTTGTCATTTTTTTTTCAAAGATATAAAACTCTTTCAGTTTGGGGGAAACATCATGCCATTACATCTCTTATTCATCCATTACCATCTCCATCCATCTCTAAAATGCACACTCAATTCAAGTCCTTCCCAACATCCAAGCATAAAAAAATGATCTGTTTTGCCACACAAGAACCAGCAGCAAGAGGAGATGGCACTGTTGTTGCTCCATAAGAACCAACAATAGAATAAGAGAAGCATAAAATTCAATAAAACAAGGAAACATATGGAAAAGTGTATGGTGTCATGCAACAAGGCAGAAACTCCATTCACAGGGTTTCTATCCACATAACAAAAGCATCAATTATTAGTGTTAAGCCATGATCATCTCTTGTTCTGGTATTTGTTTGAAAACTCTACCTTTACTTTTGTTCTGCGAATTAAAGAGGGTTGTATTTTAGAGCAGTACAAAAGTTTGTCCTTGGGGAAGATGTGAAGAAAATAACAAGCATGTTTGGCATGAGGGGGAAAGTTTGCAACAAGGCTTATCTCAAAGCATTATCAATATGTTCTATTACTGATTAAAATCCTACTCTGTATGCTTGAATTATTTGGCACTATTAGCTGCTACAAGAGAATTTGTGATTTTTCAAATGCAATTATCAGCTCTTCCTTTTATGAGAAAAATCAATTTACACCTTCATTAAGATCATATATAGAGGTGCATTGTTGTACTCATAAGAATCCATTGTGTTGCATCAATTTGGTGTGTTATAATTCAGCAATGTGGAAGATTGTCTGCATTAAATTATGTTGCCTACCATAATTGATTTTCCAATTTGAGATGCTTCAGCAAAACAAGTTGCAAGAGACAAAATGAGAGGCCTCCAATGCAGCATGATTTATATTTCAATTGGAGAAAATGGAAATTGATGAATTACTTGAAAAACTCTTCTTTTACCTGAGGACAGGTAAAATTTTCAGTTTGGGGGAGAAATGAAAGGATGCTACACTCAGTGGTATGGAAGAAGGAATCCTACAACAATCACATTTTCAGACATCATTCTTTATAACAATGTTCTCCTAGTAGCTAGTTAAGGAAGATTTGGTATGTAGAAGGTTGAATTAATGCTTGATGAGTGAATAATTATGTCCAGCATCAAAATCTATTTTTTACAAATCATTATTAGCCTTTTCATTGAAAGATGTAAAGCATTTTTTATGGCAACTCTCGAAACTACAAAAATGCATAATTTGAATTGAGCATATCTCACAAGCCATGCATTGGATCCTCATGATTTTTGGACAGGGAATGCATAACATCAAGATGAAAAATCCTGGTAAGTTTCAGCCCAATCCAATGCATCGTTTTTGAGAAAATGGCCATCATCACCTACAACCATTTTGCCTATATCTCGATATCTGTGCATCAGATGAATTTGAGCTTTGGGGAGCAGAAGCATTATGCTAAGAGGAAGACACTCAAAATTTTTTAGAAAAAAATACTTTACGGATTGAGGAAAAATGGCCATCATAAGCTACAACCAATTTGCATTTTTCTTGAAATCTGTGATGTGGGTATCTCTGATTTTTGGTGTGGAGATGCATTGGACTTGTAGAAACCTCCTCGCAAAATTTCAGCCAAACCCAGTCTGTATTTTGGGAGATATTAGTTCAAGAAGTTTGTTGCAACACTAGTTGTTACTCCGCTAATTTTTTCCATTTCCCTATTGTTGCAGCTGCGACTCCGCCAAATCCTCCGCTAAAGCAGCTGCAACACCGCTAAATTATTCGCTAAATCCTCTGCTAAGCAGCTGCAACACCGCCAAATTTTCCGCTAAATGGTTGCAACACCGCCAAATTTCCTGCTAAATCCTTCGCTAAGCAACTGCAACACCACTAAATGGCTGCGACACCACCAAATTTTCCACTAAATCCTCCACTAAATGGCTGCAACACCGCTAAATTCTCCGCTAAATGGCTGCAACACCGCCAAATTTTCTGCTAACTTCTCTGCTAAAGTTTTCGTTAAATTTTTTGCTAATTGCTGAAACTCCATCAAAATTGATAGAGATCATTTGAAGGCTATTTTTTTTTAAGATTGTCCTTTGATGAGAAATGCAACAACCATTGTTTGAAGGAGTCTCAAGTATTGTTTGAAAAGAAGCATCATATTCCATTAGCATCATTAGTGGGCAAGTAGATTGGTTTTGGTCATTATGCATGGTAAAATGAAAGCAACAACCAAATGAGTCCTTCTAGTTTGGATGCTACATAGGTATTGGGTTGCATGAGGACATGCAACAAGTTCATTTTGGGGGAGATGTTGGGTGACAGATTTGTCCATATTTTCATCACCTATTGACATATATTCCATCCTTCTTCTTCCTATTATTATCCATTTACCATTCCATTTTCCATCTATTTGCTGTAACTGCCAGTAAAATACCATATTACTCCCATTGATGCTTTGGTGGTTAATAATGATTATTTTCCTTTATTTTTAATGAATTGAAGACTATTATGCATAGTTTTACTGATGATGGTTTATGGAGTGATTTTTCATATTAGCAGCAGTAGTAACCATGGTTCAAGCCTCCAAAGTTGGCATGCTAGCACATGTCCGCATGAAGATTCACAACATGGTTTCATTCCTAGGATTGATTATGTGGATTTGTGATTTCAATTCGTTCTCAAGTCCAACATGGCAGCCTCCAGTTCATGATCAAACGACCTTAACCAAAAACACATGCCAGATAAGAACACATTGATTTGCTTCATGATTTACAGGAAAATCGAGAAGAATATTGAAAATATGGGACATGGGTTTTGTGCGTAACGGCCTCAATTATCTAAATCCTGTGAAAATCACCAGATAAAGCCATGGTTTGAGATGCACAACTAGTTTTCTAAACGTTTAATTATTAGATTTACTGTTGTGGCCGGTTTTACAGATTAACAATTGGTTGAAATAGATCACAAGTTGGGGATTTGGTTTCTCATTCTCATGAGAGGATTTTATGTATAAATATGTAATCATTCTGATGTATTGGTAGGAGGAGAGAAAGCAATGTTATGCTGTAGGATTTGATCTAGACTCTATTGTAATACTTTCATTATGATAATACATGCTGGCAATTTCTTAATTCTGGATTTGTAGACTTTCATTGTGGAGATCTAGCTCTGCTCAGTGGAGGAAGGGCCATCTTCCCTGAGTAGATGCTAATAGTGTTGATGGTAGTTGTGTAGATTTGTTTATCATTTAGTTAATGCTTTCTTTCATTGATAGATTTATAGTCGTTGTTATTCATGTTAATTTATTTTGATAGATCGGTGGCCAACATAGCATTTCTTTCAAATTCATGCAATTAGATCTTGCTTCATAAATAGTTGATTTTGTTTTAATTTAGATTTACATTTTGGTTTTATTAATAGGTTTGAGGTTTGATTTATTTTCAAGAAGGTGTGATCTAGTTTATAAAGAGTTTTGATTTCATACCAATAGATAAACAGTATCAGGTAGAAATTGTGTCTGCATAGATCTTGCATGATAGCTTTGAAATAAAATACTTCCTCGGGTTGATAATTTATGTTCTGGTAGTATCAGTTGTTTAATTAATTAGAGAATTAATCCAACCAACAATAGCTTCCGGCCATCGAGTTTCTTTAGTTATAAAAAGTATCTGCAAAAAACTCCATTAAAACATCCGCTACCAATTGTGGAGGTTGTAGGGGAGGTTTTTTTACAATTTTGACCAATCTTGTAACACTCAAAGCCTTTGTTATGTCCTATGCTACAAACTCTTTCCCTCTTTCCCTTGTAGTGAAATATTGTTTCTTTTAGTGAAACAATAAGGGTTTGATTTGGTAACTAGCCACCTTGATGTATTTCAAAATGCACCTTGATGTAGTTCAAAATGTATGTAGACACATAACAAGCTCCATTTGTAATGTCAAGAATGTGTCACGATTATGATTTGATGTTTAAGAAATTCAATTTATAAGTAATTTATAGTATGCTATAGAGTTTGAAGTTGGAGTTTGGAAATGTGCTTATAAGCATGCATTTGAAATTTAAGATGAGTATGCTTAATTTAAAGTAAGGTAAGAAATACATAGTCATTGTGATTTGTCCATCAAATATATTTCAACATTTTATTCTTGTTGTGATCTACAAAAATATTTAGAATGGTATACCATAAAAGGATGAGATCTTTGACATAATGTATACCCATCACACTTATTTACAAGTGTAAGAAAGTGCATATGTAATGTATCTTTCATTTTATATCAATCCATTATGTAGAGAGTAGCAAGGTTATGTAAAGTGATCTTAATTTTTTATTGTTATGTAAAAATTTTAAGATAAAAAAAAAAATTACACCTCAAGAAATTAGATCCCTTTCAATTCTTGGTAGATTAAGTTTAAGTTTTACATGCTGAATATTATAGTGCTAAAAAAAAATAAAAATGAAACACTATGAATTTGTATAAATTATGAAATAGAAAATCAAATTATAATTTCACAATTAAATGGGTTTGAAATGATAACATTTATAACAAGTAGAATAAGCAACATATTCTCTTAGTATCTACCTCTTATGTAAAAGATAATGTAAAATAAATTAGCACCTAAGTTTTATTTTAAATGTTTTAGTATACTAATTATGTCTAGTCTAGAATTAGAATAACTATCAAATATCAAAAATATAATTCCATTTTTATTTATATTTCATTTTCAATCTTTCATTGTTATCAAATATCAAAGCAATTACAAAATATATTACTACATGCGAAACAAGAGAATATGAAAATAATAAGCAATTATAAAATATATTACTACATGTGAAAATATTTTTTTACCAAAACTATGTATTAGAGTGTTTTTACCAAAAATATATATTGGATAAATATTGGTATTAGTTTGTAGTTAATTTATAGTTAATATAATGAATAGGTGAGAAATGAAGTATAAAGACTTATGAAAGAGAGTATATGAAAAGAATGATTTTAGTAAAAATAAGTATTTGATTGATAAGTAAAGATAAATATGGCGAGGCAAATATTTTGTTTTTAAAAAATTGCATTTATTTGATTTTATTTCTTTTGTAACATGAAAGTTTTAAATAATTAAAAGTTGAGTGTATAGTCTTTACCACAAACAATCATGAGACTATGAATGGCTAATTTTGGTAAACATGATGCACCTAACAATAAATAAGACCATTCATAGTCTGATGAACTATTTTTTATAAACATTATGCACCCAACAATAGCATAGTAAGTGATGTATTGATTAAGATCAAGGCAATCATAGATTGGCCAGTCCCAAGGGATGTGACGGGCATTAGATACTTCATGGGGATCATGGGCTACTACCGTAGATTTATCGAGGGGATCTCAAAATTTGCATATCCTATAACTTCTCTCCAAAAGAAAGGGATAAAATTTAATTGGACAACTAAGTGTCAAGAAAGCTTTGAAAAGTTAAAACACTTACTTACCACCTCACCCATTTTAAAAATAGTTGATCCCTACAAAGACTTTGTGGTTTGTACGAATGCATGTTTAGAAGGGTTAGGTGGGGTATTATTACAAGAAGATCATGTAATAAGCTATGAATCCAGAAAACTTAAAAAACATGAAAATAACTATGCAACTCATGACATAGAGTTGGCAGCCATAATTCACGTATTGAGAATGTGGCGGTAGTATCTAATCGGGAAAATATTCATTTTAAAAACTGACAGCATAAGCCTAAAATATTTTTTCGATCAACAAAATATCAATGCTCGACAAACAAGGTTGTTGGCCTTCTTGAGTGAGTACGAATTTGAAATTAAACACATTAAGGGAAAATAAAATAAGATTGTCGATGCTCTAAGTAGGAATGTAAATTTCCAAATTTCTACCACGATGAGCAGTTACAAAACAGACTTGGAAAACATAATTAAGAGGGCTGCTGAAAATAATCAAGAGTATTTAATAACTAAAGAAAAATGGCAAAGAAGTGTTACTGAGAAAGAACCAACCGACTTTAATGTCGGGACCGACAACTTGCTTAGATATAAGAACTGAATATATGTACCCAATTCGGAAGAAGTAAAAAGATTAATCTTAAATGAAACTCATAAGAAACCTTACTCCGGCCATCACAGGTACCAGAAAATGTTAACAACTTTAAAGAAGGAACATTATTGGCCCTTCATGAAGAAAGATGTTGTCGACTATCTAGCGAGATGTCTAGAATGTCAGCAAGTAAAAACCGAACATAAGCATCCAACTGGGTTGTTACAACCCTTTCCCATTCCGGAATGGAAATGGGAGGTAATAAGTATGGACTTCATAACCAGATTACCTAAGAATAACAGACAACATGATTCAATTATGGTAGTAGTTGATAAACTGAGTAAAGTTGCACATTTCATTCCGGTTATGTCTACTTTTAAAGCTGTTAATATTGTTGACATTTTTATGAAGGAAATATTTAGATTGCATGGCATTCCAAAAGTGTTGATATCATATAGAGATTCAAAATTTACTAGCAATTTTTGGAAAGCATTATTTCAAGGGTTAGATACAAAGTTAAATTTTAGTACCGCATACCATCCACAAATATATGGGTAGATGGAAAGAACTACATAAATACTTGAAGAGATGTTAAGGATGTATGTGATGAGCAAACCAAGTAAATAGGAAGAATATCTACATTTAGTTGAGTTTGCATACAACAATGGCTATCAAACATCGACAAAAATGACACCCTTTGAAATACTATATGGCAAAAGGTGTCTCACACCTATAACATGGGATAGCCCTGTGGATAGCATTTTGCTGGGACTCGACGTGTTTAGAGACATGGAACAAATTGTTATGTAGGTACAACAAAATCTAAAATGTGCACAGGATCATCAAAAGAGCTATGCAGATCTCAAAACAACTTAGAGAGAGTTCAGTGTCGGAGACCATGTCCACTTAAAGGTAAAATCAAAAAGAAGTTCCTTAAGGTTGGGTAAGTGTTTGAAGCTGGCTCCCAGGTATTGTCGACCGTTTGAGGTATTGGAAAAGGTAGGTTTGGTACCCTATGAACTTTCACTTCCTCCTTCTATTAAAGTTCATAATGTGTTTCATGTATCTTTATTGAAAAAGTATGTTCATGATGCCACTCACATAGTTGATTGGGATATGATTCAGGTAGAACCCGAGGGAGAGTTCCAAACCAGGCCTATGTGTATCCTCGAGAGGAAGGAGCTAACACTATGGAACCGAGCTATCGCTCAAATTAAGATGTAATGGAAGCACTTTATCCTAGAAGAGGCTACATGGGAAATGGAGGATAAAATGCAAGAGGCATACCCTTTGTTTTTCCAGCAAGAGCAGGAAGGATTTGATTGAAAACTAGCACCAAGGACGATCTTAAAAATAAGGGGGGGAGAAATGTGACACCCCTTCACAAGACAATTTCTATTTTACTTAAAGTAAAAGACTTATTATTATCTTTATTCTTTGAGCTATTAAAACTCATCAAATTTGTAACTCACATTTATGTGAGAGTGATATTGCACCAAAACTATTTTTTATTATTATTTTGATAAAAGAATAACATTGGAGATGATCAACTAACATAGGGGACACCACCTACAACTATGGACAAGAGATAAAACACTAATTATGGAAATCAATCAAATCCAGTTGGATCTCTCAACACTCCAACATGATCCCCAAAGATAGGGATCTCTGATTTACTTGAGATTTGGTTGGTGATAGCACAAGACATAGTAAAATACTACAAATAGGAGCACTGAGAGAGCATGGGAGATGTTGTGTAGAAGATAACCATTATGCTGGAGCATTTTTGTCAAGACCTCTAATTTGATAAGTCCATCGATTTTAACTCTTACAGACTTCAAGGGAGGAATGCTATGTTGCAGTAGTGTTGGTCCAGTAGTTGAGGTGGTGATCCAACTCAGGGGTGAGATCTGGTGATTTCCAAATTCTCTATGGTTGGGAGGAACTGTTACCTCTCCATTGTATTTTCCGTTCAAGATGCTTTTCTTTCAAGTAAGTATACTTTCAGTAGATGTGTTTTAATATTGTTGCTTACGATTGGATAAGTAGATCTCTGCATATGTGTTTGGTATTGCTTCCTGTGACTAGGGAAACGATCTCTATATATACATATACCCTGTAGATGTGTTTTATTAATGCTTCCTACAATTGGAACAAGTAGATCTATGCATATGTGTTTAGGATATATATTTTTATATGAGATCTCTGTATTGAAATGATTGTTGGCAAAGGCTTTGTATGTTATTGATCCTTGTATATTGTCGTTATGAAATTTAGATAGTATGTATATTTTTATATGTGATCTCTGTAATGAAATGATCCATGGCAAAGGCGTACTTATGTTTATTGATACATATGTATTTCCGTTATGAAATTCAGACACTATGTATATTTTTATATGAGATATCTGTAATGAAATTATCCCTGGCAAAGGGATGGTTATGTTTATTGATCCCTGTGTATTTTCGTTATGAAATTCCGATAGTATATATATTTTTATATGAGATCTCTGAAATGAAATGACCCCTAACAAAGGCATAGTTATGATGCTACCACATTTTTGGGCCATGTATATTCCCTTTTTTGTGAAAACATAGATAAGATATTGTCACGAACCAAAAGATTGTAAAAATTTAAAATTTTTCGAAGTGGTATTATTTCACTTCCAAAAAGGTCTATTCGCCATTAAATGCTTTGCGGAATTATAAACATATAATCGGTATCTAAATTTCTATTTAATAAATGCGACATGAAACTCTTTTTTTCATTGAATATTTATGCAAGGGTGTTAGTACATACTTACAACAGGTGGAAATTACATTTTGATCTTAAGTGCTTCTTATGCACTTCATTGGATCTCGTATGAAACCTTTGTATGTAAAGAACCAATGTGGTTGTATACTATGTTTGCAAAATTATAATTTCAACCATAGAGACCTTCAAAACATTGATAACAATACTAGCATACTTTAAAATATTACCATTCTAAATTGAAGATTTACAAACTTGAATAAAATGATACTTACATCTTTATGGTTCTTATTTGAACACATGAAATATCCTTTGTCAATATGCATTCGTCAAACATGTTATAAACATCGACTATTAAGATAACTCATATGAGAGGAGAATCATACAATCGTCAAGAAGGCACATACACATATAATAAAGGCCATAACAAAATAAACGAGACCAAACATAACGTGGTTCACCCGTACACGGTCTAGTCCACAAAGGTGTGTGCATTATTTATTATTAGGTAAAAAGTAATAGGATTACAACAAGCAACATGGTTGCTTACAACAAGATTCCTTCTCCTTTTGTCAAGCCTCCATCACGTAGAGCTTTTCATGACTCCACTATATATATATCAGTTCGATGTAGAGGTTACATCTTGTAATCATGATTGTTGCTAATCTACTCCAAATAAATAAGCATAATTTAACATTCAATATTAACATATTAACTTTTAAATATCCTTGTACAATTAATGGATCCTTTATAATCCTTCAAAATATATATAACAAGAGAAAAAGGAGCTTTATAAAAAGACTAGATCTTTTTACTCAATTTAGGATTCAAACATCGGTATGTTATCGAAATGAGAGTCGTACTTCACTGTCTTGCCGGAATAAATTTCCACATACTTCGTCTATGTATAAACATATCCTAAATCTTTATCCAATACTTACTTAGATGAATTTATTTCTTATATATTTGACTCTATATCGAGGGTTTCTTGCATTACTATCTACTAATCACAATAATGTATTATAAACCCAAAATACCCCAAGTGCATAAAGGTTTTCTTCTTATCACAAGCAAAATTTATTTATTAGACCATTATTACGAATCCTTTAAACCCGAGACTAAAACCAATTAACTTTGACCTCAACTCACAAAGAGTTTGTTCTCAATTTAAGACCTTTTTATTTCCCTTACTTACTATCTTATTTTATAAGAGTCTTCACCCATAATCATAAGAGCATGAAATTTTTTATACTTAAAAGATAAAGTACACGGATCATGCCCGATTGAGCCGCCCATTCCCATATGCTTCGTCGTAATGAAAAAGTGTAAGGTTCACACATAAATCCATCATATATATATATATATATATATATATATATATATATATATATATCTATATATATATATCTATATATATATATATATATATATATATATATATATATTACTAGGGACAGGTAAGGGCGGTGCTTCCCCGAACTGAAATCAAACCTCCGGAAATTTTATATATATATATATATATATATATATATATATATATATATATATATATATCATAGATACTAAAACAAATATGACCAGGCTTCTACGAGAATGCCTTAAATCAAGCGAGACCTAAATTACAGGTTTAGCTCTAAACCCGTATATAACCTAAGAGACCAAAAAGTGGCTGTGAGGGTATAAATTAATACAAAGTGGTAAGTTCATCAGGCCAAACCATCAAGTGCTCATTTCTTCTCGGTACTGAAAACATGCACTGCACAACACAATCAATAGGACTTGGGTTCCAGTAATTAATATTTTCCATCAAGCAATGCTAGAAATATTTTAATTTAAAACACGGAAACAATCTATTATCCCACCAATCATTGGTTAAAAGAGAAAAGAAATACTAAGACTGCTTACCCATAAGGAGTCCTATCACCCAAAATGTAATGTAATAAACGCACTAGCCTCTTTTACACTCTACGTCAAAGATCAATTCTGGTCTCGTTAAATAACCAGAATTTGTGGGCTGCATGCGATCCATGATAACATAGATTATAATGACTTAAGGATCTGCAAATTAATCAAACCGTTCATTTTCCCGAATCACAGTAGGAAATAGAATAGCCCACAGTAATGGAGAAATAGACAACTCCATAAATCTATGATGACCATAGAATAAAAATAGAGATAACATATGCATTTATTTCAGCATGTGTATGTAACGGTGGATGCATTCATATAAGCAGCTTTTGATTGATGATTCATTCTAGAAAGCAGGGATCAACTCTGTGGATTAAGGTTTTCACTTTCAGAAGTAACATGTACCAATCTAAACAATAACTTAAAAACAAAAACACATTTTTCCATGCATGCAATGGACCCAGGTTTTTACGATAAAATAAAAATGAGGAAAGTAGATATAAATCACTTGCACCTAAAACAAGTCTATAATTATCTCAGAATGTCTCGTTGCTTGATTGACGGCAGAAATCATACCAATTTGATGCTATCCCTAATGACTAAATCGAGCTAAGCGATCAAGTTCAAAGGTGTACCACGCCAACAAAGATTTGCATTTTTGCAGAGATCCCGCGTTTGTGCTTCCCTCTCCCAATTCTTCTATGAGTTATGGAGCGGAGTTCTCCCAATACTTATTCCACGCTTCCTCCACAGGAAGTGCGTGTACACTATTCCAAAATCGCAGCTCATACCTCCCTTCTGCCATGACTGTGTACCCCCTGGACTATCATAATCTACAACCAAAGAAAACTAGTATTTGTGCAACCAAAGCACGCTAGGTATGCCCTCCCCTTCCCACTCAGATCCCCCTTCTCTAAATAAGTTCATCATTTTCACTTCATGCTATTCACCATGAGGGGAGTAACCTCGCCTCCTTTTTTCGAGCTGACAGGTGGCATTACTAGCTAACTATAAAAGGCATCTCCTTTCAATACAGGAACAAGCTCGTTTTAAAAGCATGGGAATAGTGTTGTCCTTCATGTGGGCGATAAAAAAAATTGAGGGATTTTCTCTAATACCGTAGTTTCTAACGTGACAATGTGTGGGACAAGAGTTAAATGCTGAGCTCCTCTCCCCCCCAAGGGATCGTGGTGCAAACATTTTAATTCTAAGTGGTGGCGGTTTTCTAGCAATACAGATGCCGACAGTTTAGCAGAGTATGCTCCATGATGGAGACAATTTAAAACAGTGATTTTAAAATTCGTTTCCCCCCAAAAGAGAGGCTGACAGAAAAATCCTCTTCGAAACCGGTTGTAACCTCTCCTCATATGATTAGGATGGGTTGCAAGCTCCTTTACCATCTCATACTTAGTCAAACACTATCGTATTTGTCGAATGCTAGAAGGATGACCTAAATAAAAATCTCCATTTCACTTAATCATCGCATACCAATTTATATATATATGATGTATACTTTTAATTATATCATTAGATATGTGTACTCATTATTTTGGCAATGGATAATAATGTTGTCCCTTTAAATATAAATTTAAATGCATATTATATTTAAGTAGATAGGGTAGCCTTTCCTTTGCTTCCATATTTACATAAGCATACTTATGTCTTTTAAGTGCTATAATCCTTATTTATTTAACTCCCTATATCACTCGTTTATTACATGATATAACTCATAGCTAGGCACGCTAATATTTCATATATTAGTTAACAATTTTTAAGCATATTAATGTGTTCTCTATATTTTAGCTTAAATGGTTTAATTAAAGATGCATATGTATTTTAAAGATCCTTTCTTCCCTTAAAGCATTTAACTAGTAATACTAATTACTATTAGTAGACATGAAGAATATTAACTTTATATGCCAGTACTTAAAGGATATCTAAATTAGGACGACCCCTAAAATTTTGACTCTCATGGCTTTTAGCCATCGGGTCCTCTCGCTACCCCATAGGATTTAGTTACTTTAGTTAAGTAGTGTTATATTCTTAATAATATTTAGGAAAATGACATAACAATACACCAAGTACCACTGGTGGGGCCTTGGCCTTGAGCTCCTCACCATGGCCATTTACAAAATTCATAATTTCATTTACAAGCGTAATAACAATAGGAGTTGAATTTGAGGGATGTTACACACTTCACCCCTTAAAGATAACACCATCCTCGGTGTTCAACAGTTTGTCTTTTCCATCCTTTCCCTTATTTCGCTTACTTTTTGTTCTAATGCTTCAGTCGTCTTCACTTTTTTGCGATTTCTGCAAGCCTTTTTTTTCTTTATAACCTGCACATTATACAACTTGTACAGGATTCTTCATAAGTATACAAATTTTCAAAACACTAAATGTTCATCATTCTTCCTCATCCTTGAGGAAATATTTGCTTATTCTAGCATTCATATCATTCATGTGTAAATACATCTCGTAGTCTAGTTACCAGACAAATCATTAACACTTGCTTATATCATAAAACAAATCTTTCATCAACACTTTGTTGATCATCAAACTCTTTTGTATTTCAACAATCATGAAGACTTGCATACAAAACTCTTATGTATTTCAGCAATCATGGAGACTTGCATACATAACGTTCTTTCATACTTCAGCAATCATAGAGACTTGCATACAAAACTCTTATGTATTTCAGCAATCATGGAGACTTGCATACATAACGCTCTTTTGTACTTCAGCAATCATAGAGAATTGCATACAAAACATGAGCCTTCTGCAAACTCATGAGCATTACCGCCTGCATACTTTTAGCAGGAACATGACAGTCTTACAATACAATTTAAAACATAGCTTCCCCTTTGCTAAAACATTTTATGTTGGAAGAAAACATTATCTTAACTTTTATTGTAAAGTTTTGATATTTGGACAAGTGTCCAAGGATGACTGTAATTTTCACAATATTTTAAAATAAATAAAATAGGAGACAAAACACCCAAGGAGACCTGTTTACTGAACCACTAGGTAGAAGATTCTGTGTAGAAGCAAGGCACTCAATAGTATAACTTCTGCACTCAATATTACAACTTCTGCACTTAGTAATATAACTTCTGCACTCAATATTACAACTTCTGCACTTAGTAATATAACTTCTGCACTCAATATTACAACTTCTGCACTCAGTAATATAACTTCTGCACTCGGCGGTAAAGCAAGAAGACTTACACCATGATCAAAAAATCAACATATCCCCTCGTCGAATCTCTTGGGTGCAAGCACAGCAAAACCCCAAGGTAAATTTCCTTGTCAGGAAAAGTGATGAACCTCAATCCACAATTCAATGGCTCTTTTAAAGATTGCCTAGGTCTCGAGTGGTCAGTTTTTAATAAATGAGCCTCAAGCTCCAGTCCCACCTTCCAGAGCACTATGACCACATTTCAAGGGAGTTGTCCCATACCAACAACTGGTTACTTGCATCATGATGCTGCCACATGTCCATTGCCTTCTACCCCAGATTCCATTCTACTTAGTGGGTCATTAAACACTCTTTCAACAGTATACATAATCATAAACAAACCAGAAATTCAAACTTTTTCTTTTGCATTATCAATATTTAACTAAAGGATACTAACTCAACAGGTACATAATCAAATGATAATTACTTAAGAGGTTAAATAACAAACAGAACCTACAACTGTAGATAGGGTAGGCAAGCATTTATTATTTCTTGTATGCCACACACATGATATCAATAAAAATGGATTCACTGATCATATTCTTTGCATTCTCATGAATACACATCAATAATAAGTGTTACCATTATTCGTGATAAGGTAATTCATTACTTACTTTTGAGTGATTAGCTTGACTTATCTGTATAAGTGCTTTTATAATCTACATTCTTTCTTGATCATGTCATCCGTCGAACTCAATATCACTTCCTGAAATGTTAGTCTATGTCTTAATTGTTCAACAATTGAATACGTTAGTTCCATATTATACGCATGCTTGTTGAATTATCTTGTGCCTCCTCTTTACATCATCCGATGTACATCCTTCAATATCCTGTTAACAATATGTTAGTATCATAGTTTATTTAGTTCAAGATTTATTTCAATTTGGAAAATTTTCAAAAGATCTTGTGCTCAGTCAATCTCAACAAGGTTATGATTATTCCTCCCCAATAATCAAAATCCTAAAAAAATACTGCTATAAAATAATACATTTTTAGTCTAATCCTTAGCAAATAACGATAAGAATTTCCAAAATAAAATATAAGCATTGTTCAAGTAATAAGTGACGATTCTTCATAAGCATACAGATTAAAAACACTTCATCATTTCATCACATGAACTTCATGCATGTTCTTTAAACCTATCATATAACCTAATACATTACATCCTTTCTAGCTATCAATACTTGGGATAATTTTTATTTTTTTTAGGCTATATTCTATATGAACTTGATTCTATTGGATCTATGACAGAATGACCATATACACCTTTTTTTTTAAGCATGCTATCATAATCCTAAGTACAAGGATGCACCTTCTAACTTTTGACGTTTGAGAACTAACTTTTATTTCAAGGAAGGTAGCTTAAATAATTATAACTTCTACCAACAAATGCTCTATCCGATCATCTTCTAAACATTATATGAATCTTGTCGTGACCACTATGTATAGACATTGAAGGTGTTCAAGTGACTTTTGCTAGATCGAACAATTTTACTTCTTCATAGTGTAAAAACTGTACTTTTAACTTAATGATGTCCATAGGTAACAAAATTTGGACAGCTAAAATGCAGAATTAAATGATGTTTCTACGGAATTTTCCACAACTACAGAAATCATTTCAACTAGTTACCACTTTTCAGAATAATACCATACGACAATATAATTATTCGTATATAGTAAAAGTAAAACTCATAATACAAGAAAACATACCTCATTCAAAATTTTGTAAGAAATACAAAAATAATTCTCTTTACGCTTTTCGAAGAAACTTGAAGTGGTACTGTGAATAATATTACTCCTCGTCCATTCCAGTCCATGTATTCAAATAAGACAAAAAAACTAAGAGAATAGTTTATCAACTTGCATGTTTTACTCAGTCCATGTTGAGCCCTATAGGCCCGAGTGTTTTAACCTAGTGCTCTGATACCATTTGTCACAAACCCAGAATTTGTAAAAATTTAAAATTTTTCTAAGTGGTCTTATTTCCCTTCCAAAAAGGTCTATTCGCCATTAAATGCTTTGTGGAATTATAAACATATAATCAGTATCTAAATTTCTATTTAATAAATGCGACATGAAACTCTTTTTTTCATTGAATATTTATGCAAGGGTGTTAGTATATACTTACAACAGGTGGAAATTACCTTTTGATCTTAAGTGCTTCTTATGCACTTCATTGGATCTCATATGAAACCTTTGTATGTAAAGAACCAATGTGGTTGTATACTATGTTTGCAAAATTATAATTTCATCCATAGAGACCTTCAAAACATTGATAACAATATTAACATATTTTAAAATATTACCATTCTAAATTGAAGATTTGCAAACTTGAATAAAATTATACTTACATCTTTATGGTTCTTATTTGAACACATGAAATATCTTTCAACAACATGAAATATCATTTGCCAAGATGCATTCATCAAACGTGTTATAAACATCAACTATTAAGATAACTCATATGAGAGGAGAATCATACAATCATCAAGAAGGCACATACACATATAATAAAGGCCATAACAAAATAAACGAGACCAAACATAACGTGGTTCACCCATACACGGGCTAGTCCACAAAGGTGTGTGCATTATTTATTATTAGGCAAAAAGTAATAGGATTACAACAAGCAACATGGTTGCTTACAACAAGATTCCTTCTCCTTTTGTCAAGCCTCCATCACGTAGAGCTTTTCATGACTCCACTATATATATATATCAGTTCGATGTAGAGGTTACATCTTGTAATCATGATTGTTGCTAATCTACTCCAAATAAATAAGCACAATTTAACCTTCAATATTAACATACTAAATTTTAAAGATCCTTGTACAATTAATCGATCCTTTATAATCCTTCAAAAATATATATACCAAGAGAAAAAGAAGCTTTATAAAAAGACTAGATCTTTTTACTCAATTTAGGATTCAAACATTGGTATGTTATCGAAATGAGAGTCGTACTTCATTGTCTTGCCGGAATAAATTTACACATACTTCGTCTATGTATAAACATATCCTAAATATTTATCCAATACTTAGATGAATTTATTTCTTACATATTTGACTCTATATCAAGGGTTTCGTGCATTACTATCTACTAATCACAATAATGTATTATAAACCCAAAATACCCCAAGGGCATAAAGGTTTTCTTCTTATCACAAGCAAAATTTATTTATTAGACCATTATTACGAATCTTCTAAACCCGAGACTAAAACCAATTAACTTTGACCTCAACTCACAAAGAGTTTGTTCTCAATTTAAGACCTTTTTATTTCCCTTACTTACTATCTTATTTTATAAGAGTCTTCAGCCATAATCATAAGACCATGAAAAATTTTGATACTTAAAAGATAAAGTACACGGATCAGGCCCGACTGAGCCGCCCATTCCCATATGCTTCGTCGTAGTGAAAAAGTGCAAGGTTCGCACATAAATCCAGCATATATATATATATATATATATATAAATTCAGCTTTAAACCCGTATATAAATAAAGAGACCAAAAAGCGGCTGTGAGGGTATAAATTAATACAAAGTGGTAAGTTCATCAGACCAAACAATCAAGCGCTCATTTCTTCTCGGTACTGAAAACATGCACTGGCACAACACAATCAATGGGACTTGGGTTCCGGGAATTAATCTTTTCCATCAAGCAATGCTAGAAATATTTTAATTTAAAACACGGAAATAGTCTATTATCCCACCTATCATTGGTTAAAAGAGAAAAGAAATACTAAGACTGCTTACCCATAAGGAGTCCTATCACCCAAAATGTAATGTAATAAACGCACTAGCCTCTTTTACGCTCTACGTCAAAGATCAATTCTGGTCTAGTTAAATAACCAGAATTTGCGGGCTGCATGCGATCCATGATAACATAGACTATAATGACTTAAGGATCTGCGAATTAATCAAACCGTTCATTTTCCCGAATCACAGTAGGAAATAGAATAGCCCACAGTAATGGAGAAATAGACAACTCCATAAATCTACGATGACCATAGAATAAAAATAGAGATAACATATGCATTTATTTCAGCATGTGTATGTAATGGTGGATGCATTCATATAAGCAGCTTTTGATCAATGATTCGTTCTAGAAAGAAGGGATCAATCCTGTGGATTAAGGTTTTCACTTTTAGAAGTAACATGTACCAATCTAAACAATAAATTAAAACAAAAATGCATTTTTCCATGCATGCAATGGACCCAGGTTTTTACGATAAAATAAAAATGAGGAAAGTAGATATAAATCACTTGCACCTAAAACAAGTCTATAATTATCTCAGAATGTCCCGTTGCTTGATTGAGGGCAGAAATCATACCAATTTGATGTTGTCCCTAATGACTAAATCGAGCTAAACGATCAAGTTCAAAGGTGTACCACGCCAATAGAGATTTGCATTTTTGCAGGGATCCCGTGTTTGCGCTACCCTCTCCCAATTCTTCTATGAGTTCTGGAGTGGATTTCTCCCAATACGTATTCCACGCTTCCTCCACAGGAAGTGTGTGTACACTGTTCCAAAATCGTAGCTCATACCTCCCTTATGCCATGACTGTGTATCCCCTGGCCTATCATAATCTACACCCAAAGAAAACTAGTATTTGCACAACCAAAGCATGCTAGGTATGCCATCCCCTTCCCACTCAGATCCCCCTTCTCTAATTAAGTTCATCGTTTTCACTTCGTGCCATTCGTCATGAGGGGAGTAACCTCAGCTCCTTTTTCCGAGCTGACAGATGGCATTACTAGCTAACTGTAAAACGCATCCCCTTTCAATACAAGAACAAACACGTTTTAATAGCATGGGAACAGTGCTCTCCTTCATGTGGGCAATAAACAGAAATTGCAGGATTTTCTCTAATACCGTAGCTTCTAACGTGACAGTGTGTGGGACAAGAGTTAAATGCTGAGCTCCTCTCCCCCCCGAGGGATCGTGGTGCAAACATTTTAATGCTAAGTGGTGGCGTGTTTCTAGCAATACAGATGCCGGCAGTTTGGCGGAGTATGCTTCATGATGGAGTTAAGTTAAAACAGTGATTTTAAAATTCATTTTCTCCCAAAAGAGATTCCAACAAAAAAAATCTCTTTGAAACCGGTTGTAACCTCTCCTCATATGATCAAGATGGGCTGCAAGTTCCTTTACCATCTCATACTTGGTCAAATACTATCGTATTTGTCGAATGCTAGAAGGATGACCTAAAGAAAAATCTTCATTTCACTTAATCATCGCATACCAATTTATATATATATATATATATATGTGTGATGTATACTTTTAATTATATCATTAGATATGTGTACTCATTATTTTGGAAATGGATAATAATGTTGTCCCTTTAAATATAAATGTAAATGTATATTATATTTAAGTAGATAGGGTAGCCTTTCCTTTGCTTCCATATTTACACAAGCATACTTATGTATTTCAAATGTTATAATCCTTATTTATTTAACTCCCTATATCACTCGTTTATTACATGATATAACTCATAGCTAGGCACGCTAATATTTCATATATTAGTTAACAATTTTTAAGCATATTAATGTGTTCTCTATATTTTAGCTTAAATGGTTTAATTAAAGATGCATATATATTTTAAAGATCCTTTTTTCCCTTAAAGCATTTAACTAGTAATACTAATTACTATTAGTAGACATGAAGAATATTAACTTTAGATGCCATTACTTAAAGGATATCTAAATTAGGATGATCCCCTAAAATTTTGACTCTCATGGATTTTAACCATTAGGTCTTCTCGCTATCCCATAGGATTTAGTTACTCTAGTTAAGTAGTGTTATATTCTTCATAATATTTAGGAAAATGACATAACAATACTCCAAGTACCATTGGTGGGGCTTTGGCCTTGAGCTCCTCACCATGGCCATTAACAAAATTCATAATTTCATTTACAAGAGTAATAACAATAAAATTTGAATTTGAGGAATGTTACAGATATATTTATATATATGGGATCTCGGTAATGTTTGACCTTTGGAAAAGGCATAGGTGTGATGCTGTCATACTTTAGGTTATATGTAAATATATTACTATCACGACATCATTGAACCCAGTCCAGTTTATACGTTGCTTGTTGGTTATTATGTATGGTTACTGCATTTTAAATTGTATTTTTCCGTTTGCATGTTTCCCTGAATCATAATGATCCCTGACAAGTGTCCTTGGGATTTGCTCCCTTGGAATCGTAATCCTGTTGGAGTTCCATTTGTTTTTTAGGGAATCACATTTCTTGTTGAGTTTCCCATTTTGTCTCTGTTCTAGAATCGTTTTCCTGTGGAATTTTTATGTGTGGGTTGTTGTCATAAGTTTATGTTAAATCTAAGCTTGATCGTCCCCATCGATATAGAATTTTATAACCTCTCGTTGATATATTTCTTGTAAGTTCGGGTCTGCATCTCGGCATGGGTACGGATCCAGAGCTTCCTTCATTAAGATTTCTCATAGATTGGGCTTGTTTGCTTGCTTGATGGAGGAAGGAAGGGGCTGCGTGGAGCAGGAACCCTGATTGTTGGTTGCTGTCATATGTTTATGTAATATGTTATAAAATGTGTGATCATGGTCTTATTCTCGGTTAAATAATTTGTATATTTATATTGTGAATTTCCTGTAATGTTTTTAACTTGGAAAATATATCATTCCTTGCGTACTCTTGTATTTGTGTAAACGTGGTGGAAATTTCCTTTAGCATCTAAAGTAAACTCCTGTTTAAATGATATATGTTTTTAGATGAATCCTATCTCACTCCAGTGAACAAACTAAGATCTAAGGATTGCTACAGCTCTCCGTCACCACCGACGTTTATCTATTTTAATCCATCGGCGGGGAGGTTCTTACCTCAACCCAAACTCTGATTCGTTCTCTACCAGTGAGTTGGTGTTTCGCTGAGTCAATCCTTTGGGACTGTCTATGCCATATTACATATGATATATATATGTGAAGAGTATATTGTATGATAACTTGGTTGTTTAATTACGATATATATATATATATATATATATATATATATATATATATATGGTAATTATATGTCACTTTGGTTGGTGTAGTAGATAAATAGTAATTGTGTTAGAATTAAATAGCAGATGTTATAGAAAAAGTGTAGATCATCATTAACCTATATGCAAACATTTACTTTCGATGCATCATAATGTTTTTTTTAATAAGTATATGCATTGTTTCTTTGATTTTAAAGTGGTAGTAGAAAATCAAGGGTATAATAGATAAAATAGGTTAGAAGTGGAAATGAGGTTTTTTAATATTTTTTTGTTAAACCCACAATAGGATAATTGGTTACACAATGAAAGGATTGTAAAACAAAAAATAAAACAAAAAACAAAATTATCTTGTTTTATTTTTTTTCAAGTATTAACACGATTTCTAGTCTAGTCATGATATGGAATTTGTGACACATTAGAATGTATAGTTCTTCATAATCTCATGAGTGATTTAAGGTCTACATAACCCTTCATACTTTTATGAGTGATTTTTTATAAACATTATACACACAATAAAAGAGTAATAGATGTTGTATAGTTTGAGATGTACATTATGGGTGTAGTATAGTAGGGTACTTGAAAACCATAAGTAAATGCTCACATCAAAAGAAAATTATGTTAAAAATTAATAAACACGGTAATTTTTAGGGGTGAAATTTCGTCAATTGATTATTTTTGGGTTTTTTTTCAAAAAATAAATTCGCCTAAAATACTACACTTAAGTATAATATTAGAATCCTTAAAAAATATCCTGATATATATAATACATAAAGTTATAATTCAAAATTTTAAATAAATATGTAATAGATATTATATTTAACTATAAATCTTATATATTTATATATAGTTAACCAAAATTAATAAAATAGTAGATAAGATAATCATATATATGTATAAATTTTAGTTTTAAAATTATTTTAGTTTTTGTCATACTTAATGAAATATATAATTTTTAAATAATTTTAATCAATTTTATTTAACAAAATACATAAAACATGTATATACAATCTATAAAATTATAATATAAATATATAGAAAATATAAGATTCTAATATAGAAATTTAATCATATTTATCTATAAATTTAATATATAAATAACATACATTTATAAACATAACAATATAGTATCATATATTATATTTATTTAAAATTAATAAATATTATTTATTATTATTATTTTAATTATAGTAATAGTACATAGCTAAAAGACTTTAAGCATAAAAATAATTACATAACAAAATTAAATAATTAAATTAACTATGAATGAAACTTATAAAATATGTGTTTCGATTCACAATAATATGTTAGTAATGGATATGTTTGCATTTACAAAAATCATGTGGAATAATTTTGGTATTAAATATGTTAAACAAATACATTATAACTTATTTTGGAAATGTTTTATTTTTAAATTACTATTTTTATTTTTTATCATGAAATTTGTGAATTTAAAAATTTTTATCAATGAAAAATTTAAGATTAATTTTTTTTAATTTTTTATTTAATATAAATAATAATAAAAACTTTGTAAAACATTATAAAATATATTAAAAAATAATAAAAACTTTAGAAAACATTATAATTGCAAAAGAATATAATTTAAACACAGAAAACGATTGCAATATAGGGTTGTGATTTAGGACGCGGACGTGGAAAGAGAGAATAAGATGAATAGTCGCCCTTGTCACAATTAAAAGTCAAAGTTGATTGGTGGTGGTGGTTTACCAGGACGCCGACGTGAAAGGAAGTTCAAAGAAGGATAGTTATGTGAAATGACTTGACATGAGAACACAAGAAAGCGACAACATTCATAAGAAATTATTTTGGTGTTTGTGATAATAAAGAAAATTACGTAGCTAAACTTGAAATATACATGGCTAATTAAAATCAGATTTAAATTTAAAGTATAAAAAGACTGTTTGAAATATATAAAGTGAAAAATAAAGTAAGAGATATTTAGATTTTAAATTTACACATGAGATTTTGAGATTTTTTTATATGTTTTTTTAATTTTTTCACTATATGATTTTAAAAAATAAAATTTAAAGATAATTATATTTATTAAAAAATTATTATAAAGGTAGGTGTGGGGATTAAAAAAAATAACTTTTAAATTTAAATTTAATTTTTGTAGTTGGTAAGATACATAACTTTTAAATTTAAATTTAATTTTTGTAGTTGGTAAGATACTCACACGAATATGCAATAAATTAAAAATTATTTAATTTGAGTTTTTCATGGTTAAAAGTGTAAAAAGTATTTAATAAAAAAAACATCTTCAAAAGAAGCATTTTGAAGAGATGAAAGAGTATTATTGAATACAATAATTGTGGTTGCTTCTTTTATCATTTCTAATTTTTTTTTTAAACATAATCTTAAACAAGTTGTTGTGGTTATCTTTGGGTGTTCTTTTAAGTGGGATTTCGTTTAGAGTTAGAATTTCAGAGAGTATCAATTTGGAATCTATCAAGCTTTTTATAGGCTTCATTACATGCAATTATTGGCATGCAAGTCACCAAAACCATGTGTTGTGACCTAAAGTATTTTTTTTTCATTTTCTAATCAAGGTTAACCCTAACATGATCGAAGGCATAGTTGTAGATTCTACCAAGTGGTGATGCTTAATGTCTCCATTCCACCAAGTAGATCTATAACTCGACCACTTTTCACCATGCCCATCAATATTTTGAGAAATTGAAGAAGATTTAATGTTACTACATTTAGAGTAGGAGGTTGTCCCAAAATGTACTTCAAACCATGTTTAGTATTGAAAAGTTGTTCATTCATAATGTAGATTTTGATTCCACATATAGTATGAGGTTTACAATGAAATGTTGTTTAAGAATCCTTTGAAGAGATCATTTCTAAGATAGATCCCCACATGGATGGTTATATCTATTTTCTAGAAACTAAAAGAAATATTTATCAAGGCCATTTTTAAACTTCATTCGAGAATCTAAAGGCCAGGCCATTTTTAAACCTCATTGGAGAATCTAAAGGCCAAAATTGGAGAACAATTCGAAATCCATGCCTTTATATAAAGGCTAGGTCTACCTTAAAACCACAATACTGAGTGATGAGATCTCTATTTGTAATTGAATCAAACTCTAATATGAAGAAGCCTCAAACACACTAGATAAATGTAATGGGCTTCTTCTTGTAACACAAGTTCTAAAGTATAGAGACACATATATTATCTAGATCCCTTAATATTCATATTGGTGAAAATCACAAAAATGCAAAGATGGATGACTCATGGGAGCTAGTGTGAAACACTAGACACTTAAAGGCCTTACTCACAGGTCCATGGTTTATTAGTTAAAAAGAGTTTTGTATAAGTTATCCTAAAATGGGATTCTCTCCAATCTATTACAACAAACATTATTTAAAATAATGGTATTATCTAGGAGTAACAATTATGATCGATATTTTTTTTTTAAATTTATGGGAATTGATAATTGGTAAAGATTATTATTTATACTAATTCCAAACCTTACAATATAGCAAGAATCACAGCCTCCGAAAACACATACAAATGGGGCATGCTCAAGTAGCCTTCTACCCTTCTAGATTTATCACAACATATCATTCAAGAATATAGGTAAATATAGATGAAGAGAGTGAGAAGCTTATCTCCTTATCAATAGAGTTGTTAATCACTCCATCAAAAAATAATGTCACGTTTTAAAAATGAGAAAATAAGCTTTGATTAATTTCTTTGTGGTTTGGTTCAACCACTATTTCCTAGATCCTTTAACGACCCCTTTAGGTTGCATGATAAATAATTCAAATACTTATGATATTTGTGATGAAAAATATAACTCAAAAATAAACTAGTCAACCTATATTAAAATAGGTAAATGAGAATACGTAAAGTTAAGAAGATAATAATGAACAAAAGATATTTATATTTTATGGCTAATAAATCAATATAAACTTAAAAAAGATGGTTGGATTGCGATATTAATGTAAAATGTAAACTCAAAAGCTGTGGTTGAATGGCATGTCGTAGATCAAAAGACACTTGGCATGCAATGGATATAACTTAGTAGTTTGATAGAGTAAATGGGCCCAACGAGATATCTTGCTTGAATAAATGAGTAATGTAATTAGATACTTCAGTTCCTTTATTATTTTTTTGATTCCGTACAAGTAACAAGAGATCATGGGTTTGGAATTTGATCGAGTTAGGGTTTTCTAATGCTGACATTAATGGGCGGAGTGAGATGAGTAAGGTCGCGGATATATTAATGTTTGAAGAGATCCAAAGTGGAGTAGTGAATTTTGGCTTTACATAGTTGGCCACTACATTCGCATCCACTTCAATCAGCGTGCATGCTATATGATATTGCATTCCTACTAGCTGTGACTCATTGCTACGTCTGATATTTTTATCTGCTGCTATTTGATATTTATCAAAGCGCATAAAGATCTATGGCGTCAAACGTTGTAGGCTTTCTCAATGGCAAGAACATATTAGTAACTGGATCGACCGGTTTCCTGGGCAAAAGTATAACAGACATTAATTTTATTATTACATATATTTGGTATTCAGGCCGACGATGATGAAGCTAATGATGAAGCTAATTGCAATTTGTTTACTTGGTTCAGTTTTCGTGGAGAAAATCTTGCGCACGGTTCCCGGGGTTGGAAGCATTTTTGTTTTGTTAAGGGCGGACGATTTCGACTCTGCCAAAATCCGATTTAAAAATGAGGTAAGAAATCTGATCTGTACTATTTCTACTCTGCACACATAGATTAAATCTGTGACGTCTACTATGAACTAAAATGTAGTTTCTTGCCCCATGAATGGCAGGTTATGGGAGCGGAGTTGTTCAAGACTTTGAGGGAGCAACATGGGGACAACTTTGAAAACTTTGTGTTCCAGAAAGTCGTTCCTGTAGTGGGAGACGTTGCAGCAGATCATAATCTTGGAATTGATAGAGACAGCACGAGAGAGCACCTCTGGGAGATTCTGGACGCTATTGTAAATAATGCAGCAAGCACAGTGTTTGATGACAGGTTTGTTGAGTTTCTAGGCTCTAGCTGTAATTTCCATGCTTATAGGATTGTTCAAGTGTTTGTAGCCTAACTTCCAACAAACGTAGATATGACATTTCACTCAATGTCAACACAAAAGGAGCTGAAAATATTGTGGAATTCGCCAAACGATGCCGTAAACTTCAAATCCTCCTGCACGTCTCGACTGGTAAGTGGCATTCTTTACACATAAATGTTTATGATGGGTAATGAATTGGATTTATAAATTTTTTATTTCTTGTAAGTTTTTAATTGGATTAGTTAAAGATACATGGTCCGTTGGTGGGGATAGATTGATTTTATTTTATTGCCATCCATACTAAAAAGTAGCCCATTATTTTTGTGTAACTCTATAGGGTAAATGCATTGACAGATAAATATTTAGGTATGTTTGTGTGGATGATAATGTCGTTTCATTGTCCCTACACGTTTGGTGGCCAGCAACCCTGAATCGCTGTCCCTGAATAGTTGTCTTGGTTACCCATTGATATGACAGAACGTAAAAAATAAATAACTTTGTCGGCCATGGATTTTGAATTTTTTTATTAATTTAGGAAGTCTTCCACCTACAAAGAACAGGTCAGCTTAAATGTTGGATAGATTATCTTGTGGGAAAGTGGTATTCTCAATCCCTAGTATGAAGTTTAACTTAATGAACCCTAAACCGACACAAATCAAGTAATCTACACCTAATAACCATCTACCCTGAATCGTTCTCTTGGGGTTCTCATCTATTCGACCGAACTTACATGATAAAGATAAAGATGGCCTTTAATGTCTCAATTTATGGTTAAATGTTATGATAGTTTAATCTTAGCTTCACTGTTAAAAAAATCCACATCCAACCCAATTATTTCCTGTGGAAATTTTTTTCCGCGATTTTATATGTCCATGAAAGTTTTTCGTTGTCTATAGCGTTTTTTTATTTTTTCTCAATTTCGTAAGAATATTATCTCAAACATCAACATTACTGGACTGATCTTCCTGGAATGCAACAAAAGCTTACGTTGTCGGGCGTGGAAGTGGAATAATAAAAGAGAGGCCACTGAACATTGGAGAATCAATGACGGCCGGCAATGGAGTTGAGGACGAAAACGGTTCAGATATCAGCTTAGATGTTGAAGCGGAATTCGGGTTACTAGAGAATACAGTAGCCAACTTACGTATGGACTCGTCAGAGACTCGCACAACTAGCACGAACTCTCTTCAAGATAAAGATGCCATTAAATATCTCAAAGAATTCGGTTTAGAAAGGTTAGTCCCTCTGAGAAGCCATTAATGCACTCGTCCTTCAAAATATATATCATGAACTCATTCTGAAAATATAATTGAAGTTAGATTCATTCACACGCCCTGTCTCTAAGCAGGGCAAGAAGATTTGGGTGGCCGAATACTTACAGTTTTACCAAAGCTATGGGGGAGATGGTAGTGGAGAATCTGAGGGGAAATCTTCCAGTGGTCATTCTCCGACCGACCATTATTGAAAGCACATTAGCAGAGCCCTTCCCTGGCTGGATGGAAGGCACCAGGTCCTAATAATTAACATCAATCATGTTTCCATAGAATCTAGAATGATGTTATTAATCTTATTCAGAATGATGTTTTTAATATTATTCATAGTCTCACGATGATATGTTTTTTCGAAATGTGATGCAGAACTATGGACACTGTCATAGTAGGATACGGAAAAGGACGAATCTCATCCTTCCTGGCTGATCCAGAGCTCATCTTAGATGTGGTTAGTGATTTCCTTCGAGCATTAACTTCAGATAGTCCAGGTTTTATCATAGTTATAACTCTTAAATTAAATCTATTTCAACCCAAGATTAATTGAAGTGTTTAAGGGATCAAAGAGGTTAGATCAATGTTTTTTCATGTACCAAAATTTAAGAAAAGTTTGTACTGCGATGAATTTGATTTTTAAAGAAAGTAAGCATCTCTCTTTCAAAAAAACTAAACTATTTAATCTATATTGATATTATTTGTTTGGAGATTAACAGATTCCAGCAGATATGGTGGTAAACCAGATGATAGTAGCTATGGCCACACATGCGTACGAGAATGGTCTGTTTATTTATCACGTCGCATCATCTGTTGGAAATCCATTGCATTATTCCGTTGTATCGGATGTGTTATATAAGTATTTTTCAGAGAATCCTTGTGTCGGCAACGATGGAAAGCTAATTCACGTAAACGAGCTGCTCTTTATAAAGAGCATGAGCAGCTTTCGCCGATACATGTTTCAACGCTACAAAGCACCACTCCAGGCAAGCTTCTAGTACTCCACGCTTTCTTTTACACGTCCTCTCTTCATCGAGATATTCCTAAATTCAATGCTGTAGTTTCAGTATAGTTTTACCGATTTACTGGGCGATTTTGAATAGGTACTCGGTGTAGTGAACACAGTCATCTCCATCTTCACAACACGTTTCACAGCACGTTACAACCGTATGCTTCGCAATTACAACTTCGTCATCTATTTGGCAGAGTTATACGAAGCTTACGTCTTCTTTCAGGGAAGGTAGTGTCGCGCTCCATTTATTTTGTTTTATTTTGCTTTTTTTTCATGCAACGTATTATTTTTATTGAGTCTTTGAGTATGTGTCCATTACCAGGTTTGACATAACAAATACTGAACGCCTATTGGGAAAGATTTCCACGGAAGACTTGAAAGCGTTCAACTTTGACGTAAAATGCATCGATTGGGTCGATTACTTCTCAAACGTTCATCTTCCTGGAGTTGTCAAATACGTGCTCAAGTGAGATATTGGAAACGCCAGCCTTGAAAACTCGCCAACAGCTCAAGTCTATTCTATTCTATTATATTATAATTGCAAATTGGTTCACTAGCCCTCGACCATTTCTAAATAAAAAGAAAAGGACATATACAGATTAGTATCTGCTGTTTAAATATTATTTAAAATATTTCCCATTTGGATGGATCGCCGGCAGGGATCAAATTTGAAGGATAGGGCTATTATATGACATGTAAAAACAAATTATTCTTTCAAATTTAAAGGATAAGGTTATTATACTTTTTCAATGTTTGACATGTACAATTAAATTATTCTTTTTATTTAAAAATTAATAGTATATTGAAATTTCAATATATATTAAAATTTCCATACATATTAAAAGCAAATTGTAATGGAATGAATTCTACTATGAAATGATTAACAACCTGTGTGCCATATCGATTTAGATTTATTAACTACCGAACTTGATAGGTGTCTTGATTCATTTTTCATATATTAATGTTACACAGTTATAGTAACATTATAAGAATATCATTATTTTTATTTTAAATAGAAACATTTTTTGCTTTTTTAAATAGAAACATTTTATTTGTTTTAAATAGAAACATTTTTTTTTTTTTTTTAAATAGAAACATTCTACTTTTTATTGTAATAGTGTAGATAAATTTTTTTATAAAAAGAATAAAAAGTGTTGTATATTATAGTAAATATATTTACCCTTCAAATAAAAAAATAAAAAATAATCTCTATTTCGAATTTGATAAGTGATTTTTTAATTTAAATTTTATTTATATGGTAAAAAAAAATTACCCTTCTATGATGAGTTAGAAGGATCTTGATAGGCAACGACGACTTCAAAATTGCCACATACATTTTTCTAAGAAACAATCCAAAAAATTGGAAGTTTCTGCAAAAAAGATCGTTCTTTAAACCAATTTAAAAAAAAACAAACTTAAACACTGTAAAACATAAATACCATTCAATTTATACTTTCTTATTAAAATAATTATTAATAACTAGTTGCCGTATATTTGATTTTATTATATAAATGTCTAGATACATTTATCTTATATTTTTGAATACTCGATTAAAAAATATTATATAAACAAATTCATATCCATATTCGTACTAGAATTATGTTATATGGTTCAGACAAACTTACATTCTTTCCAAAGGCACCACAAAACCCACTTGCATTCTTTCCAAAGGCCCAACAAAACCCACTTGTGGGCCTATTTTATTATGAAGAGTATTGGTGTTAGTTTAATTAATATATTTTTTTGGCTTATATAAGTTTCCAATTTCAGTATTTTTAATCTTTCTATCTAGGTCTCTAGACAGATCCGACAACATAAAACGAGGTCTACGGTTTGCCACTTGTAGAAAGCGACGATGAATAAAAATACACAGATTTGCATTTATAGTTCTAATCCGTTTGTCATTTATAGAAATTCCTGATAAATTTAAACTAGCGTGCAAAAAGTATTATGTTATATTGTGATATTATTGAACATGTTTGTTATATAAACGTAGGTTCTATTTTTAGAAGGTAAAATTAACATTTAGAAAAAAAAGTTAAGTTCTAATCTAAAAATGTATACATATAGACTAGCGATTTTCGAGGATTGAATTGGGTTTTCCAACATATTTAGAAGAGTCATCTAAAAGATAATTCTCTTATCAAAGATAAAAATCACGTTTCAAATGTAAAATATGTATAAAAGCAAATATGAAAAAGTATATATGTCATTTTATTGGTTTGAAGTTATTGCTTCAAGAGAGGGATCTCTTTAATATCGGTTGCACATCGGTTAAAAAATTTCATGTTTTAAAGTATTGAAAGAATGCAAATGAGAAGTTGCAATTTATATGATTTGGTTTAGTTTAAAGAAGATATCATAGTTAACAAATTAAACATATGTTACATTATATTGAATTTTTAATTATATAATTTTGTTAACATTGAAAAAAATTAAGAATATAAACATTTTTTATTGGACAACTTTATATAATATGAGAACTTATGTATACAACGATAAAACCAATGATTCAATATTCTAAAGATGAATTATGTAGCATAAACATATTCTTCACACACACATATGACCAAACTTGAACCAAGTTGCATAAATCACAAAAATAATCAAGATACAAATTTGGTAGTATACTTTAACTAGAATGCAAGTAAATCTTCATGTTAGATTCCACCTTTAATTTGTACATTATAGTCTTCATAATTATGGAGACATTTAGAAGGTCATTTATACAATTTACAAATATTAAAATGTCTTGGTTGGATTCCAAAGTGTTAATGTCTTGTTATTTTGTATTCTTTCACATGTAAAAAGAAATACATAACAAGATTGTTCTCAATATTACATTTAATTTTTTCTAATTTTAATTTTTGTAAAACTTGGAACCATACATCACATGTGGTAACAAAAAGTACTCACATAAATGAGACCAATTAAACTATATCACATACATCTTTTAATGGCTTCTTTATGTGAATTTGAAATCATGAAAAATGGTTATATAAAGTGAGATTTTGTACATTTATGAGAGACAAATTTATACATAAGAAGATGGAAGCAAAAATCATGAAAAGGGATTATAAGGTCAGATTTTTTTAGAGCAGAGAGAAACAAATTTATGCAAGAAAAAAATGAATGATGCACTCTAATAATAAAATTAACAAAAGGTTTTCAAATATTCTATTGAGAAAATACTTATAAATTTGGCAATTTGACATTGTTCTCTCTATGAAAACTTTGATATAGGATGTTAAGCGTTCTATGATTCCCTATAAAGAGTGACAATTGGAACTAATTCATTAGATGACACAAATTTTCTATCTTTATAGCCAAGTTATAAATTAACATTTGATTTAAAATATTCTGAAATCAATCACATTTATAATTGATACTAAAATCAAAGTTTATTGAAAATATGGTAAGAGTGTCTACAAGCTCTATAATTTATGCTAAAATCAAAGTCTATCAAAAATGTGATAAAAGTGTCTACAAACTCTAAACTAAATAGTAATGATCAACTTGCCCTTATAATTTATGAGCTTCAAAAAAGATAAATACACCCATGAAAGCCTTTATTATTCTAATCCAAAACATGCAATAAACATAAAAACATAAAAACATATACTATCACACAATACATACAATACAATGACCATGCACCTATCCATAATTCGAAACTAAGACACTCATGAGTTGCACTCAGACCCATACACCTTACTTACATTAGTTCTTCTAAATGAGATTTACCAAAGAACAAAAAAAAACACAAGTTGCACTCACACCCATACACCTTACAGACATTAGTTCTTCTAAATGGCAAAGAGGATTTACCAAAAAAAAAATCAATAAAACACCCATGGGTTGCACTCACACCCCTACACCTTACTTACATTAGTTCTTCTAAATGACAAAGAGGATTTACCAAAGACAAAAAAAAACAATAAGAGAAGAAAATAAGTATTTAATTCTACAAATATTACTTAGCATTGCACGAAGGATTTACCAAAGAAAAGGAATATTTCATTAAAAAATTTAATGCAATGATTAATAAATAGAAAAAATGATTTTATTAATAAACTTAATGCAATGATTAATAATATGTCGATGCTTATATTAGAAGCTGCACCAATTTCCTGAATGTCAACTAAACGCAATTATGTGCATGAAGGTTGGGAGGACGTGGATCATCTTTTTGGCCAGTGTAAAATTTTCAAGAAGCTTTGGGCCTGCCTCGAATCTTCTTTCAACTTTCATTTCTGCTGGAAAGGGAAGAATTTTGTTGAAAATTTTCATTTGTGGACTTTGTGCCATTCTATGGAGCCTGCACTCTTACCTATCACATTATGGGAGTTCTGAAAAATTCAGAACCAATGCGTATTCCAGGAGGACCCTTTCTCTATTACTCAGATGTGTATTAAGATTACCGGTTATTTCCATATGACAAACTCACTACTACCTAAGAGATCTCGAAGGGTTACTTCTTTTGTGGAGAAGGATTATTGTTTCCATATTGGCTACTTCTTTATGGATTGTAGTAAGCTCCTACAGCTTGGTATAGCCGGATTGATTCCTACGTCATTCAAAATGGATTTCACAGAAGTGAATGTGAACCAACACAGTAAACCAAAGTCAACAAAGATAGTAACATGTTGATTCTATGCCTATATGTTGATGACTTAATAATTACTGGTGATTTTGGCATAGAAAATTTTAAAGCAATCATGGAGAATGAATTTGAAATGATTGATTTGGGGCTTATGAGATATTTTCTGGGTATCAAAGTCCATCAATCCAAAGATGGTATATTTATTTCTCAATCCAAATATGCAAATGAAATCCTGAAAATATTCAATATGGTCAATTGCAAATTTGCCCCAACACCAGTAATAACGGGATTGAAATTGACCAAGGATGATGATGGATCAAATGTATATCCCATTCTATCCCAGTCTGTTCAAAAGGCTAGTTGGAAATCTTATGTATCTTTTACTGTGACAAGGCCTGATATAATTTATGGAGTAAGTCTGATCTCAAGGTTCATGGAGTCACAAAAATACTCATACTGGCTAGAAGGTAAAAGAATTATGAGGTATGTAAGTGACACAAAAGATTTTGGAATTCTATACTCAACTTGAGAAGATTTCAGAGTTGTTGGATACACTGATAGTGATTGCGTAAGCATCATGGATGATAGGAAAAGCACATTATAGTATACATTTCATTTTGGTACAGGAGTAGTGTCATGGTCATCAAAGAAGCATCCCATTGTAACTATCTCACCAATAGAAGCTGAGTATGTCGTGGATACAAGCGCTGCATGTCAAGCTGTTTGGATGCACGGAATGTTAAAGGATGTGTCGTAGACCCGGGAAGAACCCACTACAATTTACTGTGACAACAATTCAACCATTGTGCTATCAAAGAACCATGTGTATCACAAAAGAACCAAGCACATTGACACTGGGTATCATTTCATCAGAGAATTAGTAAATAACAAAGAACTTTGCTTAGAATTTTGCAGGTCTGAAGATCAACTGGAAAACATATTTACAAAACCATTGGCAAAAGAAAACTTCCAGTATTTGCGCAGTTGATTAGGAGTTGTTAACTATACAAGTGAATGATGTTTTTTCAGTCAATTCCATTTTTTGATGTAATTCCAATTGCTCATAATTAAGGAGGGGTGCTGGAAATATTAATTATGATTTGTTGCGTATCTAGTCTGCGCCGACTCTATCAGTCATTGAGTCATTCAATCTGTAATTATGTAATGACAGTCAGTATGTTAGGATATGGAGTTCACGTCTTATTATATTTAAGCGCCTGCATAGTAGTTCATAAGTCAAGTTTTTAGGTAGATGTCACTCAGAAATTTATTACAGTATTTAATGTTACTTGGTAGCTTCCAAGAGAATCCATTTTTCCTGGTCTTTGTATTTAAGATGAAACTGAGTCATTTTGGTAATGGACAAGAAGAAGAAGAAGGCAGAATTCGAAGTAAGTTTTAGCAGTCTGTGAAAGTCCAGGAGCTCAAGCTCGTGAAAGATAATTTTGTTAAATCTTGGGAGCAAAAGCTCTCTGTAAAACGAGTGGTAGTTATTTTGCTCGGTAAAATATAATTTGTGTTTGCCTTGTTTTATTCCGCAAAATTTTACTTCATATGCAACGAGTGTGAATGTCTTAATGTTTTCCGTACTAAAAATGCAAATTTTCTTTTATTAAGTTTATTGTGACGTGAAAAGTAAATATTTCAAGATTACCACGCACAAATTTAGAATAGTGTCCTAAAATATCGCACATGAATTTATGATTTATAGGGTTCATAAAAGTTCTCAAGAAAAGTATTTATGTTTGTAAAAGTGTGCAGTATTTTTCCAAAAGGTAAAGTCCGGAGAGTAGATATCAATCTGCTCAGTAAACATAAACAGAGCACAGTAATTATGCGCAGTAACTCTCAACAAATTGTAAGCAGTAGTGAAAACTTGATCTACGCAGTTTTCCCTTGAATTGTTGCGCGTCCCGTCAATCTTCCATTAAAAACCTTGCAAGGTTCGAGCTAGCATTATAAATGACATCAAAGAAAAGGCACGATGCTAACGTTGACTTATAGATGTAATATAATGTATTAAAAATGTATAAAAGAACTTATTCATAAAAATATTATTATTTTCATGAAGAGGAAATAATTTAATTTGCATCAATAATTTATTTTAATTTTGAATAAATCAAACATAAAAGGGATTAAATTGATTTTATTTTTCCAAAGGGTGCTCGAGACATTTTTTCTTAAGAGAGAGCTAATACTCTATAAAAGAGTTGTCCCTATTGTAAGCTCAAGAGTCCATATATGAGCTTCTAAATAAAAATTACTTAAAGCTAGTACATAGTAAATTACTACAATCCATAAGGATAAATAAATTAAATAACAAATCCTCTAAAGCTTATCAAAGTCCTTAAAGATAAAATAGAAAACAAGATAATAATATATCTTCCACAAGTTTACATTCTAGCCGGAGATAGTAGCTTGTCCATTCAACAATTCTCCAATGAAGGAATTCTCCACAAGGGGTGAGTAGACCTTCCTTAGATAAATAATCTTTTAGTGTTATGCTGAGCTATCTTTAAGGGGATTTTTAAGACGATTTTGAAATCCATGAACTAACTAAAATTATTAGGGCATTTTCCAATGTTTTCTCTATAAATTTGAAAAGATGAAAATCTTAAAGGAAAATGAGACTTCAAATCTCACAAACGACATCTGGACTTAAAAATATGGAACTAAATTATCTTCAAATACAAGAACACTTCTTGCCACCCAAATTCCCATTAGAACTAAGAAGAGGATAGCCATGTAGGGTTTTAGTTCTTCTCTTCTTTGCATATTATCATCATTTAGGGTCCCCTTATCTCATAAATGAGAGAGGCCTAAGTTTTTCCTCCACTTCCTTCCAAAAATGCCTAGAAAATGGGTATTCAAGAAAATATGTTTTAACAAGATTCTACATGGGTTGGTGCAAGGTAATGCTACCCAAGGAAACCTAAAAAAGAGAAATCTAATCACTAAAAATAACTATTAGATCCATGCACAACTTTTTAGAACATGGTGTAAAAAGATGAAACGCAGACACCTTCGAGAATATATAGCTTTTATTTATGGAGAATTACTATAAATCCAAGAAAATGGTGTTCTCCTAAGATTGGTATGATTTTTTTTTTCTAAAACATAATGCATATGTTCACGTTAGGCCCTAGGTTTTGTAAGTAAACACTAAAAAATTTTGATTTTTTTTTTGCAGAGTTGTAGTTAAAAGTCGGTTCTTGTGCGACACTATTTTTCCATAATTTTTAATGTTAATTTTATGTTTATTGAAAAATACAAAAGTCTATGAAGCCCCCGAATGACAATTTTGAGCTTTACGCCCCGCTATGAGGGTCTTAACACAATAAACGGACTCTTGTTTTCTTTTAGTTTGTAGGTCTTCGTCTACACTTGTGTAGGTTTTTTTTCATTTTCAAAATAGGTGAACCAATCAAAAGTTAAAGTTACAAAGAAAATAAGAAAGCTATGTTTTTTACAAATTTGACATATGACCAAATAAAAATAAATAAAAAACATATAACAATATTGTTTTCCTATATATATAAGCCCGATGGGTTAGCTCAAGTGGTTGAGAGCTGTGAGTTGTAAGTAGAAGGTCTCAGGATCAAATCCTCAGGTGGATATGCATTAATATATAAGGGCCTCAGTTGATGTCCCCATCGGGTTAGGCTTCGTAATTAGAGCCAGCGGGGTGCGTCCCCTTCGGGTTGGCCCCCTATGAATTATTCTCATGGGAATATATATATATATATATATATATATATATATATATATATATATATATATGCTCATAAATCCCTATAAGTTTGTGCAATTTCATTAGCAACACACTATTATGGAATATGTAGATTCAAGTTTTAAAAAAATGGAAATGAAAAAGTGTATGTGTTTTGTTAGCTACAGACTCGAACCACAGGTTTAAAAATCGAAACCTAAAACCAAAGCAGACAACTCATCCACCATGTAGCTAGAAAAATTCATTCGCACCAAACTGTTTTCAAATTTGAAATGCAAGCACGCTTCTATATGAAAAATAACACGCATGCATTATTGATCCCTACCTTTTCTTTTCTCCCCTCTCTCAATTTCTCTCTTTATCTCTCTAACCCCACCTCAATCTCCCATTGTCCCTAACACCCCTCCTCACTATCCTCCCCGCTCTCTCTCCTTCTCCCTATATAACCCCTATCCTCCTCCCCTCGACCATTAACTACCCCATCTATCTGTCTCTCTTCCCACTCCTCCACCTACCCTTAACCTTGTCCCCTCTCTCTCTCTATCTCTCCTCACCCCACCCCTAATAACCAACTCTCTCTCTATCCCCTCTCCCCTAACCCCATCCCCTCTCTCTATCTCTCCTTGCCCCACCCATAACCCCCACCTCTCTTTCTCTCTCCCCTCCTACCCCTACCCCTCTCCCTCTCACTCTCGTACTTTCCCTCCTCCCCTCCTCCCCTAACCCTTAACCCCCTTCATCTGTCGATCTCTCTTCTGCAACCCCCCTCCACCCCATACCCCTGATCTCTCTCTCTCTCTCTCTCTCTCTCTCTCTCTCCCCTAACCCCTCCTCTCTCTCTATCTCTCCTAATATCCCTTCCCCCTTCCCACTAAAAAACCCTAGTCATCTCTCTTTCTCTCCATCTATCCCCCCTATTTGTCCCACTACAAAATCTCTCTCTCTCTCTCCCTCTCTCTCTCACCCCTACCCCTAACCCCTCCTCTCTCTCTTTCTCTCTAATGTACCTCCCCCCTTCCCATTAACAATCCCTAGTCATCTTTGTTTTTCTCCCTCTACCCCTATTTGTCCCACTACAAATAACTACCATTCCTCCCTCTCTCTCCTCTACTCCCCACAACCCTTAGTAATGCTCTCTCTCTCTATATATCTCTCCCATACTCCTCCACCTACCTCTAACCCGCACCCCTCTCTCTTCTCCAACCTCCCAACACCCCCTCTCTCTCTCCTAATCCCCCTCCCACTACCACTAACCACATGCATCCCTTTATCTCTCTCTCTCACTACCCTTAACCACCCACCCCTCTCTTTCTCCCTTGGTCTCTCCCCTACTCCCCCTACCCTAACAGCCTCTCTCTCTCTCTCTCTCTCCTAATACCCATCCCCCTACAAGTAACTATGCCCCCAATTGCATTCTCTCTCTCTCTCTCTCTCTCTCTCTCTCTCCCCCAACCCTCCCACTCCTCACCCTCTTACCCCTAACCCCCACTCAATCTATCTCTCATGGTATCTCACCTACTCCTACCACTAACCACTGCCCCCAATCTCTCTCTCTCTCTCTCACTCTCTCTCTCTCCATGAACCCCCTGCTTTTAACCACTGTCACTTCCACATCCCCTCTATATCTATGTCCTACTGCACCCACTCCTAACCTCCCCTCCCTATCTCTCCTAATCCCCCATACCATTACCCAAGCCCCCAAAAATCTCTCTCTCCCTCTCTCTCTCTCTCTCTCCTACTCCACATACCCCTAACCACCACTCTCTATTTATACCAACCCCCTCCCCCTACCACTAACCATGCCCCCAAAATCTCTCTCTCTCTCTCTCTCTCTCTCTCTCTCTCTCTCTCTCTCTCTTATACTCCATGTACCCCTAACTCCCACTCTGTATTTATACCAATCCCCTCCTCCTACCACTAACCACACCCCCAAAATATATCTCTATATCTCTCTACCCCCAACCCCCCCACTCCTCACCCTTCTACCCCTACCACCTCCCCACTATATCTATTTATCTCTCATACTCTCCCTACCCCTATCCCCTCCTCTCTCTCTACATCTCCTAGTACCCCCCTTCAATTTACCTCCCCTCTCTCTCTACCCTGACCCCCCCACTCCTCACCCTCCTACCCCTACCACCTCCTTCTCTATATATTTCTCTCTCCTACTCCCCGTACCCCTAACCCCCCCTCTCTCTATATATCTTCTAGTCCCCCCTTCAATTTACCCCCCCTCCCCACCTCCTCCCCTACAACTAAACCCCCTCCTCTCTCAACCTAACCTCTCTGTCTCTCTATAAACCCCTATCCCCCCACTTTGTCTCTACTAAATCCCCTCCCCTTACCTGTTAACACCCAAGAATTGTTCACTAGCTCATCTCCCTAGTCGCATAACCCATTTGTCAACTTTTCCCTACATTTTGGCCTCCAAAACCCTAAAAAACCCTCAAATGGTAACCAAAAAGGAAAAAAATCATTATTTCCCTCCTCAATTAGTGAAATTCGTTCAAAAAAGGTCAAAAACCCTAAAAAAGGGTCCAAAATCCCTAAAAGAAAAGTAAAAAGGAAAAAAAATCAAAATAAATTCAGAAAAGAGGAAAAATATCAAATACTACAAACCAATACTACTTGTTACCCAAAACCATGGGCCAATACTCCACCACCCAAAATTGCTATAAAAAGGTGATGGAGGCCTCCCATTTCACATCCATGATCAACTCCTCACACCTTTATGTTGTTGAAATTTAGCCTATAACCTTGAGCTTTTGTTTCCCATTCAGTTGAGTCTTGGCCACCTTTTGAGCATTTGGAGAAGAGCAAGGAAAACTGGAGACTCGGTGCACTACTCAACGTATAGTTGCAAGGGCTCCTACAACCTCACCTTTTGAGGTAACCTTATATTGTAAACCATTTTTTACACATTAATACAAAAAATCAATTTTTCATTCATGGGTTCCTATTTATTTTATTACCACAATAGTTAATTTGTTTAGTTTTTATTTCCATTATTGCACTCACATATATTAGTTATATTTTGTTTATTTAAAAGTTTTTACCCATTTACATGAACTGCTACTAAGGGTTCCTGAACCCTTAGTAGGTGCTCTTTAGCACGAGCTGGTGTGAAAACACTAGCTACAATTTTTGCGTCTCCACTAGGTCAATTCCCATAGAATATTTGGTTTATTTTAGTTTCTGTAGTTTTTATTTGCTTGCATATCATATTTTTGTTGCAGATCTGGCCCTAGCCCTCGTAGTACCTTCTAGTAGTTCCGTTTTTACGGATCGGCCTGCAACTTTCTACATTTTTTTTGCACCCCAAGTACGACTTTCGGCCCGATACCTGCGCTCCTCAGCACACCTGTCAGCCTAGAACCTACATCTCGAGTACGTTTTTCAGTCCTTAAGTTGCGCCCTGAGCGCAAATTTTTCATCCAGAGCTACGATTTTAGCGCAACATTCTGCCTGTAAGCCGTGCTTTTAGCGTGATTTTTTCCCTGTCAGTCGTGCTTTTAGCGTGAGTCTGGCCCCGTAAGCCGCGCTTCAAGTGCGTCAATCATCCCCGAACCTGTGCTTTTAGCATGCCTGTTCGCCTAAAAGCTGCACTTATCGCGTACATCGAAGCCTGAAACCTGCGTCCCAACCGCGCCATTTCTGCCCAGACCCACGCTCTGTTTTCCTGTTTTTCTATTTTGGAGCAATTTTTCTGCAGTTTGTCGCACCCAGAATGCAACTTTTTTCCTCATAGCCGCATCCTGCACCTGTTTTTTCCTTTTTTCACCACCTTGGCCATACCAACAAACCCTTGTTTGCTTGCCCCCACTTGCCTTGGATTTTTTCTGTTGTTTTTCTTGCTGTAGCATTTGAGACATTTCAGTGTGCATGCACCCTCCCTACATTGTTATCCCATGCATAATATTTCAGTAGTCTTATTTACTGTACCCATTTTACAGCTATTAGAATTTTTTATGTTTTGAAAAAATAAAAGTTTTATTTTCCAGTCTCAATTGTTTCTTTCAACACTTTATTTCCGCATTTTATTACATCATTGATCATACAACGATCTTGGGTTCACACCACTTGTGCACACACTTAGTCACCATAATCCAAAGAGAGCCTTAAAATTTACTTAATCGAACCAACTTTAACCCCACTTGGGGAACACAAAAATAACTTTGTAGCTAGGTAGGACATTGGGGTTAGGCATCCAAATAACACCTCTTTCGTCATTTACATTTGAGACATAGTTGTTTTCTTCTAGGGATCCAAAATCCCCTATTGCTTGTTGGTACGGTTGACAACGATTTGTCGGAAGGCCTCTCCCTTAGGAGGGAAAGTAGCAAGAATGGTTCTGGAAGTCTAAGTGGAATGTCGGTCTCCATTCTATAATGAAGGAAACCAACTCGTTGTTCTCGTTGTGCATATTGGCGCCCATACCAAGTGTGTGACGACCAAAAGACTGAAGCTGCGGGACACCTTCCCAGATGTGCCATGAACGAGGTATCTTAGTTTCCATTCTTCTAGGGCTCTTTTTACCTGGAGTCCCTCTCGGTAGAGGGATATCCTTTAGCCACTTGGTTCTCCATTTCGTATTGCTTGACTGCGGATTTCATCACCCTACAGGGAATATGATTTGTGTGAACTTTCATATCTCTTAGATAGGTGTTTGCATGCCCCTATACCGCCATTGGATTAGTGAGTCCACCTTTTTATTTTTAGGAGTGATGCTTGTTGGTATTTTGACCATTTTATTATCGCTCCGCTTGTTGTAGCACGCTGTTGCAACACGCGTTTTTGAGAATTGTTGTTGGCCTGAGTGCCATATTTTTTGAGCTCTCCTTTTGCACACACGGTTGCACTAGGATTTTTGAGCATTTTATTCTCCACAACCCCTCAAAATTTTTACACCTGTCACCATTGATTCATCGAGACATTCTCATCTCCTACGGGGCCTATCCCCGTAGCACGGCTCACTTGACCGCACCCGTCACAGGAGCACAACCTCGTCACCAAATCTTGATGCCCCTTGTTTTACCTCTGATTTCGAATCAGAGTTACCCATATACACAGCTCCGTCTAGCCCCATGGAAGGCGTGAATTGTGAAAATCCTCACAGCAGATCTAAGAGATGATGTGTACCTCACAAGAGTAATTATGATTAAGCAGGAAAATAGAAGAAGAGTGAACAATACAGTATAATGAGCAACATAATAATATGGTACAGTAGAACTTAGATAGAAGCAATAATAATTCACACACACTAATTAATTAATCACAGTATGGACAAATAAATAGTACCATGGTAGAGAGGATTCGAATGCCTAAGGTGGCAATTCAAATTAGCCTCTCAGAGTGATCATAAGCTCAATAGAGTGTCATCGGAGCACAACTAGGTGTCCTCATGATCATTGGAGCGCAACTGGAAGTCATCATCATCATCAGTGGAGTCATCAATGCTCAAGTAAATATCAACCATTAGTCAAACTAACTCTGGTAGGTGTAACTGAGTGTAACTCAATGTAAGTAAGTGTAACTGACTGTAACTGAGTGACAACTGGACTGGTAGGTGAAGAAGGGCGAGTTGCTCCCTAAAATCAAGGAAGAAGGGCGCATTAAGCAACTGGAGGGCTAAAACTGAATAGTGAGAAGCTCCTGGGGGCTGGATAACTGAGGGCTTGGTGCTGGACTGATGACTGGGATGCATGCAAAATGCATGCAAACCCTAAAGGTGCATGCATGACTAAAAATGTAAATGATCAAAATACTGGTGGGACTAGGATGGAGTATAGGAATATCCTAACACCCCCCCTTAATCAATCTTGGGCCCTGGTAACTAAGACCAAAGGTCACCCAATACAATGAATAATAACAATCAATAAACCAAGGAAGTGGAAAAATTTCATGGGAAACATACCCCCTCCTCAAAAAATAGACTGTAAGGCACACATAAAAATAAATGCTCCAAACTCAAGCATGTGTGATGCTTGGTCATATGTCTGGAGGTATCTTATTCTTGGGAAGAAGTGGATCATGCTCAAAAAGCATGTGTTTGTACTTGCTCTTCAGATCGAATGTGATGAGAACAAATCCAACAGTATGAGAATGATCCTTGAACCTGTGATTCGAATCAGTTGAGGTAGGATCAAATCTGTGAAAGTGCATATAGTCTTTTGTCTTCTCCTTCGAACCACCACGGGTGAGATTATGCCAAAAATAACTATTACATGTTTTATTGAAATCAAAATCAGATTTAAGACTTAAAAAACAGTTTCTTGAGATCTCCTTTGAACCAGCAGGGGTGAGATCAAAACTATCATATGCATGAGAAATTATCCCAAGCAGTAATTGCTTAGAATCCAAATTAGATCCAAGACTTGAATCATGGTTTCTTGAGATCTCCTTTGAACCATGAGAGGTGAGATCAAAACGAGTAGATGCATGAGAAATTATCCCAAGCGAATGGCAATGGCCATATTCTTCAATGACCTTCTGAAAGCATGGAATTATGATCATATAGTAGTATAAAAGAGGAGTTAGCTGGAGAGGAGTGAATGCATTACCTTCAAAAGCTATTTTGACCTCCGAAATAATCATGTGATCATGATGCAAACCAACAGACTCTAGTGCAAGAGAGGATTTAGGACCTTCTACAATATCTAGAGTGTGAGCTGGCACAGAAAGAGAAGAAAGTTTGAGCATGAGTGTAGAATCTGCAAGTTCTTTGTCAACAACTTCAATATGAGATGATACTAGTGCATGATTTGAGAGACCATCAAGAGGAGCAAATGCATCACTTTGTTTTCTTTCGAATGGGTTGGGACCAAGTCCTTCATTCTCTCTGCCAAATTTTCCATCCAGGTGTGCCCATATCTCTTTTGGAGTCCATAACTCCTTTGGAGTTTCAAAACCATTACGGTATTTGAATTGGAATCTCTGGCGTGCAAACAAAGAAAACATTATTGCTTGAAAGTGCATGTCACTTTTATTTAACCAGTCAATCTTCTCTTCAGGGGATTCGAACTCTCTTTCAAAATAAAAATAAAAAAGATCATGGATCTTCAAGTCTGCTATCATTCTTGGTTTCCATTCATCATAGTTGAGTGGATCAAGAGGAGTAATTCCTGATGAATACATAGAAGCTGTAGAGGACCTGCAAAAACAATATAGAATAACTGCAACTGCTACTGCTGCAAAAATGCAGAAACTGCTGCACTCGAAATCTTGATAATAACCTACAAAAAACTCTCAGGAATGGAGACAAACAATACTCTCAACATGCTCTGATACCATGTGAAAATCCTCACAGCAGATCTAAGAGATGATGTGTACCTCACAAGAGTAATTATGATTAAGCGGGAAAATAGAAGAAGAGTGAACAATACAGTATAATGAGCAACATAATAATATGGTACAATAGAACTCAGATAGAAGCAATAATACTTCACACACATTAATTAATTAATCACAGTATGGACAAATAAATAGTACAATGGTAGAGAGGATTCGAATGCCTAAGGTGGCAATTCGAATTAGCCTCTCAGAGTGATCATAAGATCAATAGAGTGTCATCGGAGCACAACTAGGTGTCCTCATGATCATTGGAGCGCAACTGGAAGTCTTCATCATCATCAGTGGAGTCATCAATGCTCAAGTAACTGTCAACCATCAATCAAACTAACTCTGGTAGGTGTAACTGAGTGTAACTCAATGTAACTAAGTGTAACTGAGTGTAACTAAGTGTAACTGACTGTAACTGATTGTAACTGAGTGTAACTGAGTGACAACTGGACTGGTAGGTGAAGAAGGGCGAGTTGCTCCCTAAAATCAAGGAATAAGGGCACATTAAGCAACTGGAGGGCTAAAACTGAATAGTGAGAATCTCCTGGGGGCTGGCTAACTGAGGGCTAGGTGTTGGACTGATGACTGGGATGCATGCAAACCCTAAAGGTGCATGCATGACTGAAAATGTAAATGATCAAAATACTGGTGGGACTAGGATGGAGTATAGGAATATCCTAACATGAATCCCAACCCCTTTACCAGTGGGATCATTGGCAGTGGTTCCACCACTAGCCCAGCTACCATTTCCGCATCTATCCCGGTTATACCATCTACAAGACCTACACCTAGCATCCCTGTCACTACTTCCATACCTATGGGTAGTGGATCAGTTACTACTACACTCCCTTTGGTGATTAGTAGCACACTTGGGGGCACTGACCCTTCCTACACGATTCCCCCACCTTTTACTGGAGGTCCCTCGATCCTCATCATGACCCACACCATTGCTCCACCCCTTGCGGGTAGTGGCCCCACAATTTCCACTACAACTAGCACACACACCCCTATGACCAACGATCCCATCCGACATGACCCCACATGGCCTCTCATGCCTACCAAACTTCCTTCGGACATCCCTAAGTTTGAAGGGAAGGGTGGTAAGGACCCCCAAAACCACATCATGTCTTTCCACTTATGGTGTTCCTCCAACTCCATAATGGATGAATCAATTCGCCTCTGCCTTTTACAATGGACCCTCACTGGATCTATAGCTAAGTGGTACATCGAACAACCCCATGGGACACATTCCACCTTTACATCCCTTGCTTCGAATTTCCTACAGTTCTTCCAGTTACCCGTCCGTTATGATGCTGGTATTGAGATTTTACTATCTTGCATATAGAACATAGCTACCCATATCACTGACCATATTCATGAGTGGCGTAGACGTCGTAGTTTATGTAAGATCAAGTTAGACGACCGCATCTTCCTAGATTGGTTCTTGAAATCCCTTATACCAATTATCGCCAAGGATGTGGCATCTGAACGACCCCAAACCGAAGAAGAATCCATTCTAAAAGCCCAACAGTTTGACCTTATCTATGCTCAGTCAGGCTACCTATATTCCATTTTACCCGATGCTCCTCGAGGCAATTCCTCCAGGAAGGATGCGCTAGGGGAATCTCACGCTGTCGACGGTATCATTGGACACGTTGCGTCTCACAACCAACCACCTGTCCATATTCCCCCTTCCTCTAACCTAACATATAACCCAACACACAATGCCTTCGTTGGTGGTCCGAACCTTTCTTGTGCCACACCCCATTCGGGATCAACACCTTCGTATGTTCCCATGGCCCAAGCCCCTCATGTACACGGATCTTTATGTCCAACGCAGTACTACAGTCACACACCGCCAACATATGCCCCACTGGCCACACATCCTACTTCCTACCATCAATCGATTGCACCTACACTAGCCAAACCTCAAGTACCTCCAACTTATTACCCACCGCAAGCGGCCCTAGCACCTGCTCAACCGCATAATCCCCCTACTCCCCAAGGGAAAGTTTACACTCAACAAAACCAACCTGCCCAAAGAAACCAGCAAGGCCAAAGAAATAGGGGAAGAGGTCATAACCAAGGGAACAACCAACATTTGGATCGCGATGGTCCACAACCCAATCCCCCAAACAATAATAGTGCTACCCCAGCTAATCAAAACCATGATCGACCAAATCGGCAAGGAAAAAACACTAATTTACGTACGAACCACCTATGTTCTATCTGCGGGGTATATGGCCATTATACACATAATTGTCCCCATTTGGAGCGAGCTCGCCAACTTTGGACTGATGATGCCCAATGCCAAGGACATGTCGCACCTCCGGCACCACCGATCCCCCTGTAACCCAATGCACAACTTATGGTATTGCAGAATCCCTTACCCATGCAAGGGGTAGCGAACACACAACCGTTGGCTCCCCCTCAAGGGACTGCTGCCCCACAACAACAAATCACTTATGCTACACCTGTTAGTCAACCCATTGACTCGGGTACCCATCACCTTCTAATGATGTCTTCGGCTGACATCAACCTTCAAACACGCTGTAACCAGTATGGTTCCACCACCGAAACCATTCCCGTCGACAAGGATGCTAACTCTCTTTCCATAGATCAGTAGTTACGAATACCCCTAGCACCGTGCAATGGGCCCCCCAAAGCTCGTCGCTTTCCTTTGCATCGCATTAATAACAACCCCAATGCTCGTGTTTCCCCCAATTATAATATCATGGATGACTTATCCTAGTCCCCAACTGCTATGTCATCCTTGGAAGTTTTGAAAAACTGCCCCACACAGTGCAAAACACTGTTATCCACCATAGGTGCGATAGACCCTTCCAAATCACGGATGATGGCATTCAATTTAGACCAATCTGAACCACGCATGCCTTCCACATTAACATTTCAAGTTTCTGTTTCAATATGGAATCTTTGTATCCATCGGTGTATCATCGATGAGGGTGCCTCTACATGCGTTATGTCTAGATTCATGTGGAAGAAGCTCATTTCCCCTACCCTACATCCATCCACGACTGCCTTAAGAGCTTACGATGGTTGTTCAACCCAACCCCAAGGTCTTCTGGCTACCGTCCCAATCCAATTAGATGGTAAAACCATCCTTATTGACATTGAAGTCGTCAACGCACAGCTCAACTATAACCTCCTGCTAGGACGTAGTTACATGTACGCCATGAAGGATGTTGCTTCATTAGTCTTCCGCATTATGATGTTCCCACATGAGGGACGGGTTCTTAAAATCAACCAACTTACTTAATATGACCTGAATTCCCCGTTGCACCAAAAAACGTTCTCCCCATGGTTGAACAACCTGTTTTTGGTGCGCCCACCTCTTTGGTTTCCACCGTTGGACCAGGAATTTACTCGAAGACTCTAATGGTCTCTACTTTTCAGTCCATCCCACCCCCTCCGCCCGCCATTGAGATATCCAATTTGTGCACCATTTCATCCAAACAAATGGTGCCTAACTCGCAACCACCTCTGCTGCCGCAACCACCATCGGTCCCTAGTCATGTTGGAGCCACACCAATCCACACAATCCCATTCTTGTTCCCACTCTCTGGAGTAGTAAGTACACCAGTGATGGCCACGTTGAATCTCCCTAGGTTAACAATAAGACTTCCCATGTGGTACTTACCTGCTCCTAATCCTCCCTCGACACCATAAGTCGTCCTCCAACCAATCCACCCAATCACAACTACTAATCGTCCACCCCCCGGTGTGGCGACCACATCTTCATCTAACAACACCGAGGGAAAGGCCACACACACCCCTAATGCACCACATGCCACAAAAAATATGAAACTTCCCCCCACATTCCGTGCACCTCCTAAGTGTTCCTTATGTGATTCCTTGGGCCATGCTACCCATAATTGTCCACAACTACCAAACCTCCAAGAACACATGAAGACGTTGGACGATGACCCCAATATTTTGGTTATCGAACTCCAAAACACCCCCCACCCGCGCAACAAATCATTGCGTACCAACCACTCCTGTGCCATATGCGGATTCTACGGTCATTATTCACATCATTTCCCATATTTACTTGAGTATAGATTGGTCCTCCATGAGCTGAATCAATCTTCTTTAGAGTCGTCCATCACTACCATCGAGGATATTCACCCCCCCCGAATCCTCCTCCTTGAGAGAAATTAAAACCATTTACATGATTTCCATGGATAGTGAACCAATTTCACCTCCAACATCTAGCTTCCCCTCTACTGATATTTCCACACAGTGTTTCCGTAGCAATGAATAAATCCTCGTAGCACTAACCGCACCTGATTTCCCTTGGGATGACATGCATCATCGCTCATATTTTATCCGTGAGGAGTCTACCCCTGTTGTGGCCAATCAACTTTCGGTAGAGTAGAAAGACTTCATCCACAACAAAGTGGACTGGTTTAAGAACCCCATCCTAGCTCCCGATGCCTTTGAGGAAGGTAACATGGCTAACATTTCTCCTACCTTTCAGGTCGATATTTCCATCCCACTCGGCATGCCTGAAATCATTATGTTGGGCGCTTCCTATACTCAAGACAAAATTAATTCCTATAAGAAGCTCTTCCAAGAGTTCCGTGATGATTTTTCCTCATCATATACTGAGATTCCTGTTCTTGACCCCACCATAGTTGAACACCGTATCGATACTTGGATGGATGTCGCACCCGTTCGAAAAAAGCAACGACCCATCCACCCCTCCAAACTCCCCGCAGTAAAAGTTGACATTGATAAACTACGTAAAGATGGGTTCATTTATCCCATCGCTTACACTACTTGGGTTTCCAATCCTGTTCCAGTTAACAAAAAACAGGGCACCATTCGCGTCTGTACCGATTTTTGTGATTTGAATCTAGATTGTCCCAAAGACGACTTTCCTACGCATTTCATTGACCAACTTATTGATTCATGTGCAAGTCACGAGATTCTGTCCTTCATGTACAGTTTCTCTGGTTATAATCACATTCACATTCGTAAGGAAGACCAGTACAAGAATGCCTTCACTACCCCATGGGGCACCTTTTCCTATTGAGTCATGCCTTTCGGTCTTAAAAATGTTGGTGCCACTTTTCAGCAGGCCATGACCTTTTTATTTCACAATTTGTTCCATATCATTCTGGTCTACCTAGAGGACCTCATGGCTCGATCCAAGAAATGGTCTGACCATCTAAACGAACTCCAGCAAGTGTTCTTGCGTTGTCGCAAGTACAAAATCCACCTGAACCCTCTCAAGTTTGTATTTTGCGTTCCTACAGGCCAGTTGTTGGGTTTCATCGTTTCCCAAAAGGGAATCATTGTAGACCCGTTGAAGGTTCAAGCCCTCCTTGACCTCCCATCCCCATGTACATTACGCCAATTACAAATCCTTCAAGGGAAAGCCAACTTTCTCTGTCGCTTCGTTCCGGACTATGCTATGAAAGTTCATGGTTTCCTTCGCTTGCTTCACACCCATGTTCCTTTCATTTGGGACGAACAAGCACAAACAGATTTTGAAGCACTCAAACAAGCCTTGATTTCCGCCCCGCTGATTTCACCTCCTGATTTCTCGAAGGATTTTATCCTTTATGTATCGGCATCCGAATATGCCGTTTTGGGTTTTTTAGTTCAAAAAGATAGTGTGCGACAAGAACACGTCATTTATTATGTGATCTAGATATTATCCAGCCCACAACTACGCTACCCCCCATGGGGAGAAGTTGGCCCTTACCGCCGTCTTCTCAGTCTAGAAGGTTTGCCACTATATCCTTTTAAGTCGAACTATAGTTGTGGCATAATCCAAAACCATTGTCTATCTCTTGAGTCGCTGCCTTCTTCAAGGCCATGTGGCTAAATGGGTCATCATAGTTCAAAAATATGACCTAACATCCGCTACACCAAAGAGCACCAAATCCCTTGCATTGGCACAACTCATGACTGACTTACCATCCTCGTCAACGTCCCATCCTATCACCACTAACTTTCTTGACGACCACTTGTTCACCATTTCATCGTATGACCCCCGATACAACGACATCCTAGTGTACCTTCATACCCAATTTTTTTTATCCAATATCGGTCGCGATGATCGCCGTCGCATACACCATCATGCCTCGCACTATCTCCTCCTTGGAGATGTCCTTTATCAGCGCAGTGTCAACACCATTCTGCATCGATGCCTCTCACGAGATGAGGCTGAACAAGTTCTAAACGATTGTCATAGTGGAGCCTATGGTGGTCACTTCTCTGGAATGGCCACTTCCCAAAAGGTTATTCACGCTGGATATTTTTGTCCCACCCTCTTTACTGATTGCATTACAACAGTCAAATATTGCCGGAATTGCGAGATTTTTTCCCCCAAGGCCAGGACCCCTCCCGTCCCTCTCCATCCAGTCATAACCGTTGGCCCTTTCTATAAGTGGCCATTGATTTTATGGAGTGTAACACCCCCTCGGAAAATGGCCATAATTACATCATTATGGCTATTGACTATTTTACCAAATGGGTCAATGCCATGCCTACATTTAACTGCAAAGCTGAAACCGTAACCCGTTTCTTTTTCAATCACGTCATTACTCTATTTGGGGTCCCCAAACAACTTGTGTTTGACCATGGAAAACATAAGGAATTACCAAGGCCAAAATGTATCCTATATAAGAAAAAGGTAGAGAGAGATAAGCAAAAAGGAGAGAGAAACAAAGAATAATATAATATTTTTGCGATAAATTTTGATCCCGAACTCATATTTGGGATCACTTGGTACCGTTAGAAAGCACTCGTTGAGGGATACAACTTTCATTTTTTGAGTGTTGCGAGATTCCACATGGTTTGGCCGGGGCGGGCATTTTAGTAAACTTGGGCATAAGGAATCTTAAAAAGCATTGTTCAAAAGATGCTTTTCGAAAAGCATCTTTTGAAGATTCCTTATGCCCAGGTTTACTCAAAATATGCTTTCCGAAAAGCATCTTTTGAAAGATGCTTTTTAAGATTCCTTATGCCCATGTTTACTAAAATGCCCGCCCTGGCCAAACCATGAGGAATCTTGCGAAGCTCAAAACATGAAAGTTGTATCTCTCGACGAGAGATTTCCAATGGTACCAAGTGCTCCCAAATACGAGTTTGGGATCAAAAGTTATCACAAAATACTATTGTATTCTCTTTTTCTCTCTCCTTTTTGGTTATCTCTCTCTTCCTTTTTCTTATTTAGGATACATTGTAGAAGATGGTAGAATGTTATGAACACTTCAAAGAAACCGTTTGGAAAGAATTTTCTACCCTTCTGAAGTTCGACCACCAGTATGCCTCATCCTACTACCCTCAAGGGAATGGCCAAGTTGAGGCTATTAACAAGATCTTGAAGACCATTCTTCAACGAACAGTTAACCAACACAAGTACAATTGGAACCATATGCTATTTTCTGCACTTTGGGCTTACCGTACTTCCACTAACACTGCCACGGGTCTTACCCCTTTTCATTTGGTTCATGGTGTAGAGTTTGTTCTTCCCATCGAATATTAGATTCCCGCTTTACACATTGCTATTGAACTTCTCCCAGACACCTTGAACCACTTGAGCAATGCTTAATCCTCTTGGAGAAATCCAATGAAGATCACCGAACAACCCTAAAAATCACTGATGCTGCTAAAAACCATCCCAAAGCCAGTTATGACAAGCATGTCCACCCCCGCAATTTTCAAGAAGGATATCTAGTACTTGTTTATGACTAAGCCCATGACAAGACCGGTAAATGAAAGTTTGAATCCATGTGGCAAGGCCCATACATTATCCAAACTACCTCGACAAGGGGGCATACATCCTCACTGATTCCAAAGGACACCCCTTGAACAACCCCCGTAATGGGTTGTATCTCAAACACTTTTACCCTTAGCACTTTTCTGGACCCACTAGTCCGTGTTGTACAATTTCATTCCGTTTTTTGCTTTTTACTTTTTGCTTCCAGAACTTTACAAATTGCTTCCATGCGTGACCACAGATGGATCATGTTCCACCATTTTATGTCGGTTTCGCTGACGGCGCAAGTCAATGCTATCCAAACCTCGCCTCCGCAGCTTGGGTATTATATTCCATTTGACACGAGTTGATCCACCTCGACAGAGTGTGTATCAGTGCTGATACCAATAACCAGGTTAAGTACGATGTTGTGACCGGTCTTTTGACTGCTGCTCTCTAGATGGGAATAAGTCACCTTCGTGTGTTTCTTGACTCCTAACTTCTTTTCGCTCAAATCAACAAATTTTACCAGGTAGGAGATCTTTTCCTTTTTAGAAAATTCCTAGGCACTAGACAAATGATCAGATAGTTTGAATCCATTACATTCACTCATGTCCCACAAAATCAGAATAGTGTTGCAAACCAAATGGATAACAATATTCTAGAGTGGCACATCAATCGCCACATGTAGGAAGTAAACCATATAAATGCATCATCCTACCATCTACCTTATAGCGAGGAGAGGGACACTACCAACTTCTGGGGTGACAGGTAAATACATTGATCATATCACATAGGTTTCTACAAAAGGAAAGAGATCAAGATCTTAGAAGGCATACCTTATTAACGACGTTTGATCCTAGCTTTTGCTCGATCCTCCGCTCAGTCCTTCTCTTGATGTTCCGTTTGATGAACCTGCAATACAAAAGATACCTTCCTCAGCATATCTTCACTGATATAACAATGATGAAATTGAAATGCAATTTAGACATCAAATACAATCAAGCATTTAATCCAAACAAATATGCAATCCATTAGACATTTGATTGGGACAGGAAGGGTATTTCAACCTTTATTGTCAAAAGCAAATAATCAGTACAATTATACCTGATCATTCAGAGTGCTTGTGCAACCGGATTCTGGGCTCCTTCTCTTCACACCAAATTTGGAATTCCTCCAGCATAACCACCCTTAATGCATAGTTTCTCCTCCCCTCTCTCATGTATCCCCCTTGTATTTATGGGACAAAGTAGGTAGTTTGGATCGAGAGGTAGTTTGATTGGGAGGTTGGGGAAGTTGCAAACCAACTTCAACTAATCCCAATTCATCAAACTAATAGATTTTTTATTTCATCTTAAGATGTGCACGAGTTTTCCACAGTAGAGTAGCGCACAATATGCAACTTCACTACTTTACAACCAGCATTTGCAAGATCTATGAAGGTGTGCGCTACTATGCAAGAGGTAAAGTAGGGCATACTAGTTGGTGTGCACTAGTTTTCTTCAATACAGTAGGGAACACTTCCTGATGTGCGCTAGTTTCATGGCTGAGGAGTAGCGCACATGTCAAAATGTAAGGTAAATCAAGGTTTTGTCAGCTGCTGAGGGGTAAACCAAGTCCATGCATCACCTAGGTCAATCTAACTCTTCAATCCAAGTTTTCCTTTTGTGTGATCAACAGCTAAATGTGATCATAGACGGACAAGTGCAGATTTGACCTATAACAATATATCCATCATATAGGCATACATAATCATAAAAAACAACAAAACGAAGACCATCATCATCATAAACTGCATCCACGTGCATGTATATATACATATCATCATAAAATGTCATAGTTCCCTAGCACAACATAAACATCAATACATTGGGGATCCCCAACAGCTTCCCCATCATAAAAATACAAGCCGGGTACAAAAATTCCCCATGCTCATCACATTAGGGGTAGTTCCATCAACTTCCTACTCATCCTCGTCATCCTCGTCATCCTCGTCATCATCCTCCTCCTCTTCTTCCTCCTCTTCCTCTTCTTCTTCCTCCTCTTCTTCCTCCTCCTCATTGGACTCAGACTCCTCCTCCTCATCATCATGCGGGGCATCACCCCACGCCATGTCCCTGACCGCCTTAGCCTCCATCGCTATCCTACGCATCACTAGTCTCCACTCCCGTGGAGAGTTGTAGCAAATTTCAATAAAGTCCTGGTCCAGATACTTCCAGCCATCATCCAACATCCCATCTAGAAGGCGATCAATCCCAACCCGTAGCGTCTCCAATTTGGTCGAAGCACTCCGCTGTTGACGGTGTCCATGTGTGGGAGAGTATACCCCCTCCACTCATCCCCTCCGAGCTCGGTATCCTCTCGACGATTGCGGTCCCACATCTGCACATACAACACACCTCATTAGAATAGTATGCTAGTCTCAGTTTCTCTCGACTGATATCTGAATTTGTTTTGTAAGAATGTACAGCCAATGAATGCAGGACCTTAGTATTGATACCTTTCCACCTTGGTCATTATCTTTCATATGTTTTATCTATTTAATTGAGATATGGGGAATGGTTGAAATATTCTTATCTTATGTCTCATTGTCACATCATATCATAATAATATGATCAGCTTTTTCCGCTCTGGATCCTTTTACAATCACCTTGATAATAATGTTTTCTTAAAATAAACATAGATTACAAGGAGGGGGTCTTATCTTAAGCCAACCCTTTAGGTTCATCGGTGTTTAGTGGAATGACATCTTCACATCAAGCCACCACACTTGGAAGATGACTCTCAGTTTTTTTGAGAGGTGGAAGATCCTATCACAGGTCGGTCCATTCATGATATGCAAAACACTGGTGAGTAATGTTGTTGTCATAAGGTTACCAAGCCTTAGCAGTGCCTTGTAGTCTATTATTTAATCAAATCCATAATTTTCTTTTATAAGATATTTGTTGTGTATAAGGATAGGGGGGTCTTATCACAAGTTATCCCTGCCATGATCATAGGTTTAATTTGGACTGAAGCTATCATCATGTGGTCACCAAGCCGCAATATTTGCCTCCAGTATTGCAGCTGAAGGACAAGGGGTATCCTTATTGAGCTAACTTGATCAGTATCTGAATTAGGTTTGTGAATGGCGCTGTTGATATCTGATTACCAAGTCAGGGCAGTGGTCTTCTATCAACAAGGTCTTATGTACAGTTATCTCTTTATAAAATAAAAAAATAATAAAAAAAAGAAAAAAAGAAAAAGAAAAGAAAAGAAATGTTGTGTATAAAACCAATTAATGAACCAAGGTGATATGTAAATTAGATATCCATGAGCAGTTTTAAGTTTGTCTCGGATTCAACACTAGCTGATGAACATTGATTGCATAACGGTACAGGGTCTCGACTGTTTCTTAATTCTCCTTATCGGATTTGCATCATCTTTAATATGATCCTTGATGGGGATATATCAATCTTATGTTTTCTGCTTGTTGGCTGTCCATTTTATAAATATTTTCTAAAAGTTTCAGTTTCGAAAAGCAGTAGACTCGTATATTTTCTCTAATTGAAGTTGTGTGCAGAGATAATTGGTTCTTCCCAACCAGTCGCCATTTGTTTCTGCCACAACAGATCCCATGCTTTAGCTAAGCATAGGAGCCCCAATTTTAATTAAACACAAAGGTATTTGGGTAAGTGCTCTTGTGAACATCAGATTTTGTACCTGTTTTCTTTGATCTTATGCTTGTACCTTTGTTTGGCCTCATTGTCATTCTTTTCCTTCAAAAATTTCTAAGCATTTTGGTTGCAAGAAGATTCAAATTTTGAGTATTTTGGCACTTGCTCCTGCCAACCCAAAACCCGACATTTCACCAACCCGAAACCCGCAACCCGAAAGGTGCGGGTTGCGGGAACCCCTTGTTAATAATATTTGAGAAATCTTCATCCTGAAACCCGAAACCCGCAGTTGCGGCTTTTGGATTTCGGATTTTCGTTTCTCTGTTAGATTGCGTTGCGTGTTTGCGAAACCCGCATGTTCGGGTTGCGGCTTTTGGAAACCCCTTCATATGTTTTGTCTCGGTTTTCCAACCTGAAACCCGCTACTTTCGGGTTGCGGCTTTCGGAAACCATGAATAAATTTGTCAATAAATCTCCAAGACCTCATCCCGTATTCTGTTTCGGTTAATCCTAGTCATCGATTCACTTGATCTAGTGGATGAAATTCCATCATTCGAATTTGCGATTTTGATGCCTCATTTACGTTGTTTTATGACCGGATTTTTCACCGCAATTCTCATCTCATGATCATTTTTGAAGATATGATTGCTTGATTAGATTGGTTCGTAATGACAGTTTCCAAATCCTACTTCGAATCGTGTGTGACTCTATTAAAATATACTTCGTCGTGATCCAATCTGGGCTAACACATGCTGCGATGTCGTTTCATTCCAGTTCAAATGATTACAGTCTTGAATTCGTATGATTTTAATCATAGCAGCTTATCATTTTTAATCATTATGATTTTCTGTAATCCTTCTTAAGTATGGTCGCAAGTATGAGACATTTAGTTCGTTGTCTGTATTTGTTATATAAGTTTCCATTTTATTTTCAAAGCTTTCTGTCTAATGATTTGATGAGTAACATGCAGACGGGTCATGAATCCTCTGATGATTGTTATATGCAAGAAGAACTTCATGCTTTTCTATTTCCATAACCTATGTCGCCACCTTTTGACGCAGGTGTTTTTGATACCAATACTGAAAGAGAAAAGGAAAATTCTGAAATTCTTCCCCTTTGCATACCACTCCCTTAGAAGGATGAAGAGGAGATTGATGAACAACAACGTGCAAGAGATGACTCCCTTATCCATGATTTTATAATCAATGAGGAATTTGATATTCCACCAGCTCCAGAGAAGAAGGATCCGTTGTCTGACTTTTCTGTTTTCGACGACGTAAAGGATCAGCCTGACGATCCCGTTGCGACTCAACCGAAATATTTCCTGGACCAACTCTTGCCTGTTGTCGAAAACTAGTGGGCCGATTGTTCAATACCACAATTTTGTTATGGGATTGTCCCGAAATAAGAGGATGGTCCATATTTCAAATTTTATCTCGGGCTTTTAGGAGTCATTCGAAGCTAAACTATTTAGATTATTTTGGCACAATTCCCTGGATTGGCAGCTTGATTCAATTTTGTAATCCCTATCCTGTGGGGTTTATATTTTTGTACTCTATTGTAATTTCCTATTTAAAGAGGAATGCTTCTCGATGCTAGGCGTTGGGAAATTTTTGGTTAAGGAATCAGCAAAAGACGAACTGGAGATACCCTGTCTTACCGGGCTTTGTAATTTTGTTTACAGAACTTATTTAATACAGTGAAGTAATCTTTTGAATCATCTCTTGCTTATTGTTCAAGTTTCTTTGATGATGCCTGATTTCTTACTTCAAATTGTCATCTACAGTATTTGATCTTTGCAAGCAATTGATTTACATAAATATCTGTCATGCTGATTTCTATTTATAGTTGATTTGTGTGAGAAAATGTTTAATTGAATTTTTGTCAATTAAGTTATTTTCTTTATCGATTTATGCAAGTGATCAACATTCAAATAATCATTGTTAATTTTTTAATTAACAAAGTGATTACATATTTGTCTTGAACAGGTTATTATGCTTACATTATTGTCATTTAATTTTCATTAATTGATCATGATATAAGTAACAAGTAAAATACATCTTTTACATTGCTGTTGAGGTTTGTAAACATACTTGTTTCTTTTACATCAAGATTTATCTGCACATCAACAAGCTTTTCCTTAGAATAGGTCTAACCTAGTGTAGATCTTTCTGTTTTAAATAGGTTAAGTTAGGACACTTTCTAATTTTTTCCACACTTTGTTTTCCTTAATTGGAGAACTGATCCTTTGATCGAAAACTTCAACTCATAGAGTTCCAGCGGATGCCGAATATCCGTGGGATATTTCCATACCAAACAGGCTGGGGATAGAAGTGCCCTTGCGTAGGGTTTTTCGAAGCCTTTCAGTATGGGTTTTTCCCCTTTGTTGGGAGCCTCAGACCCATTCCAGCACCTTGCAATTACCCTGCACCCCCAAGGCCTCAACAAGGCCATCCTCAATAAGCACACTCGTCAGCTTTGCTCTCGCTCTATCACAAAGGTCTTAATTCAGTGGCATGGCATGCAACCAGAGGATGCTACATGGGAACCACTCCTTCAGATTCAACAACAATTTCCACATCTAAAGCTTTGAGGACAAAGATTTTTCTAAGGGGGAGGGGATGTTAGGAACTCATGTCTTTACTTTGTTAATATATTGTTGTTGGACGCATATTCTTTGTAAGTCGTCCCGTAGTATTTGTTGATCCATAGTTTGTGCTATTGTTGTTTGGCGCATATGCTTTGTAAGTCGCCCGTAGTATTGTTGATCCATAATTTGTATTGGCCCATGGTTTTGACCCATAGTATTGGCCCCTAGACTTAGTATATAAGTGTGTGTTGAGGCCTATGAAGGCACCGTGAATTTATTTGTATTGAGATTTCTCAAAGGAGGTGTCCCCCTCGAAGTGGCCTGCGATCAATAAAAGTGATTATGAGTTCTGTTATTTCTGCTATCTCGTGTATTTTCATTAATTAATTGTTGCAGGTTCTTCACAAAAACTTTGAAATAATAGTTAAATCCGTGTATCTATATTCAAAATGACACATTCTTACCAAGATAATTAGTTGTGCCTCACACGCTAACATGAAAGAATGACACCTCATTTCATAGACACAAAATGGCACTTCATACCCAAAGCTATACTATCATGGCCGATATACATAATGGATGGGTCATTAACCCTCATCACCCTTGCCACTACCAATTGCACCCCCAAATATGAGATCCCTTCTCTTAGAGATGGAGGAAACTCTATTCTTATTCCATCTTGTAGTTGCGAGTATTTCTGAAAACTAGAAAAGGAAACAAATAGTCAAGATATTTTTTTCCAAATTTCTAGCAATTAACACTTAAAAATGTCACTTTACAATTCCATTAAAAAAATCACCGTAGATGGGGGTACAAGTCATGAGGGTGTTGCCCCACCCCACGACCTGAATCAATATAAAATGCCTCCCTGCAATAGTTAAAAGAATCAATGAATGAAATTTAATCAAAATGACTAAAATCAATTCCATACATGCTAGCGAATAATTTCATCAGCTAATGGTCTCATTGTGTATAACTCAAGCAATGGCGGACATTGATTGGGAGGTGTAGCAAATGGATGTGAAAATTACATTGAGGAAACCACGGGTGAAGGGTCGATAGGTGTGGGAAGAATGGATGTAGCCATTGAGGTTTCTAAATGGTGGAAAGGGGAAAGGTGGATGGGTGCACCAATAGTGGATGTAATAGGGGCGTTGCAATAAGGAGAATAGGTGCATCCATAATGGATGCAATAGGGAGGCTACAGTAGGGTGGATGGATGCACCCATAGTGGGTGTAACATGGGTTCCTATAGTATGGTGGATATGTGCAGCTAATGGAAAAGGTGGTGGCGGCGGGTGGAGATAAACCTCCTTGGGTTCTAGGATGGGAGGAACAACCTATCGATAGAGAAATTTTGAGGTCTAAAATGGGCCTCCTAACTAAAATTATAAAATAATCTAGTGGAAATAATAAAATAATATTAGCATACCTCATTAGATTTTGGTGGAAAAAAGAAAAAACTACTTCTTCAACTTATCTCCCTGCATATTCACTCAAATTTCGATCAGGAACAATCGTTAGATGGGGATTTCAATTCCACATCCAATGAGTACACCTCTATATTTCAAGAGGTCGCTACATCCACGGTACTTACCTGTTATACTGTGAGACATGTGGGGAGGCTGAACATAGTCAGAATGATTAAGGGATCAACAACAAGAGCATCATATGTCACTTACAAGGATTTGAACCCAGGTGGGGAAGTTATCAATCAATACTCTCAGCCACCTAAGCTACATCAAAAGGACCTTTGTAAGAAATAAATGATTTCAAATGGAAACCATTTCAAATTATTGGTTAGATACTATTTCAAACTAGCATTCCTTTTAGTCATACCTTCAATTTCGATCATGAGGTGATGGAATGTATTTTTCAGTGCACAAAGATGACGTTGCTTATGTAGCTTAAGAGGCCATCCAATAAAAATTATAAAAGAACAAGAGTTGAATTTCTATTTTCATTTAATATGTCCAAATCAATTACAGGAAAACATATACATACACACATAGGGGAAAAACTTAAAATCATCTAAATACCTAGGCATGAGGAGCCCCAAGTAAACAAGTTGTAGTAACCACTACACTAGGTTCCAAAGATGAGGTGCCTTGTCACTTGGATGCATGGGAATTATCTTAGATGAGTTACAAATGCAAAATAAAAAAGACATTTAAAAATACTTTAAACTTATGTCTATTGAATATTTGTCAATTGCAACATAAAATACATGAACAATAAAAAAATAACAATTATGTCATATTAACCTCACACAAGAAACTATTCCAAATAAGACCATCTCTCGAGATATAAAAAGTATGTCACCAATGTGAGCATCGATGAGGGAACACCGATCGATAACTAGAAGATCCACCTTGACCAAATAAAGGACCAACATCGGGTGGTATAACATCACCAGAGGGTGTCTCTCAATGAGAAGCTATTACAAACTTATGCACTATGATAGACAATATTGCTTGTCCAAGATGATATCACAATACTAGTAGCTCAAATTTTATCTATGAGCTAAAGTGGCTAGGGGTGATTGGACATGTGACTTGGAGTCGACAAACCTGTCAATGGGTTATTTCTAGAATTTTCTTAATCCTAAGATGAGCCAAGACAAACCCCTCGGAATTCACCAATGTCAAAATAATTGAATGGAGACCAAGAATGAACTAAGCCCGTGTTTTTTAACAAAAATATGAGGGTACCTCCTTGTTATTTTAGAGAGGTTTATCAAATACCATAAACCATTGATCAATCCATTTGTATTTCCATGGTTATAATGTGTGCCAATTCATGCAAATATGTCTCTTTCTCAAATCAGGTGGTTGGTTGGAAGGATGGTTCTCTTTTGTTCCTAAATTATGTGTTTAAGTTTCTAATAGCATCTAAACTTTTATTTATTTCACTCTATGGATCTTATAAATATTAAAGTTTTGGTTTGCATATGGATGAGGGTTTTCCACCATTTTTATGGAATACTAATTGTAATTCAACAATAAAAAATATTTTTTAAAATATATGCAAAAAGGTAAGAACTATAAAATTTATAAGAAAAATAAAACTTACCTAGAAATATTATTTGAAAACCGATTACAATAACAACAAGAGCCACGAGGTGGCAATGTCCCCAACATTTCCACATGCTCCTGAGAGAAAGAGAAAGAGAAACTTCTTTGGCAAGAGGTGCTAAGTAAGATTAATATAATGCTTCAAATTTTACTACTTTTAAAATTCTTATTTCCAGGTTGTAATTAAATTCTAACATGTATTAGTTTATTTTTGTCAAATGCGTATTGAACTTTATTATGTGCTAGTTTGTTGTTTTAGAGAAGAGACTACTATCAACAATACCTAACCAATTCTTAAAGCATAAGAGTAAAATCACTTCTCTTGTACTCCCTAACTATCCCCATTATAGCATTGGCTAGTTACCTTTGATTGCCTCATGAAAATTTAAACACACACACCTTTTAGGTATTGATTCCAAGGGGATGGCCTGGATTGATTGGCCACTCTTTTCCCACCTTTCAACAAAAAGAGAATTCTTCCATACTAAAATGGACTACAAAGGCATATTGTAATTGTCTCTTATGTATAAATCCGCATTAACTCATTGAGCCCCTAATCAAAACTCAAGCCTCAAAAACTGGCCAGGAATAACCTTTGCAAACACAATGTTAATTTGTAATGAATAAAAAATCCAATCCATAATTGATCAGTGATATAAGTGGTTATCTCAAATAAAAAATGCCACTAACTCCTAATACGTGTAACATGCTACTAAATCCTCAATTAGCCAATAACCAAAGAGTATTTTTATGTCCTATGATTATCCTTTTCCTCTATCATACTGGGACCCTATCTCAAATAAAAAATGCTAGTAACTCCTAATACATGTAACATAGGCTACTAAATCGAGTCAATTAGCCAATAACTAGAGAGTATTTTTATGTCCTTTGATTAGCCTTTGTGTCTATCATACTGGGACCCTTGCAATATGCACAAATTCATAAAAAAAACTTGTCCTTTCAATTCCATATTGATCAATTTAATGTGCTCTTGTACGAGCAGAGCCACAAAGTTAGTTCTACCAAGAATGATTCGGGTTACTACGTTAAATGACATGTGTATGAAATGTTAGTGATGGATTCCAAACATGTAGATTTGCAAATTGTGTCAACAGAGAGAGAACTTTGTTATATATATTATACAACACAATGTTGGAAACCTTAATTGAAGCAACTTCTTCATACAAATGCTTTATCATATGCACACATATGACAAACAAAAACATAAGTTGTAGTTGGCAGGGAATTTTTGTATCAAATATCAAGGGATTTTTATGTGAGTTTCATTGCATTTTATATAGAAACAATGTATTCAAGTCAATGCGAAGAAGAAGTGATTTGCATTCTAATCAATGATTGTGCCTTAGTTTAGTACAAAGCATTGACAAAGTTGCATTCAATGTAATAGTGATAATCCTAGAAGCTATCATAGTCATGATCAAATATATAATGATGTCTCCATTGTCTTTTTCATGGTGTCTTTGTCACTATGGTCTCAATTTTACCCCTCTCATTACTCACCATCCCTACTGTGATTGTAACCTCGACCTTCGAGATAGGTAGTGAATTCTCTTAAGAATTCATTTATAATATTTATATACAAACCTATCAGTAACCACGTGGTCTATATCTATGCAATGTAAACTTGGCATGAGTAATCCACTTATTTTCCCTTTTACCACACATTTTCCCATGTATACACCTCCCTATTATTTCCCTCTCTTGTTGTTACTCTTGTGGATACACAAGTTTCACATTTATATAACATATCCAAGGCACAAGTCATGTCCATAATGCATGTCCCTTGTATGTTGTTTCTATTATGCACATAAATTCCTATATCATGAGATCCCCCCCACACCGAGTATATCATCGATACAAATCATTCAAAAAAAATTCTGAAACAAACAAAGGAACGGTTTCAATCGAGCTATCATATATAAACAAGGCATTTGGGAAAGGCCTTCCTAAGCAAGAAATACTTTGAAATCATTGCATCATCATGTTCTTGAGTCAAGTAACAAATCATTCATGGTTATAAACATTAACAAAATCTATGCAATTGGGTTAGTACAATGAACTGATTAAAAAGGTTTAGTATGCATTTAATTTATGAGCATAGTACTTGCATTAATTCAAGCATACGATGTGCATGCCATTGTGAAGAATCATTAATAGAAAGAGCCATATTGAGAAAAATAAAGTACTACCATAAAAGGATTACAACATGAGTCGAGAGATTTTGGACGTGCTTGCATAAGCAAGAGAATGCTTGAAATAATTACATCTATCCAACCACAAGTGATCTAAGTAATGCATATATAATCACATTTGACTTTTTATCCACTTGAACTCAAGGAAATCTCAAACAACCATCAATTCATCAACATTTATGCACAACATGCAACTTTAATGATCAATGCAAGCACATATAAAGGATTTCACAACTTGAGAATAAAAAATCAATGCACATAACACACTTCCAAGAGAGTCCACAAGAATGCCTGCAATATCTTCCTCCGAGGACCTAACATTCTTGTTCTTTTTGGTTCAAGGGACTGAAATATTTTCCTATATAAATCATATATCCCATGACCAAATATACAATCAATTTGTTAAAAATGTTCTGAAAAAGAGAATAGAACCAAAAGATAGAAATATTAGAACATTAGTTCAAGCCACTCATTCTACTATAGAAGTGCAACTCTTTTCTTATCCTTTTTTCTATCTTTCCCATATGTATTCTCAACTAAATTCTCTCATTGCTTCTTTATAAATCCAAAAAAGAAAGATAATAAATTGAATGAGACAATTTGGCACTAACTTTAAAATTTCAATACAGTCATGACTAATTATCCAATGTGGTGTTGTGATCAAATCTCAACCTAAGAGAACTTAAGTTTCATATATTTTCAAGAAGTAGTTTAACATTTACCATTTTGGGGTCCTTGGACATTGATCCATCGTGCCCTTTTTGGAAGCAGCTTTAGGAGCTTGCCTTCATTTTTGTCTTCTAATTGGAAGAGTGTGCTAGGTGAGTAGTATGGCTAATAAAGTTGTATACTGGTCATTTGAATGAAGAGTTAGACCATATTTGAGAAGAAAGGAATGGATACGAAAAGAACATCATCAATAAAGAAATAACCCAGATTCAAAATAGAAGATAGAACAGTCAGGTAGTGGACACCCCGAGAATATCTAAATACCGTACATCAAAGGTACAACTCATCGAATAGCCAAAATCCTTAGTAAGAGAAATATTGAAGAGAAATATTCAAGTAGATTTCACTCCTCCAAATGGCATCAAAAGAATGGTTGTCTCAGCAAAAATTCCTATAGATCCAAAGCAACAGAAAGGAGTGTACCTGATCCCATGATCCTGTGAGAAAGTTTCTATTGGAGAAAATGGGAGGTTAATTCAAGTTAGGATTCCAGAATAAGCATGAAATATATGTAGAGAGATGGCATCTAAATCAGCCCTCGCTGAACACTCTCACAATTCATCCCATCATATCTGCATAGAAAATACAAAATTAATTATGAAAGAGAATCACTACTGGAAAAGAAGAATAGAAAAATAAATCTAGATTGAAAAGAGGAGCAATATATTGAATCGAGATAATGGCTTAAGACTTCATGGTGCATGGAAACCAATCATTAATCTAATTGCTTCAGAATTAGGCCATCCTCACAACTAACTCTAAAATAATGAATATTTATCATCTCTCTCTCAAGCATGATTAATCTTCTCATCCACAACATTGTTCTCCCATGAGGTTGGAATCCCTTTCGTAGTCTGAAACGTTGGGCATTTTAAATATATATCATGTTTCTTCCATTTTTTTATGTTTAATATTAATAAACATAACTATAAATATATAACATGTTTCTTCCATTTTTTATCTTTAATATTAATAAAAAACCTATATTCAAAGTTACAAGTTTACGAGCCATCAGGCCGGTTACTAGAGCCATGAATTGTTTTAACAAGCGTTACAAAAAACGAACACCCATTAGAGCACTCTATGAAGACAACTGAGCATTACGGTGTAACATCCCGATATTTTCATAAAAATTTAAAAATTTCTAAATCGTCATTAAATACTAATATTTGTAAAATGCAGAAATAATAATGTTTAATAAAGCAATAGTTACTAAATTCGTCATTGGGTTGGAACAATTTAACTACTGTGTCTTTTTGTTTTCTGATGGTGTACTGTGTCGGCGACACGTCATGAATTCCAATTAATAATTATGCCATTTATTTATGTGCTTGAATGGATAAATTTTCGATACATTTGGAAAACATAATTCTCCTCGACAAGTACTGGCAGTTTAATTTTTCTGGATGATGATGAAAGGGGTCCCACGAGGTGCCCCGAGGCTTACTTAGCTACTTAGCTAAAGCATTGTACTCGTCCTTCATGCGCATATTCGCAGGTAAGAGATAGCGATAAAATTCAGAGTGTTTAATAACCGTGATATAAATAAAAACTACTTATGATTTCGACGCTATAGGTATGGTTTCCTTCCAATTTTGTAAGATGAACTTGGCTAGCTCAAAAACTACAGAAATCGTCAATCTCAGAGTGTGATTGTTATGAATGTTCTTCATTAGGAGTTTATGACTTCACTTGTTATCATTCCATGAATGACTTGCGGCTGTTGAAATAATTCTTTTATAAATTTCGATGGTGACAAGTTTAAGACAAGGACACATGGTCCTAAGCATACCATAGAGAGAGTAATAAGGTGATTCTAAGTTCTCTATTACCTGGGAAATTATAATGGTGATGTAATATGCATTAATACCCTACCATGCAATTAATACGATGGTTCCTTGGTGGAAACTATACCCTAAGGGTGTAACCTTGTGAATTTATGCAATGGGAAAAGCTTGATGAACTATATGATGAACTTTATAAAGGTGGGGTGGACTCTATCCTTACCTTAGGATCGAATGCGACCTAATTTAATGTGTTTAAGCTATGAGTGCATTTGTATTGACTTTAAATGGAACATACAAGTTCCTTTATACATGCTACCGGTGAATGTTTAACCTTGGTATAATTTATAAAGTCGATGCAATTAAACGTTGATCCTTATGGTTGGCAGGTGGAATGATGGCGTTGTATAAATCCTGCGTACGAATTCAAGGGTGTAGTAAATGATTGGGTTTGTAATCAATTCGCATTGCCACCGTTTTAATGGAGATATTACGTGCACATTGTGAAGGGTCTCCAGCATGTGAAAAGGTTCGTCGATGCTGAGTTGTATCGAGCCTCCTGCCTCGGTGTTGACAGAGTTGGAAACTTCGTGGCTTGGGAGATGGACGGGTGAGTTATTATCGCACCTACCACCCTCCAACGTGGCTCATGGAACTTATATCTCCCTCATTGATTGTTGTGCGTTGGGATCGTAGAGAACCCTAACGTAACTTATGGGATATTGTAACATTTTCTTGGCATTCGTTTCGGTGGTAGGGTTTGGGGTGAGGCCAACCGGCCGAGAGGCACTTAGGGTTTTGATTTTTTTTTAGCCTCTCTCGGGCTCGATCTTGAGACCGGAAGCAACCTCCAGACTGTAAGTGAATGCTATCAATGGAGGCCGAGTCTGGAGTTGAATAGTGTGGCAATCCACAGGTTGGATGAGTGTGTCCATTGGGGCGTTGTAGTGACTTGAAGGTCTAGGGTTTCAATCGGGTTATAGGTTTTAAAAAGTATCAACACAGTGTGGCCTTCGAGTTGGGTGCTTCTCATTTTAAGTGGATGGAAGGATGGCTTCGTCAATCTTCTATCACGACTCAGGTACAGTAAAGTTGCAAAAGTTTGAAGTTTTCTTTGTTGCATGCATCATTATTTCGTGATTGATATTTAACTCTGAGCGTGGTCATTTGGCAGGTGGCTCTCGGAAAATAGTAGTGTGCCGGGAACGTTGACGAGGAGAAGAAATATAGCGAACCCACCGGTGGTACCCCTACCTCGTGGTTCTCCTGGAATCGGACTTGATGAGCAGGGTGTTGGGAGTATGTTTTCTCGGCAATGGCTTTTGCCTCGCCTGCAGCATTGGGAAAACGTTACTATTTATGTCTTGTTTGTTAGTGTAGATGATGTGAATATTTCGTAAATGTATGGCCGGCCATCCCTTGGCTCGGCGAGTTTGATAGGGTTTGAACTCTCATTTTTGCAAGAATTTCACAGCATTAAACGTTTGATGTCTATCGTTTTGCACTTCTAAGTCGATGGAAGAACAAGTGTGGAACTAAAGGGAAAAGAAACGTTGACTATAGTTTTGTTTCGGGATTAGCTGTGTAGTGCAAAAGAATGGGTTTTGAATGGAACCTTCAGCAAACAATGAGGCGATCTGTAGGATGCTGCCATCGTAATTTTAAATGGAAAAGTTCATTATTTAGGGTTTAATGTTTACGTATGGTGTTTTGAACTCTCATTTTCGAATTCTGTTCCAAAGAACGAAAGGCATGTTTAAGTGTTTAGTTAAAGAGTGGCTATAAGCCGATAATATAAAGGTGTTAGTTTTGTTTTGAATACAACTGTGACGATGTTAAACCCTAGCCTGTTGATGATAATGAAATATGTTGGGCTATAATTGATGTTTAAAAAGCAAGGATACCAGATCTGGTTTCTACAGTTAGGATATCTATGATAATGGAAACACTTGATTTGCAGCTATTAAACGTTTGTAAATATTAGCATGATGAGAACAGATCAACCCTGGTTTGGGTGTAGAGATGCTGTATTTTACTCTGTCAATGCAATAATGCTATTCTTTTCTTTGCTTTTAAGAACATGCTATTATGTGAAGTGAATTCTGCCACATGCAGTTGATAATACAGAATCAAAGAATTTACAGTGTATTCATCAATTAGTTTAATTTGCCGATTAATATAAGAGTTTGTCTACTTTAATTCTATCTCCCTGTATTTGTCCAATTTGGACCTCTAGAAACAATGAAAGAACAATACAGTACTCCTTTTTTTTTGCACAAAAATAATACAGTGATGACAATAATTTCTATAAAGATCAGTCAGATTCAAATAACAACTAAAAGAATGAGTATGTGGTTAAACATAATGCATGATATTGGTTTCTTTTTAAGAAATAACTGAGGATCAGTAAACCCTAGATGTTAACAGCATGTCCACCTTCAGAAGTCAGAAAAAAAATTACTGCTATAACTAGTTTCTGGTATGTTGTTTCAGCATACAGATTTGAACAGTATAATCAGTACATGCAGAGATTTATTTTGTAGCTACTAAATAACAAGATGCATAGGAATATAAGTCTGTGCATGGGTGGTCTCTTGGGTTTATGTATTTAGATGCATGCTAGGTTTCACTTTTAAATAAACCGATTTAATGCTACCTCTCTGTACTGGAGTACGATGCAGCTTCACTCATGGGGAAAAATGTAGAGGAGTCATTTTATTAGTTCCGTAAATTTAAATAAATCAGGATCTAACATTTTACTGCTACTGGTCATTAATAACATTTCTAAGCCATTTTCTGAGAGCATTCATATGATTGGAAACCTAAAAAAAATAAAAGAATAGAACCTGAGTGTGATAGGAGGAACAAATCACTCAAGAACCCTGTTCCACCCAACCTGCTCCTAAGCAGTCAAGATGTCTGCCTTAGGACCCCCGAGCCTATCCACTGATCCACCAGGAGGAAGAAAGTTCTGAATCTTAGGATCTCTACTTGCAGCAGCAAGAAATTTATCCAGCCTTACAGGATTAGTAATCAATTGGACCAGCACCAGCACCTCTGGCCTGTCCTTCTCATAACATTTGCAGACTTATACTTGCACTCTCCACAGCCTCCCTATTCGAATCTCTCATCCATCACCTGATGCACATGAGGAATGTTTCTTCCGAAAACATTGTAAGAGCTCCCTGCTCAATTCGAATTGCCTTTTATAGGCTGCCTAGGTCTTTTTTGTAATTACCGGTCATTAGTGAGCTACCTGCTCACCTCCCTCCACCTGGAGGGGGAAATGCCACAAAATTAGGGGGAGTTGTCCCCTACCAACAACTAATAGTAGAGTGCAAATGCTGTCATCTGTCCCAATCCTTCCAGCAGCTTCCATTCCTCCTAGTGGGCCAGTGGACACTCTTGTAACAGCTTTCTTGAGTGTTTGTCTCCCATTTTTACTTATTAAATAATAATAATGAGTCATTACATTCGTCTTTGACCTAATTGGTCATAATTACAAAACTTGTAATTATAAATTAACACAAAGTATTTTGCAAAAAGGATAATAATAGAAAATAATTATTCTAAAAAATTGGGTAGGTGACATACACCCCCCCTTAAGCCTCAACATCGTCCTCAATGTTGCTTTATTCACTCCTTGAGTGTTCCTAGAACAGAGTTGGGTATGCAACCCGCATACTACTCTCTGACTCCTATGTAGCCTTTGTTGGGCTAAAGTGCTTCCATTGCACTTTTACTTGGCCAACTGTGCGGTTCCGGAGTAGAGTTTATTTCCTTGCGAGAATACAGTCCGGTTCCACCGAAAAATCGCCGCCTTGTTCCACCTAAATGTTATTCCAATTTACAACATGAGTAGGATCATGCACATATTTCTTTAAAAATGAAATGTGAAAAACATTATGGACTTTGAGGTTTGAAGGTAAGGCTAATTGATATGCCACATGTCCAACTCTGGACAAGATTTCGCAAGGACCACAATACCTGGGTGCCAGTTTGGCACAGCTCCCTAATTTTAAGGAACTCTTTTTTGGCCTTACCTTAAGAAAAACATGTTCACCAACCTAGAACTCTTTATGATTTCTTTTAAGGTCTGCTTGACTTTTCTGTCTATCCTGGGCAGCTTTAAGATTTCCTTGTACTTGCTTCACGATTAGTTCTAATTCCTGCAACAATTCAGGCCCTAAGGTGACTCTACTAACTGGATCACTCCATGACACCAGTGTGTTATACTTTCTACCGTAAAGAATCTCAAATGGGCTAAGTTTGGCTGAAGCATGGTAGTGATTGTTATACGCAAACTCTGCTAAATGCATGTAGTCTTCCCACTTACTAGGCTGATCCTTAACATACATTCTGAGCATATCTTCCAATATCTGGTTCACCCTTTCAGTTTGTCCGTCTGTTTGCGGATGAAACGCAGTGCTGAAATTTAAGGTGGTGTTTAACCCTTTGAACAAGGACCTCCAAAATTTATTTGTGAACTTTGAATCTAGGTCTGAAACTATTACCTTGGGTATCCCATGCAGTCGAAAAACCTGCTTCATAAAAATTTATGCGATATCAGGAGCTTTATGGGTAGTTTTGACAGGGATAAAATGGGCTGCCTTGCTAAGTTTGTCTACTGCCACCATGATGGAGTCGTGCTTTTTTTATTCTTTGGTAACCCAGTGATGAAATCTATACTTATGATTTCCCACTTCCAGCTGGGTATAGGCAAGGGCTGCAGCAATCCAACGGGATGCTGATGTTCCACCTTTACTTTTTGACAGTCAAAACACTTAGCTATATATTCCGCTACTTCATCCTTCATTTTGGGCCAGTAGTACTCCTTCCTTAGCATTGTGATGGTTTTCTGGTAACCTGGATGGAAAGAATAGTGGCTTTTGTGCATCTCATCCAAAATCAGAATTTTTACTACTGGTACGTTTGGTACGTACAATCTGTTTTTGTACAGCAGTAAGCCATTTTCCTTCAAACTGAAATCTGTCATAGAATTTTCAAAATTGTTTTCTGCTATCCTTTCCTGTAATTTTTTGTATTCCTCATCCTCCTTAATTCCTTCAAAAATCTGTTTCTCCAAATCTTTTGCGTATGTGCTGATGGATGAAATAAAATGTATCCTTGCATTATGACTTAACGCGTCGACAACTTTATTCTCCTTCCCCTTAATGTGCTGAATTTCAAAATCATACTCACTCAGAAAACTTAGCCATCTAGCTATCCTGGCATTCAAATTTGTTTGATCTAACAAATATTTTAGCACCATATTATCCGTCATTAAGGTAAATTTCCTACCAATGAGGTGGTGACGCCACATTTTCAGGGCATGAATCACTGCTAACAATTCTAGATCATAGGTGGAATAGTTCTTCTCATGTATTTTCAACTTTCTTTATTCATTGGCCATAGCATGCCCCTCCTGCGTTAGGACTCCTCCAAGTCCATCATTGCATGCGTCTGTACATACTACAAAATATTTATTAGGATCTGCAATCCTCAAAATAGGCACTGAAGTCAGCAATTCTTTTAACTTTGCAAAACTGTCTGCACACTTTTGATCCCATACAAACTTCTTTCCCTTTTTCTGCAGCGACGTTATGGGGTTTGCAATCCTGGAAAACCCTTCAATGAATTTTCTATAATAACCAGTGATGCCCATAAACGATCGTACATCCGTCACATCCTTAGGAACCGGCCATTCATTAATGGCCTTTATCTTGGCGTGGTCAACCAAAATCCCTTCCTCAGAGATTATGTGTCCTAAGTACTGAATCTTGTCTTTGTAAAAATCACATTTGCTGAATTTAACATACAATTGGTGCTCCCTCAGAGTTTGCAGAATGATACGTAGATGTTCATCATGATCCTCCTTGTTCTTAGAATATACTAAAATGTCATCGATAAACACAACTACAAACTTATCTAAGTACTTGTGCAGAATTTTGTTTATTAAACACATAAATACAGTAGGGGCATTAGTTAATCCAAACGGCATGACAACGAACTCATAGTTCCCATAACGAGTTCTAAAGGATGTTTTGAAAATGTCTTCATCCTTCACACGCACCTGATGATATCCTGATCGTAAATCGATCTTCGAGAATACTGTTGCTCCGCATAGCTGGTCAAAAAGATCGTCAATGCGGGGTAGCGGGTACCTATTCTTGATCATCATTTTATTTAGTTGACGATAATCTATGCAAAGTCTCAGGGTACCATCCTTCTTCTTAAAAAAATGACCGGTGCTCCCTAAGGAGACATGCTGGGTCTTATGTATTTTTTATCGATCAGCTCCTTCAACTGAGATTTTAACTCATTCATCTCTAGTATATTCATTCGGTATGGAGCTTTAGAACTTGGCACTGCACCAGGTATTAATTCAATAGTAAAATCCAGGTCCCTTTTGGGAGGTAAATCTGGGATCTCTTCAAGAAATATATCTTGAAAATCCTTTAAGACAGGTATGTCCTCTATTTTCAGTTTGTCCTCCTTAGTACTCGACTCATCATGCACTGCATTCACTGCAAAAATCTGACACGCTTTTATGATTTCCCGTTTTACTTGCATGGCTGAAATCTGCCAAACGGATGTTTTTCTTGGGATGCCTTTTACCTTTGTTGTCTTTCCTTCATCATCTAGGCAAATAAAACTTTTTTCATAACAATTCAGAATGACATGATGGGTTTCTAACCAGTCCATACCGATTAGGATGTCATATGACCCCAAGGGAAAAATATTTAACTTAACCTGCGTTGTTAGTTGATTCATAGATAAAACACAATTTTCCACAAAATCAGAAACCTTCCTTTTTGTTCCTGTCACTAATCTAACTAACCAGGATTTATTGAATTTTTCTGTTTTCAAATTGAGTCTTTCTACAACAACTGGTGATATATAACTTAGACTAGCACCGGGGTCAATTAAAATAGAAACTGGGTGGTTTTTCATCATACCTTCAACCTCCACCATTGAGACTTGGTGTTCTGCTTGCGGTTGTCTAATGCTGCACTAATTCTGGGCACTTCTCTTGCCACATCTCCTACAGTAGCTTCAGACTGTATGGAGTGAATATGGTTGGCCGCCCGTTTCTTGAGGGGACAGTCTGAGGCATAATGGGGCCCTTGGAACTCAAAGCATTTTATAGGTGGCTTCTGTGCATTGGTCCTGGCAACGTTGGGGACATTTCTGGGTGCTGTAAATTTTTGCTGCTGATTATTTCTGTTCTGCTGAAATTTTTGATTTTGAAAATTTCTTTTCTGGAAACTGGAATTGCCACCATATCTAAAATTTTTCCTTTTCTGTTCAAAATTACTTGGTTTTGGGTTTTTCCAGCTAGGTACCCCTTCTCTTTTCTTATTCTGGTCAAAGCAAAAAGTGGCTTTCCTCATGGCTTCTTCTAGTGTCTTAGGGTTATCGTACTCTATCCTGTCCTTGATGTGGAAAGGTAGACAACTTAGGCACCTTTGGACCTTCGGTTTTTCTTCCACCATATACGGCACATACCTTAGAAAACTTAAAAACTTGATGTCCAGTTCTTTCATGTTCATCGTTCCCAGTTTCAAATCATAGAATTCTTTAGATTTTTCTTCATAATACTGCTCATATAAGAATTTCATCTTAAAGTGTCTTTTAAAAGTACTCCAAATCACATCTCGTCCTTTATACCTTTTACCCTTTTAAGGTCTTGCCACCAAATATCTGCCTTCTCGGTCAGATTATAAATTTCCATATTTGCCTTTAAGGATTCTGAATAGTCGTAGATCTAAAAATACCTTTTCATGACGGACAGCCATGCTTCCGCTGTCTCTCCTTTCTCTGTTTCTCCATTGAAAGTTGGGGGTTTGATTTTCTTGAATTCACCAGATATCTGTTCGTACTGTTTATTTCTTTTTCTTTTTGTCTTGAAGTCTCCTTCACTGCTGTCACTAGAGTAGTTATGCTTCTTTTTATGTGGATGTTTGGCAGTTCTTGATGATGTTGAGTTGTTGTTTCCCTCAACTGTTTCTGTTTGTTTATCCTCGCCTTCATGAGATAGCTCTTTAGTTTCGGAAGTATGTTCAAGGTTCTGTTCATATTTTGGATATTGGTCGAATAGTGCTTGCTTCAACTCCTCCTGTGTCCTCAGGATTCTTTCATTGTCCTGTTTTACTGATTGGATCTCTGCCTTCAGTTCTTGAAAAGCGCACAAAAATTATGACGAATCGTTACCCTGATTGCCCTGGAATTGTTGTTCCATACTTGGGTTGTTTGACGGAAATCTTCCCCTTATGTGTTCAGCTGATCCTTCCATATCTGTAAATCAAAGAAAATTTTCTGTATACGACAAAATAATTTAAACTTGAGTTAGCGAAAAATTTCACAGTCATAAATTTTATGTTTGCGTGTTTCTTGGACCGTCTTTAGGCCTAGAGTTCAAACATGAGCTTTGATGACACATGTAATACCCCGATATTTTCATAAAAATTTCTAAATCGTCATTAAATACTAATATTTGTAAAATGCGGAAATAATAATGTTTAATAAAGCAGTAATTACTAAATTTGTCATTGGGTCGGAACAATTTAACTGCTGTGTCTTTTTGTTTTCTGATGGTGTACTGTGTCGGCGACATGTCATGAATTCCAATTAATAATTATGCCATTTATTTATGTGCTTGAATGGATAAATTTTTGATACATTTGGAAAACAGAATTCTCCTCGACAAGTACTGACAGTTTAATTTTTTTGGATGATGATGAAAGGGGTCCCACGAGGTGCCCCGAGGCTTACTTAGCTACTCAGCTAAAGCATTGTACTCGTCCTGCATGCACAGATTCACAAGTAAGAGATAGCGATAAAATTCAGAGTGTTTAATAACCGTGATATAAATAAAAACTGCTTATGATTTTGACGCTACAGGTATGGTTTCCTTCCAATTTTGTAAGATGAACTTGGCTAGCTCAAAAACTGCAGAAATCGTCAATCTCAGAGTGTGATTGTTATGAATGTTCTTCATTAGGAGTTTATGACTTCACTTGTTATCATTCCATGAATGACTTGCGGCTGTTGAAATAATTCTTTTATAAATTTCGACGGTGACAAGTTTAAGACAAGGACACATGGTCCTAAGCATACCATAGAGAGAGTAATAAGGTGATTCTAAGTTCTCTATTACCTGGGCAATTATAATCGTGATGTACTATGCATTAATACCCTACCATGCAATTAATACGATGGTTCCTTGGTGGCAACTATACCCTAAGGGTGTAACCTTCTGAATTTATGCAATGGGCAAAGCTTGATGACCGATATGATGAACTTTATCATGGTGGGGCGGACTCTATCCTTACCTTAGGATCGAATGTGACCTAAGTTAATGTGTTTAAGCTATGAGTGCATTTGTATTGAATTTAAATGGAACATACAAGTTCCTTTATACATGCTACCGGTGAATGTTTAACCTTGGTATAATTTATAAAGTCGATGCAATTAAACGTTGATCCTTATGGTTGGAAGGTGGAATGATGGCGTTGTATAAATCTTGCGTACGAATTCAAGGGTGTAGTAAATGATTGGGTGTGTAATCAATTCGCCTGGCCACCGTGTTAATGGAGATATTACGTGCACGTTGTGAAGGGTCTCCAGCATGTAAGAAGGTTCGTCGATGTTGAGTTGTATCGGGCCTCCTGCCTCAGTGTCGACAGAGTTGGCAACTTCGTGGCTTGGGAGATGAAGGGGTGAGTTATTATCGCACCTACCACCCTCCAACGTGGCTCATGGAACTTAGATCTCCCTCGTTGATTGCTGTGCATTGGGATCGTAGAGAACCCTAACGTAACTTATGGGATATTGTAACGTTTTCTTGGCATTCGTTTCGGTGGTAGGGTTTGGGGTGAGGCCAACCAGTCGAGAGGCACTTAGGGTTTTGATTTTTTTTAGCCTCCCTCGGGCTCGATCCTGAGACCGACAGCAACCTCCAGACTGTAAGTGAATGCTATCAATGGAGGCCGAGTCTGAAGTTGAATAGTGTGGCAATCCACAGGTTGGATGAGTGTGTCCGTTGGGGCGTTGTAGTGACTTGAAGGTCTGGGGTTTCAATCGACAGAGTTGGCAACTTCGTGGCTTGGGAGATGAAGGGGTGAGTTATTATCGCACCTACCACCCTCCAACGTGGCTCATGGAACTTAGATCTCCCTCGTTGATTGCTATGCATTGTGATCGTAGAGAACCCTAACGTAACTTATGGGATATTGTAACGTTTTCTTGGCATTCGTTTCGGTGGTAGGGTTTGGGGTGAGGACAACCAACCGAGAGGCACTTAGGGTTTTGATTTTTTTTAGCCTCCCTCGGGCTCGATCCTGAGACCGGCAGCAACCTCCAGACTGTAAGTGAATGCTATCAATGGAGGCCGAGTCTGAAGTTGAATAGTGTGGCAATCCACAGGTTGGATGAGTGTGTCCGTTGGGGCGTTGTAGTGACTTGAAGGTCTGGGGTTTCAATCGACAGAGTTGGCAACTTCGTGGCTTGGGAGATGAAGGGGTGAGTTATTATCGCACCTACCACCCTCCAACGTGGCTCATGGAACTTAGATCTCCCTCGTTGATTGCTGTGCATTGGGATCGTAGAGAACCCTAACGTAACTTATGGGATATTGTAACGTTTTCTTGGCATTCGTTTCGGTGGTAGGGTTTGGGGTGAGGCCAACCAGCCGAGAGGCACTTAGGGTTTTGATTTTTTTTAGCCTCCCTCGGGCTCGATCCTGAGACCGGCAGCAACCTCCAGACTGTAAGTGAATGCTATCAATGGAGGCCGAGTCTGAAGTTGAATAGTGTGGCAATCCACAGGTTGGATGAGTGTGTCCGTTGGGGCATTGTAGTGACTTGAAGGTCCGGGGTTTCAATCGGGTTGTAGGTTTTAAAAGTATCAACACGGTGTGGCCTTCGAGTTGGGTGTTTCTCCTTCCAAGTGGATGGAAGGCTGGCTTCGTCAATCTTCTGTCACGACTCAGGTACAGTAAAGTTGCAAAAGTTTGAAGTTTTCTTTGTTGCACGCATCATTATTTTGTGATTGATATTTAACTCTGAGCGTGGTAATTTGGCAAGTATCTCTCGGCAAACAACAGTGTGTCGGGAACGTTGATGGGGAGAAGAAATATAGTGAACCCACCGGTAAGCTTCGGTGGTACCCATACCTCGTGGTTCTCCTGGAATCGGCTTGATGAGCAGGGTGTTGGGAGTATGTCTTCTCGGCAATGGCTTTTGCCTCGCCTGCAGCATTGGAAAACGTTACTGTTTATGTCTTGTTTGTTAGTGTAGATGATGTGAATATTTCATAAATGTATGGCCGACCATCCCTTGGCTCGGCGAGCTTGATAGGGTTTGAACTCTCGTTTTTGCAAGAATTTCACAGCATTAAACATTTGATGTCTATCGTTTTGCACTTCTAAGTCGATGGAAGAACAAGTGTGGAACTAAAAGGAAAAGAAACGTTGACTATAGTTTTGTTTCGGCATTATCTGTGTAGTGCAAAAGAATGGGTTTTGAATGGAACCTTCAGTAAACAATGAGGCGATCTGTAGGATGCTTCCATCGTAATTTTAAATGGAAAAGTTCATTATTTAGGGTTTAATGTTTACGTATGGTGTTTTGAACTCTCATTTTCGAATTATGTTCCAAAGAACGAAAGGCATGTTTAAGTGTTTATTTAAAGAGTGGCTATAAGCCGATAATATAAAGGTGTTAGGTTTGTTTTGAATACAACTGTGATGATGTTAAACCCTAGCCTGTCGATGATAATGAAATATGCTGGGTTGTAATTGATGTTTAAAAAGCAAGGATAAAAGATCTGGTTTCTACAGTTAGGATATCTATGATAATGGAAACACTTTATTTGCAGCTGTTAAACGTTTGTAAATATTAGCATGATGAGAACAGATCAACCCTGGTTTGGGTGTAGAGATGCTATATTTTACTCTGTCAATGCAATAATTCTATTCTTTTCATTGCTTTTAAGAACATTCTATTATGTGAAGTGAATTCTGCCACATGCATTTGATAATCCAGAATCAAAGAATCTACAGTGTATTCATCAATTAGTTTAATTTTCCTATTAATATAACAGTTTGTCTACTTTAATTCTATCTCCCTGTATTTGTCCAATTTGGACATCTGGAAAGAATGAAAGAACAATACAGTACTCCTTTTTTTTTGCACAAAAATAATACAGTGATGACAATAATTTCTATAAAAATCAGTCAGATTCAAATAACAAAGAAAAGAATGAGTATGTGGTTAAACATAATGCATGATATTGGTTTCTTTTGAAGAAATAACTGAGGATCAGTAAACCCTAGATGTTAACACCATGTCCAGCTTCAGAAGTCAAAAAAGAAATTACTGCTATAACTAGTTTCTGGTATGTTGTTTCAGCATACAGATTTGAACAGTATAATCAGTACATGCATAGATTCAATTTGCAGCTGCTAAATAACAAGACGCATAGGAATATAAGTCTGTGCATGGGTGGTCTCTTGGGTTTATGTATTTAGATGCATGCTAGGTTTCCCTTTTAAATGAACAGATTTAATGCTACCTCTCTGTACTGGAGTACGATGCAGCTTCACGCATGGGGAAAAATGCAGAGGAGTCATTTTATCAGTTCAACAAATTTAAATAAATCAGGATCTAACATTTTACTGCTACTGGTCATTAATAACATTTCTAAGCCATTTTTTGACAGCAATCATATGATTGGAAACCTAAAAAAACATAAAAGAATAGAACCTGAGTGTGATAGGAGGAACAAATCACTCAAGAAGCCTGTTCCACCCAACCTGCTCCTAAGCAGTCAAGATGTCTGCCTTAGGACCCCCGAGCCTATCCACTGATCCACCAGGAGGAAGAAAGTTATGAAGCTTAGGATCTCTACTTCCAGCAGCAAGAAATTTATCCATCCTTACAGGATTAGTAATCAATTGGACCAGCACCAGCACCTCTGGCCTGTCCTTCTCATAACATTTACAGACTTATACTTGCACTCTCCACAGCCTCCCTATTCGAGTCTCTCATCCATCACCTGATGCACATGAGGAATGTTTCTGCCGAAAACAATATAAGAGCTCCCTGCTCAATTTGAATTTCCTTTTATAGGCTGCCTAGGTCTTTTTGTAATTACTGGTCATTAGTGAGCTACCTGCTCACCTCCCTCCACCTGGAGGGGGAAATGCCACAAAATTAGGGGGAGTTGTCCCATACCAACAGCTAATGGTAGAGTGCAAATGCTGCCATCTATCCCAATCCTTCCAGTAGCTTCCATTCCTCCTAGTGGGCTAGTGGACACTCTTGTAACAGCTTTCTTGAGTGTTTGTCTCCCATTTTTACTTATTAAATAATAATAATGAGTCATTACATTCATCTCTGACCTAATTGGTCATAATTACAAAACTTGTAATTATAATTTAACACAAAGTATTTTGCAAAAAGGATAATAGTAGAAAATAATTATTCTAAAAAATTGGGTAGGTGACATACGGTGAGTATTCTACAAGACATTTAGTGATATGAAGGAACACAACTCTAAAACCTGAACTACATATCAAAATGCAAGTGATTATAAGGAACCCAAATACCTTTCTTTTTGTGGACAACTACATCCCCAAGCTCAATCCTTGAACCTGACATATCAATGCCATAAAAGTGTATTAGAGGGATATTATGAATGCTAAGCATAAATAAAACAAGAAATGTGTTATAAAGAAAACAAGAAATGTGTTATAAATAAAACAAGAAATGTGTTATGAGAATATCACAGGATTACCTCAGAGGATTAATCTTTCACCTTGAATATCTTCTTATGAACTAGAGTCCACAACCAATTTCGAAATTGAAGTCAGAAAACATTAAAATCCTCTTATAAGACTACAAACTGAAAATGTGTGAAATAAAGAAAGTAAAATGCAAGTGACGTTGTTTACTAGGTCGAGTTAATCTTTATGGGTCCCATTGTTGGTGTAACATCATGGCCTTCTCGACTTCAAAAGCATCCCAATACTAATGGGTTCCTCACATCATAAGAGAGGACCCATCATTACCATAATAAACCAAGAGAGGAAGTATGGATTCAATGAAAAACAATCAAACCGATCAAAGATAATGATGAATTAGAAAAAAGCTAAAAAGCATTGTTGCCTTAATCATGGAAGTAGCAAGAGAGTCAAGTGTATGTATAACCTAACCAAGAAGAGCCACACTCTTGCACTCTAATTCGGAGCAACTCATATAAAGAAGGATGAGGCCGAAATGGAGAATGCTTGGGTATTAAAATAATGTCGATGGGGATAACAAATGAAATGTCAGAGCAATATAAGCTAGTTTAAACCTAAATACTCTTGAATTGGAACATAGCTTAGGTCAACTGCAGACGACGAGGGTTCCACTGGATCGATGGATAAAACCCTAGCATACCGAAAGCAAACCAGAAAGGCATCTTTCCACTAGATTGTGAAAATGAAAAGAGGAAATTCAAATGTTGCACCACAAGTCCAAATCAAGTCTAGTTCTTCGAGTCATCGAGTTTTCTGGAGGGTACAAGTATTTACTATGAGGCTATGACAACTAGGGATCACCCATTCTTCCATGCTAGCAAACAATGGTGAAGCTCGAAGCCTTGGTTAACTCATGAGGGATGTGTAAGGTTACTCCTCCACGTCACACTATCTAACTGCCTTTTATTCACATAAAATTTCATAGTTACAATGGACCTGAAGGCCTCTATCTAAACACTTCTACATACTAAAACATTAACTTTATGCCTTATGCTTTATGCAGGCTTTAACTAAACTTAGCATTACTTCTAATAATACAACTAACAAAAGTGGGAGGTAATTACTTTTTCTAACATCAACTCTTCCATATTTGTCCACTATGCATGAAATACAAATCACAATGACATATTTAGCATTAGAGACCTACTAAGGATAACCTTGACCGTGTCTGCGTTGATAATATGAACAAGGACGTAGCAAGACCGTGAACAAATGATAGTGGAGTGAGTATAGTGTACAAACGAAGGTAATAAAAGAGCTGCCACGGAGGAATAAACCAACACTAGAACTGCAATGACGAAATGACCCCAAGAACGTTGCATACATTCCTCTGCATATATTTCGAGACCGCACGGTGCTGTGTGGTGGGAAACACATAACGAGGCAGACATCAGCTTCAAACAACCAATCACAATTTAAATAATTGTTATTTTATTTTTATTTTTAAATACAATTCGTATTCTTCAGACTTTAGTCGGGCTTGAATAATTAAAAATCACACCTAAACTAATGTTCCATCTAAACTAATGTCCAAACCGAAAACTATATGATGGGATATAATAACTTGAGATCTCTAAAATTGTGCACACGTTCTTCACCGATGTGTGGAAGAAATCCTATTTAAAAAAAATATGTGTGCACATGTTCAAGGGAAAAAGGGCATGCGTAGTCAATTAAAAATTTACTGCTCAATACATGAATATTTCTTTTCTTTTTGCTAAGGACACGCGCTAGACCTAGCAAATACCTTGCTTTAATTTTTCTTCCACTTTTTATCAAACACAATACTTCACAAAATAATTACGCGGAGATTGATTGCGCGATTTCACTTTCTACTGCGCAGAGATTAACTGCATGATTGGACTGTGCAAAGATTAATTGCACGATTCCACTTTCTACTGTGCAGTTGAACTTTGCATAAATATGCGCTTTTCTAACTTTATGGAACTAGAATTTGCGCACTTCATACAAATTACCTTTTGCACACACTTTTAACTTTACGAAGATTAACTGCGCGGTTAACTTCGCATACCTATTTAAGTGGGCACAACCCAAACTTAAATAACCTTTGTCTTAAAACATGAAACTTACAGCGTAGTTACTCTTAGTTAAAATAGAACTTTCACCATAGTGAAATACTTAGTAATCTTTCAATTTCTTTTACTGTGTGTAAATGTAAACAATCATTCACACTAGTAAATATGAAATAGATGCGGGGCATGCATAAACCAACATTCTTGAGAATGGATACATAAAAATTAAGAACTTATATATTGCTGCAGTAAAAAAGAGTAACTATGCCACACTTACATAGAGATGGATTTACTTCAAACTTTCACCATTTACACAGAGCTTGGGCTCTTGAGATACTTCACGGGATTTACTTCTCCTCTTCTTCACTTATCTCTATCTCTTCATCTCTCATTCTATCTTTGTGAATGATTTACATTTATAGAGTTTCCTTTCACCGACTCAAGATGGATTCACTTGGAAGCTACAGGATTTCATTAAAGACTGTAATAAATTCTACCTAAGAAGTTATGATACAATGAAATACAAACACGGCTACTTAAATACTACATGACGTGCGCTGGATTGGTTGACAATTTACTGACCTACTGACATCTCAGACTCTGCGTGCTGACACAAACTAACTGACAAGGTGACTGATAGAGCCGGCGTAGATAGATACGCTATCAGCTCATTAATTATGATATTTCCAACACTCCCCCTTAATTATGAGTGGATGGGGATCATTAAACAAAAGTAAAATATTACAAAATATTTCAAAGATGAAACATGCTCTGTTCATGACATAGTTCACTATGTAGAACTTGTCAATCCCAAGCAACTTCGCAGAAATTGGAATGGGTCCTTTGCCAATGGTTTTGTAAATATGTCTGCTACCTGATCTTCAGACCTGCAAAATTCTAAACAGATTTCCTTGTTGTTTATCAATTCTCTGATGAAATGATACCTTGTGTCTATGTGCTTGGTTCTCTTGTGAAACACATGATTCTTTGAGAGTGCTATAGCTGAATTGTTGTCACAGTAAATGACTATGGGTTCTTGCTGGTTCTGTGACAGATCACTTAACATTCTGCACATCTAAACTGCTTGACATGCAGCGCTTGTAGCTGCAACATACTCTGCTTCTACTGAAGAGAGAGTTACTATGGGTTGTTTCTTTGAAGCCCATGATACAACAGCTATTCCTACATGAAATGTATTCCCAGATGTGCTTTTTCTATCATCTATGTTGCCTCCATTGTCACTGTCAGTGTATCAAATGAGTTTGAAATTTTCTGAGGTTGAATACAAAATACCAAAGTCTTTTGTTCCACTTACATACCTTAGAATTCTTTTATCTGCTTGCCAATGCGATTCTTTTGGTGACCCCATGAATCTTGAGATTAAACTGACTCCATACATGATGTCTGGCCTTGTTGTTGTAAGATACATAAGGCTGCCAACGAGCCTTTTAAACAGAGTAGGATCTACATTGGATCCATCATCATCCTTGCTCAATTTCAAACCTGTTATCACTGGTGTTGGAGCTGTCTTGCAATTTAACATCTTAAATCTGTTCAAGACATCATTTGCATACTTTGACTGAGATATGAATATCCCATTTTCAGACTGTTGGACTTCAATGCCCAGAAAATACTTCATAAGCCCCAAATTAGTCATTTCGAATTCACTCTCCATGACTGTTCTAAATTCTTCTATGCCAAAATCACCAGTAAATATTAAATCATCTACATACATGCAAACAATTAGCTTATTACCTTGCTGGTTGATTTTTGTGTATAGGGTTGGCTCAGATTCACTTCTGTGAAATCCATTCTGAATGAGGTAAGAGTCAATGCGACTATACCAAGCTCTGGGAGCTTGCTTCAAACCATACAATGCCTTTTTCAATCTGTATACTCTATGTCCTTGACCTGGAACTTCATAGCCTTGTGGCTGCTCAAAATATACTTCTTCCTCTAAATAACCATTTAGAAATGTAGACTTGACATCCATTTGATAGACAGGCCATTTTTCTTGTGCTGCGATGGCCAAAACTATTCTGATAGTGTCTATTCGTGCTACAGGTGCAAAAGTGTCATTGAAGTCTATGCCTGGCTGTTGAGTGAATCCTCTTGCTACCAATCTTTCCTTGTGCTTCTGGATATTTCCATCGGCATCTTGCTTGGTCTTATAAATCCATTTCACACTTATCACATCCTTGTCTTCAGGAACATCAACTAATTCCCAAGTTTGATTTTTCTCAATGCATTCTATTTCTCCATCCATGGCTTGCACCCAAACTTTGTCTTCAACTACTACTTCAAATGTTAGCAGATCATTAACTTGAGAAAATAATGCAAGACATGAGAATGACTTAAGTGTACCAGTCTCATATATCTCGCGCAGACTTCTTGTTCTTGGCGGAGTTTCTAGTGTCGAACTACGCGAGCTGCGCGAACTGCTTGATGGAGTTTGCTGCGCACTTGATGTGCTTGTCGGAGTAGCTTGAGCTGCGCCGTGCGTCGGAGTTACTTGTGCTGGAACATGCTGCGCAATCCTTGGAGTAGATGGGGCTGCGCAGTTCTGATTTATCTGCGGTGTCTCAACCACATCTTCTGCGTTGTCATCATGCTCAACATGTGACACGATTTTGACATTCTTTTCTACTATTCCATCCCATGCTTCATTTTCTACAAATTGAACATCTCGACTGATGATGACCTTTCTTGCAACTGGATCATACAACTTGTATGCTTTTGTGTCTTTAGAATATCCAATAAAGATGCATTTTTGTCCTTTATTGTCTAATTTCCTTCTTAGCTCATCTGGAACATGAGCATATGCTACACAACCAAAAAATTTTAAATGTGAAACACTATGTTTCATACCTGTCCATGCTTCCTGCGGAACCTTGTTCTTCACACTCTTCGTCAGACATCGATTCATGATGTATACAGCAGTTGCCACTGCTTCAACCCAATATTTATTTGACAGATGCGCGGCTGCCAACATACTACGCGCCATCTCCGTGATGGTTATGTTCTTTCTCTCCGCGATACCATTCTGATGCGGTGTATACGCACAGTCAATTGTTTCTGTATGCCATGATTTTTGCAAAAGTTTAAGAAATCATTTGAAACATACTCACCACCTTTGTCTGTTCTTAAGATCTTGATGTTGTAACCACTCTGCTTCTCCACGAGTGCCTTGAACTGCTGAAAACAACTAAATGCATCAGATTTGTGTTTTAGATAATAAAACCATGTTTTTCTTGTGAAATCATCAATAAATGTGAGAAGATAAGTGCATCTTCCCATGGATGGTGTTTGTATCGGTCCACAAATATCAGAGTGCACAATTTCATGTGGTGTGCGCGCTCTGTATGACTTTCCGACTAGAAAAGTCTCTCTGTGTTGTTTTCCAAAGATACAGCCTTCACAAATCCTCTCTGGTTTTTCAATCAATGGAAATCCTTTTACCATGTCCTTCGTGTGTAGTAGCTTCAACCCACCAAAATTCAGATGTCCAAATATGAAATTCCATAACCAAGATTCATCTTTTATTTCTGTCTGAAATGCAGCTTGCATTGCGTTGTCCTTTTCTCCCTCTGCGCAATGAATTTCTGCTTTTTTGCTTTCTGCACGGAGCGCAGTTCCGGAATTCTCATTCTGACTTGCATGAACAACTTGAGTTGCCTTTCCTTTTATGAATTGTCTTATCCTCAAAGGAAACAAGCAATTGCTTGTCATCTGTACTTCGGCTATCAATTGATTGCTTGGATATTTGTCTTTGATCAGACAACACTTTCCTATCATATGGATTCTGTAACCTTTTTGCAACAGCTGACCAATGCTCATCAGGTTGTGCTTCAAACCTTGAACATAATAGACATCAGACATATGTTTCTGCTCCCCCGGTTTGGTTAGAATATCAACAGTACCCTTTCCCAAAACAGTGGCTTGAAAATTGTTTCCAAGTGTGACATCAGTTTGAACTGATTTATCTAGACTGGAAAATAAACTTAAATTACCAGTCATATGATTGCTACAGCCTGAGTCTAAATACCATATGTCATTTGGACTTTCTTGGACAACATTGCATCCCAGTCGAGATGCGCATGCTAAGAACAGTGTGTTGTTCGAAGTACTGTTGTTGCTTGACTAAGATTCTCCCTGCTTTCCTTGGTCATACTGCTTCTTCCTGCATTCATATGCGAAGTGTCCATACTTCTTACAGTAATGACATTAAATTTTTTATTTGTCATACCTTTCTCCACTTGACTGAGTGGGAGTTTGATTATGGCCTCTACCAGTGCCATGTGCAGGTCTGCTGCTGCAACCTCCTCTAAAAGAACTTCATCCTCTGCCTCTAGAGTTTGATCTTCCTCTGCCTCTTCCACAACTTATGGATGACTGTGCTGCGAATGCACCTTCCAACGATGTATCTGAACCGCTGATTCTATGTTCATGATTGAGTAGTGAGGCTTGCAATTCATCAATGGTAAAAGTGGCCAGATCTTTGTTTTCTTCCAGGGTTACAACCAAAGATTCAAATTTCTTTGGAAGAACTCTAAGAACTTTTTCAATAACTCTTTGATCACCTAGAGTTTCTCCATGAGACTTTATTTGATTAACCAAACCAATAGCACGAGTATAGAATGAGTCTACTGACTCTGTATTTTTCATTGACAGAGATTCAAAATCTCTTCTAAGAATCTGAAGTTTGGCAGTCTTTACCTTGTTAAAACCTTGATATGCAGTTTCCACTGTGTCCCACGCTTCCTTAGCTAACTATGCTGCTGCTACTCTTGGGAGTATTGATTCATGTGTTGCTTGATGTATGTGGAACAACGCCTTTCCATCTTTCTTTCTCTATTCTCTCAGAGCATCCTTCTCAGCTTGTGTGAGATTGTTGTATGTTTCTGCATCTGCTAGTTCTACATAACCAGTCTGGACTATGTCCCATACATCTTGACCTCTAAACAAATCCTTCATTGTTAGAAACCAATATTCATAACTTTTACAAGTAAATATTGGGGTTTGCAAATTACCCGAAGTGGAAGCCATTCTTAATCACTTTTCCCTTTTGTAAATACAAATTGTACTTTCCATAAACTAGGCTCTGATACCAAATCAAGGGGAAAAGGGCATGCACAGTCAATTAAAAATTTACTGCGCAATACATGAATATTTCTTTTCTTTTTGCTAAGGACATGCGCTAGACCTAGCAAATACCTTGCTTTAATTTTTCTTCCACTTTTTATCAAACACAATACTTCACAAAATAATTAAGCCGAGATTGATTGCGCGATTTCACTTTCTAGTGCGCAGAGATTAACTGTGGGATTCGACTGTGCAAAGATTAATTGCGCGATTCCACTTTCTATTGCGCAGAGATTAACTGTGTGATTCCACTGTGCAAATATTAATTGCGGGATTCCACTTTCTACTGCGCAGTTGAGCTTTGCGCAAATATGGGATTTCCTAATTTTAGGAATTAGACTTTGCACACTTCATACAAATTACCTTTTGCACACACTTTTAAGAAACTTACAGCGCAGTTACTCTTAGTTAAAATAGAACTTTCACCACAATGAAATACTTAGAAATCTTGATTTCTTTTACTGCGCGTAAATGTAAACAATCATTCACACTAGTAAATATGAAATAGATATCAGAAATCCTATTTAGAAAAGAATGTGTGCACATGTTTATAATTTGGTAACGAGGGTGTGTTCCTATTACAATGAAAAGGGAAAGCCTCTTTTTACAAACCTCCATCGTTCTTCACCCATGTGTGAGAAAAAACCTATTTAAAAAAAATGTGTGCACATGTTTAATAGTGCATACAAGTTTTTAATTTAGGAATGAGGGTGTGTTCATATTAAAATGAAAATGGAAAGAGATTATGTGAGGGAAGAACTTATTTATAAAAAAAACATGTGCGTGTGGGAGAAATCCTATTTAGAAAAGAATGTGTGCACATGTTTATAATTTGGTAATGAGGGTGTGTTCCGATTACAATGAAAAGGGAAAGCCTCTTTTTACAAACCTCCATTTACCTATGTATGGATTGTTGATTATTTCGTGATTTTTATATATGTAGCAATAATTATTTCATGGTTTTTGCCTTACATCATTTGTATTCATTCAGGAATGGTCATTTGTATTCATTCATAAATGGAGACACATGGGATTATGTAATTCAACATCATGTTGTTTGGGAGTGACCCATTCACCTTCAAATTTTCTCTAAAAGAATCTATGTATTACTTTATATCCATTGCATTCAATTGTTCCGTGGTTATGGTTTTCCATCTACTTATTTAATTACGTTGGTATTTAATCCCAACAACACGATTAAGCATAGCCATTCAATGTTGATATTTTACGTTTAAATGTTTTATAAGGTAATATATATAGTAATATATATATATATTAAATTATATCAAATTACATTTTAGATTTTATATCAATTGCATTTAATTTTTCTGTGGTGATGGTTTTCCATTAGTTCTATAGTAGTACCTCAATTCCCAACTTCTATATATATGGGGACTGAGCGCGCAATCATAACCTTTCGTTTGCTGATTTAAATAATTAGTTAAGCATCTTAATCATAAGATTGCTTAAACACTAATCCACATGTTACGACATATAATGGCAGTGTTTTAACTTTATCAACAACCTACGGCCGACTGTTCGCTTACGTATACCAATCCACAATATACCTACGTCTTGTATGGGTTATGTTGGGAAATGATTGAAATAATGACAACTATGGAGATAAAGATGGCCATTATTCATATTTTTAAATTTTTTAAATAGTAGATCTTGATATTCCACTGGCCAAATCAAAGGCTGCTTTATAGGTATCACTGGAATGGATCTCAACATCTACCCACACATTTATATTTTAATGGAATAATATAGAAGATAGATTAGGTTGCACATTTAAAAATAACGTAGTATGTTATTTTCCGGGCATGATAACAATGTTTAAAATTATATTCTGATTGGTCATAGGGTTTGTCAAATTGAGGAAGTTACTTTTCATATTTGATCGTTGTCTATTATGATATTTAGTGATCCAAATTATAGTTATAATATATTGTTTCACGTTATAGTTATAATTATATGAGTGGTAATGTTAATTGTTCAATATTAAGTATAAATAAAGTAAAAGAGTGAGATTTATGTAATTTTCATACATCGAAACAAACAAGAAATCCAAAACAAAGTCTCACATTCAACTACCATTTCGAAACAAACATGAAATACAAAACACACTATCATAATTTAAAGAAGTTACGAATGAATCCAAACGCATATGAATGATTAATAATTGATATAAATTAAAACATAGACAGCATATTGAATGGGTGAGTATATTTTGAATATATAGTAGATGGATTTAGTAAGTAATCTCAGGTGGCAAAACAAAAGCTATTTAGACATGACTGCTCATAATGGAAAGTGCGCGATTGTCATATTGTGATAACAATATCTCTTAGGTGAACGTTAGATCTTGGGAATAATGTAAAGTCAAAATAGTGGTTGATTGTCATGTGAGAGGTAGCCCACCAAACAATTGGTCTGCATAGCTTTGTATTGTGAACTATATTAGATACCCATAATTTTGTATTTTTGTTGTTTAAATGGGTTTCGTTTTGTGTTTAATGAAGTTTGATTGAGTAAAGTAATAAGATATCTATGGATTTGAAATTTGATCGACCTGCGGTTGGGATTGAGTTGTATTTTGATGGAGTGAAGTAATAAGATATCCATATATTTGAAATTGGATCGAGTTGCGGTTGAGATCCTGGTAGGGACATTAATAGGCGGTTTAAGGTACCTTAATTTTGAGCAAGGTAGGAATCCCAACATGAAGCAGGGGATTTTTACTCTATATAATAGGGCACTGCAGCCATTTCCACTTCAATCAACCTGCATGATATATGAAAATTCGTTCATACGTACTAGCTGCGGTTGTTTCCTACGTCTGCTATTTTAATTTGGAGCTGTCTGATATATCTGGAGCTCTTTGATATTTATATATTGATAGCGATCTATGGCTTCAAATGTTATAAGCTTTCTCCATGACAAGAATATCTTGGTGACTGGATCGACTGGCTTCCTCGGCAAAAGTATTTCAGACATTAATGGTATTCTTACATATAATTTGATTTCACGATGGTAATGGAATTAATTGCAGTCTGTTTACTTTGTGCAGTTTTCGTGGAGAAAATCTTACGTACACAGCCCGAAATTAGACGCATTTTCGTTTTGTTAAGGGCCGAAGATTTTGAGTCTGCCAAAATCCGATTCAAAAACGAAGTAAGAAATCTCTGTACCATTTTTACTCATGCATAGATTAAACCTATGACTACTAATCTCGTTCACTGATGAAGTACTTTATTCCACTATGAATGGTAGGTTTTGGGAGTGGAATTGTTCAGGATTCTGAGGGAGCAACATGGAGATAACTTCGAAAATTTCGTATTCCAGAAAGTTGTTCCTGTAGTTGGAGATGTTGCAGCAGATCATAATCTTGGAATTGATATAGAGAGCGGGAGAGAGCACCTCTGGGAATCTCTGGACGCCATTGTAAATATTGCAGCATGCACAGTGTTTGATGGCAGGTTTGTTGAGTACGTTCCAAGCTAGCTAAATTTAAGGGTTTAATCAATAATCTTTCTTTGTTTTTTCTTTCAATAAAGATTCAGGCAAACGTTTTTGTATAACGTAGATATGATATTTCACTCAATGTCAACACAAAAGGGGCAAAAAATATTGCGGAATTCTCCAAACGATGCCGTAAACTTCGAATTCTCCTGCACGTTTCGACCGGTAAGTGGAGAAATTCTGATCGTGGTCTGCGCCATGAAACTATCTACATGAAAATGTATAATGTTCTCCCTATTTATTTATTTTTAAATTCGAAACGTTCATCGCCAGATTGATCAACCAATTTACCGAACCCCCTTACTAATACAGTTTCGTTAAAATTGTGATTGAAGAGTAAATGCGAATATTTACTTTCCTTTGACTGATCTTTCTGGAATGCCACAAAAGCTTACGTTATGGGAACTGGAACAATAAAAGAGATGCCTCTGAAGATAGGAGAAACTATAACTGCCGGGAATCGACCTCAGAACGAAAGCAGTCCATCTCCCAGGTTAGATATTGAAGCGGAGTTCAACTTATTGGAGAAAGCACTAGCCGAGTTACATATGGACTCGTCAACTACTAGCACAAGTGCCGAAGCAATCAAACATCTCAAAGAATTGGGCTTAAACAGGTTGGCCACACTGATAAGTCATATTGTAGGTATTATTTAGATAGATAGGCATTCTGAACACATAATCCAAGTTAGATTCATTCCTGCGTTGGATATGTGAGCAGGGCAAGAAGATTTGGGTGGCCGAATACTTATTCATTTACCAAAGCTATGGGAGAGAAACTATTGGAGAATCTGAGTGAAAGTCTTCCAGTAGTCATCCTCCGACCGACCATTATTGAAAGCACATTGGCAGAGCCCTTCCCCGGCTGGATGGAAGGGAGCAGGTCAATCCTATTTTCTTATAATACAATAGAGTCAAATATCAATTTTAAACTTCAGGTTAGATTTTGTAACAAATATGAGAATTACAATATGAATTACTATTTTATCTTAATTATGTTTTGTGGTGTAGGAATATTTTGTTTTGTTTTGTTATTTGATTTTCAGTCACTTATTGGGGGTGGTAGTAATGAACGATTGGTTAAGAATTCCAACTCAGGGACATCTATGCTCAATCCTTATGATGGTTGGATTTTTGGGTCTCTCCTCCTAACTAGCTCACCCTTAAGGGTGACAGTGCTGATGAGACCCACACCTTAAGCTAATGAACTAACCAAAATTAACGGTTCTACAATATGGTTAATATAATTATTTTGTATATTAATTGAATATGTATTCTTATTTATTTATATGTATTATAACATAATATTATATTTATCTCATTTTTGTTCATTGGTTTTAGTTTGGGTGGTTGGGAGAAAAGATTGTTGCCCTCCCACCTACATTCAATTCTTGTAAATGACATTCAATGCTCTTGTTATTGTAATGATTGTATTTCAAGCTTTTCTTGATTCCTTAGGAATAGCAGGAAAGTGATTTTCTGCTTGAAAAAAATATTTATCTCATTTTTAATCTTTTATTTAATTATTATCTTTTATATAAAAAAAATGATGTTAATTTAATATAACTTGACAAATTTTAGGTTATTTGGTGTACAGATAATTTAATTTAATTTTTTTTAATTATTATCTTTTTATAAAAAAAACATGATGTTAATTTAATATAAATTGACAAATTTTAGGTTATTTCGTGTACAGAGAATTTAATTTAGCTTATAAGTATTACGCGTTGTTCTGTGTAAGAAATTATTAGGTTGTTTTCAGGTTCATAGTATTTCATTTTCTTTATACAACTTTTTAATTTCTTCTTCCGTGAATACTTGAAGAATCTTGATTATATATATATAATAGTACAACGACTTTACATTTTAACTTATCTTATTGCTTGAATTTAAACTTTCATAACTTTATAACTACCCAAACTTGATTTTGATTTTATCAATACAGAGAAACCTTAATTTCCACCTCCAAATATGTTATATTTATTTGGGAGAAAATTCATCAAACTTTCAAATAAGTTTAATAGTAACCTTTACAATAATGTTATTAGTATCATATCAATATTCATACTGATATGATTTTGGGAACCCAATGCAGAACGATGGACACTCTCGTAATACGATACGGAAGAGGACGAATTCCAGCCTTCATGGCTGATCCAGAGCTCATCTTAGACGTGGTCAGTTAGTTCTCTAAGTATTGATAGCTTGTTACATATGATTGTTTGTTTATAATTATCAGTAGATCTATTTAAAACTTGAATTGTAGTCCAAGGGATTAATTTTTTTTAAATAACAACTTTAATCTTTCTGGTAGATTTAATTTAAGATATACCTCTATTAATTTAATGAATGATTTAACTTTTGTATAAAATTTAAAACCGAGCAAATTTATGTTTGAATATTAACAGATTCCAGCCGATATGGTGGTAAACCAAGTGATAGTAGCTATGGCTACACATGCTTGCGAAAATGGTCTGTTTATTTATCACGCGGCCTCATCTGTCGGAAATCCATTGCATTTCTATGTTTCAGCGTATGAAGCATATAAGTATTTCTTACAGCATCCGTGCGTCGGCAACAATGGAAAGATAGTTAAGGTGAAAAAACCTAGCTTTATAAAGACCATGAAGAGCTTTCGCCAACACATGCATCGACGTTACAAAGTACCTCTCCAGGTAATCTTCATATGCATTTTACAGTGCAAAAATATATATAAAATCGTGTCTTACTAATAAAAAATAACTAATGAATTTTTTTACTATAATTGTTTTGTTGTACTCACGGAGTTTTGTTGTTGGAAAGCAGGCAGTGGGTGTAGTGAGCAAAGTCTTGTATTGCATCAGACCCCGTTACAATCGTATGCTTCGAACTTACAACAGCGTGATGTATTTAGCAGAGTTGTACGAGCCTTACGTGTTCTTTGAAGGAAGGTAGTGTCTCGCTCTATTTATTTTCTCATTCGGCTACGCAATACATGACGGGAATTTTCTTACAATAGCTGCCGTTGTTAAATCTATCAGGTTTGATATAACTAATACGGAATCTCTATTGAGAAAGATTTCCGCGGAAGACTTGAAAGCGTTCAACTTCGACGTCAAATGCATTGATTGGCCCCATTACTTCTCAACTGTTCATATCCCTGGAGTAGTTAAATATGTGCTCAAGTGAGCTGCAACCCCGGAAACCTCATCAACAGCTCTATACTGCTCTGTTAGATGATCTTGAAGTATTAAACAGAGGGAAGGAACAGGCTAACTATTTCAATATCATCGACCATGCCTGCAAATATAAAGTAAATCGATTAGTATCTGCTCCGCAAATCTGATATACATTTTTAGTTCAATCGAGAGCTGATGAAAGTTACATTGATTATGATCTATATTTTATATAATAAAATACAATGGGCATGTCCTTTTCATGATTTTTTTTCCATTTAATTCAGGTTTTCAATTTAATTACAACACTCTATGTAAACGAGATCTCCTAACTTTCAGTTAAATATAATTCTCTTTGGAGAGAGATATTACTACACTAGAACTCACAAAATAGCTGGAAAGATCGTAGAAATACCACTTGCCTTTTCCATAGAATAATGTTATAACAAATAAAATTATTATGTTATAATAAAAATGAAAATAAAAATAGTTTTATTTAGGGTAGGTTATAATCATTATAATATTAAGTATTATAATATAAAGTATCAAAAGCATCTAAATTTTTTTACATATAAAAAATGATTTTCTAATTTTTTTTTGTACAACAGTGTTTATAATCCATTGGTTGTAGCCTAGGTGGTTAGGAGGAATGTTTGTTACCCTCCCCACCCAGGTTCGATTCTTGTAAGTGACATATTGCTCTTGTTGAGCCTATATTATAATGATTGTAATTTGTACCACCTTGATTCTCTAAAATAGGTAACTTATAAAAATGATATATTTTTAGAATTAAAAGAATTATCTAATTTCTTAAAGTGTAAATTTTTTCTTAATGTATAAATAATTTAAGATAAAAAAGTTTATAACTCAAGAAATTAGTTTAAGATGAATCTATGTTAATTTTAATAACATTAAACAACATGTCCACATACTTTATTATGTAACACCTTACTATTCTCTCTATACAATTAAATTATAAATTTAATTAAATTTGAAATTCTCACAATTAAATTTGAAAATTTATATATTAGATATAAATTTTGAATGAATAAATCATATTGAATATATAAATTAATTATTACTTACTTTTTAATAACTATGATTAAATATAATTATTAAATATTTAATTAATAGAAAATTTAATTATAATATGTTTTTATTAAAAATATGTAATTAATAATTAATGAATATAAAATGTCTTAACTTCAATCAAACCTACCTACGCCTTAAAGATGTCATGACTTCGTGAAATTATTGGGGATTGACGAACTGCCACTTTGCCCACTTTGCAAAATATCCATTGCAAGGAAGATGTAGAAATTAAAAGAAAATATCCTCATCATAATATTAATCATAACACACAACTTATTTTCAAATAACTTAATGGATATAAGAATAATTTAAAATAAGAAAAAATTATTTTAAAATAATTTAATTTAAAATACTTTAAGAACATTTTTGAATTGATGAACTTTTATATCTCAAATATCCCTTGGTAAACCACTCATAATCAAAATATCCTAAAGAAAGGTAATGTTTAATGAATTGTAAGTGTTTTTCATGGTAATTGAGTCCTATAAGTATCATTTAAGACATAATTCCTTTATTGTCCTTCCATGACCTTCGATATATAGACTCTGAGACCCATTCTTCATTCATAACTAACCTCGTCATGGTTCCCATAGCACCCTTTCAAGAAATTGATCAAATATAGAGGTCAAATGTGGTGGTTGATGGACTCATCAACGGTGCATAAGCCTAAAATGCAAGGTTTCAGGCCAAATCCTCTTGTTTATATTCCCCTAACTATAGTCAAGAATATAATACCCATCCATGATGTCTATGACCTTGGAATGCTACCCATATTTAACATTGATGCCAAAGACTCCCCAAAGGGGGTCATGTCATGGTTTATAGGCATTTTTCATGGTGGTTGAACTTGAGAAAGTTAAATTAGGGATTAAGGTCATTGTTTTCCCTTAGATCATATTTATGCTTCAATACTCATTTCCAATGTGCATCCTACTCATGTTACTTGCATACCATTTGGAAGCTCAAGACCACCTAGTACAAAGCTCTTGGGTTGGTGCAAAGGCTTCTTCAATAAGATTTTATGGAATTTTTTCTAATTCCTTCATGATGATCAATGTCTCACAACCCATCCATGGTCTCATTTCATGGTTTGACGATGTTTTCATGGTGCTTGATCATAATAAGTTATGTGTATAGTACATGAGGTTGTTTTTTCCGTCACTTAATTATAGTGAAGTGATTAAGGCTATTATTCCCTTAGCATGGCCATGGTCAAGGTCCCAAGAACAATATGTAGTGTGGAAGCATCTTAGTGCCAACTCCCCTATTTAGCTACTAATTGGCTAAACAATCCCTAGTGAGGGCTCATGTCATGATTTTTGGGTTTTTTTAATTGTGATTGAGATTGAGAAGGTTTGGTTAGGGATTAATGTGCGTATTTCCTCCCTTGACCATGTTTAGGTGTCAAGAACCAATTCCACTACATGTTCATCCTTGTCATGGTGCTTATATTCAACTCGTTGGACCATAAATAATTAAAAAAATGACAAATGTATTGGTTTGAGGACTCATCAGAGGCTCTTGTCACCAAGAAAGGTTCAACAAAATCACAATAAACTTTTAATATTCATTATTTTGTAAGTTTTGTTAATGGTGATTGAGCTAGAGAAGGTTCAATTAGGGACTAAGGCCTTTGTCCACATTTGACCATTTTCACATGTCATGATCCATTTCCAATGCATAAAACCTACTCATGGCACCTATATCCAACTTAAAGGCTTGCAAACATCCCCTACAAAGGACTCATATGTTGGTTCAAAAAATCATTCAAGGATGTTTATCCCTACAAGATTCAACAATATCCCAAGGCACTTGTCTTCCTTCATTGAATGGATTCAAGGACACTCAACATGTCCTTGAGCCCAAAATGTCCTAATGGCATCAATATCAAACTATGATGCCAAAGACCCACTAGAGGAGTCTTGTGTTTTATTTTGAAAAGGTTGTTTGTGGTAATTGAGCCTATGAAGTATCATTTAGGACCTAAGACCCAAGTGTTTTCCTCCCCAAAACAAATTTTTTGGGGTTGAGAAGTTCATTTAGGGATTAAGCCCATTTTTTCCCATTGATTATGCTTATCCCTTGAGTTTCATTTCTAGTGCACAAAACCTATTCATGGTGCATGCAATACAAGGAAAAGGTCTTGTATTGGAGGTTATAGTGGAGGTTTCTAATGTTACAATATTGGTCAAAATTAAAAAAAAAACTCCGTTACTGGTAGCAGATGTTTTAGCGGAGGTTTTTACGGAATTTTGTATAACTACATAAAATGCAATGACCAAAGGTTATAACAAAGGTTTCATGACCAATGTGATTTATATTCAAACACATTGGTGTATTTATAATAACTACACATCGGTGATTACGGAAATACTATAGTGCCGGTGCATAGTAAAATATTAAGCACCAGTGCTTTATACTTACATGCACCGATGCTATAAAACTAAAAATCGCACCAGTGCTTCACACAAATAATGAGAGATGGTGTGTTATACACAAAAAGCACCGATGCTTTACAATACTATAAGCATTGGTGCTTTATAGTCCAATATCGCACCAATGCTATTCAGCTTAATGAAAGTGCCGGTGTGAAACTAGGTAACTAATGCACTCGATGGGTGGCTTCAAATGTGATAATAAATTGGACCAATGCTGCCTATTTCTGTAAGCACAACAGTGTTGTCATATTTATTAAAAGCACTGGTTCGGTTATACCTTAAAATGCACCATTGCGGTTATACCTTAAAACGCACCAGTGTGTGAATATGATGAAAAGAGCACCATAGTAAGTATTCAGGGCGTTTTCTCATAGAAGCACCAGTGCAACACATTAATGACAATGCACCAGTGACAATGCAATTTTTTTTTCATTTTTTATTAGAATTTGACATATTTCTTAGAATAACATTCATATAAATTGAATTTTCATTATTGCATTTGGATATGATATTTGGATTGATTTGTTATATCATGAAATTCCACACCTCTTCATTATAATATTTTTTAATCATCTATATATTTTTAATTGTATATGAATAAAAAGCTCCGTGTCATACAAAGTGGGAAAACATAAAAGTCCACAATAATCAAAATGTCAATATTTAAGTTACACTTATTGGAAACCCGTTGTCTTTCAATTTGGACACTATGTCCTTTACATTATACAAAATGCCTGATTTTCATAGACATTTATTCCAAAAGACACATCAACTTGCATTAACATCCAATTATATTGATGATCATCATTATTGGATGGAACTGTTGTCAGGGCTCGAGTTGCTTGCATGACTTGGGTTATTTGGCTAAATGTTTTGTTGATTGCCTCGATTTGGTTCCTCATCTTCAACTTCCATCTACATACATAAAAATAAAGTGTAATGAGTGTATCTACAGTGGTAGACATAATGCAAACTAAAATAGATAATATATGTGATGATCATTATGCAAATTTAAAAATTTACCAAGGAAAGAACCATGTCCTAAACAATATACATTCTTTCAAAACCAAATCTCATGCCTTATTTCAACAACTATTCTATTGGCTCCACTTCATACTTTGTTTCCTGCAAGTTTTATACCCCATCACAAATTCATATATTTAATATAAGATATTTTTGTTGTTCCATTAGTTAAAAAATGAGAGAAGTAAAACAACATGTATACTTACAAAGTCCACAATTATTTTTTGAGACGCCAACATATACTCAAAACCAATACTTAACCCAATGTCAATCAAATCTTCCGATGGCTCTTATTTATATGTTAACGCCTATTTGAAGACATCCAAGGATGGTAAGTGTAAAATAAAATAAAATATAAAGATTACATCAAATTATATGAAATATTAATTTTTTATAACGATATGAAAATTACTCACAAATTTTTCTATCATCCATTTTATTCCTTGTCGTCTTGTCTTATGTGTTGACTAGGTTGCAAACATATGTGGAATGGATTGTTTGAAATATACATATCAAATATTATTAAATATATTATTAATGATAATTCAATAAAATAACTCATATTAATCAATAAATTAGTACTTTTTTTATTTACCTCATTCATCATTATGCAAATTTTCATCAAGGTTTTATGCTCTTCTGCACTTAGATTCCAAATAATCTTATCGAGGTTCTTCATTTTTTGGCTATGCATGTACACATTAACCAATACATAAGTATTTTTTATTCTTTAAAGAAAAAGTTAATTATTTTCTAAAAATTTAATGTTTGTAATAATGAATATGGGGTTATGTAAACCCTGAGGGGTAGCTCAGTTGGTTGGAGTATGAGTCCAAAGACATTTTGATATTGAGGTCGGTGGTTCAATTCTCATGAATCCAACTCTCTGGGTCCTAGGGGATTAGGCTCCAAAAACTGGAGCCGATAGGGCGAGGCCACTTCGGTTGGCCCCCATATAATTATTACTGTGGATGTAGCGAGCCCGGCCAAAATTTCCGAGGCTGTGAACCGTGTGAAAAAAGAAGAATATGGGGTTATGTGCGGTCTAAACTAAGAAAAAATGAAAATAAAAGCATGCCATGACATAGATTAGACAGTATCTTATGACATTATTAAAATATTTAAGCGCATCGATGCTTTATACTAAATCGTGACGCACCAGAAACACTGAAAGCAATTTTTTAGAAAAAAATAAAATGATAGGGTTGATAGGGTTTGGAATCCAATCAAGCAATAAGTGGAATCCTTCTATCAAATGCTAAGTGGCTTATCTATAGAAGCAAAAACCCATTAAATAAAAATTTCTTAAAATAAAATTCCCTAATTATAAAGTGATAGATGGAGATAAACCTTAATGTGAAATTTTGCATTGAGAATACAAATAGAATAAAATTAAAACAAATAGTAAAAAAAGATATTCTTCAGATCAATAGTAAAATTCTAAATTTTTTCTATGCAGAGTTTTATGTGATACACCATAACTTACAAATTATATGTATTGCAAAACTCTTCCCTCTAAATTTTGGCAAAATAATGAAAAAGTGATTAGGTTTCAAGTATTTAAAAGAGTTTATAAAATTTATTTTTCAAAAAATAAATTCTAGCTCTTTTTTCAATTGTAAAAAAAGGGGGGTTAATTTTCAATTTTCCAGTGTGCATGTATTTATAGCCCGCCGGTGCTCTATATATAGTTAAGTGCACTGATATAGATTTACAATATTGAAAAATGAAGATATAAATATCCACGAACAAATATAGCAACGAACAAATAAAACAGAATATTTAGTTAGCATATATTTTAGCGAATGTTCATAATATGTGGAGTGTGCTTCTTGCCACCCCAATGTGTCTTGAATTAAAAACGCACAAGTGCATATTAGTTTTATAAGCACACTGTTATGGTAGAAAAAGTTAACTAAATTTATGTTTGAATAGAAAATGGAATATTCGAATCAAAGTTTGATTTGATGTTTAGTTTGTATATGTGTTTGGGTTGTAATGATACTTTGGTAGTCTGTCTCAATGTTTGATAGAGCAAGAGTTAACATGGAGTAAAATAGTTGCAATTTACATAATTATTAATTAACCATTGTAATTATTACAAAACTAATATTTAACTCATTCTCTAGCACCAACTATTTCGGTTTAGAATCATGTTGTAAATAATAACACATAAAGATTTAGTTGTCTTGTAACTATTTATAAAAAGGATTTATCTCAATGGAATTTGAATTTGAAATTTAATATATATCTATGTAAATATGTTTTACATTGTATTTGAAGTTTTGGAGCCAAAGTTTATTTGGTTTTAAAACTTGTTTATATCTAATTATTTTTTTGGTGTTATAATTTGGAGCTAACATATGTGTCACATCACCATGATAGACATGACATATCTCACTCACCTGGGTTGTAGAAAGCGCCTCTCAGTGCAATTAATAGTCTATATATTTTATGAGTCAAGGCTCTATGCCAAACTAGTTTTATGAAATTGCGAAATAGATAATGAACTCTAGAGTTGTGTGTAGAATTCTTAAATATATGTTTTTCAAAACAAGGTTGTTAATGATTAAGAAGATTCTAATTTGCTTTGGATGTTAGGGAAAATGCATTTCATTCATAGGGTAGCCTTCAAATAATTTCACCTCTATACATCTTTCATTTCTTTACACGATTTACTTGGCATTTCATTATAATCTTCAACACATTACACAGTTTCCTAAATCTTGCAGATCCAAGATCAGGCACTCAATCATATACACAGTCTAGGGGATGCAATTTTCGCCAAATCTATTGGATGGTCCCACATAGACAATAAAAGAATGACATATGAACTTGATTATGATATAGAATCTATATCTTATATGATTCATGGATGTATGATGAATTCACTATAAGAGATTCTTAATACACTCATAAGTCTTATGTAAAAGATGATATATTTTTTCAGAGAGAAGGTTCTGCTACTGTTTTTAAGATGTTTGAAACTAATTTTTAAAGATAGAAATAATGCATTATATTTGTAGGTTTACCTTCAAAACATTTCACCTTTATCCGTGTTTATTATCTCATGTTGTAAGGAAATTCTTTTATGTACCTTAACTCCCTAGGTTAGTTCATATGTTATTTGGTTTATAAATAATAAGAATTACTATCCCACATTAGTTAGGTTATCTAGTGTCCTTATACATCATAAAAAGACAACACATTAATAATAGAAAATCATTTCTCATTCTACTTAGAATTGAATACATGAGTAGCTAATTTAAAAAAAAATAAAAAAATCTTAACATACTAACAATATAAAACATTTAAAATGACACCACAAATAAGTTTTGAGGTTCTAAGAAAACCTCGTCTACCCATTAGTAAGCAAATAAACATAGTATTACCAACCTACCTCACCAAGTAAAACATATGACTCAACAGATCCAACAGAGAGATGCCTTGGAACCTGCCAGAAGCCTATTCCACCAAGCCCCTTTTGCCTTTAACCAGGAGTAACCTAGCCTTTCAACTGAAGTCACCTCTCAACTGAAGTAGCCTTTCACCTCTCACCTCTAGCTTCGAACCCTTATACTCTAATCAAGGGCCCATAACCAAGGGCCTAGAACCATAGGAAGCCAGCCTTGAACCTCCAATTGAATCTCACCTTTTTAGCCCTTCACCACCAGCCAATCCGTGATTTTCAATCCCTAAAAGAATAAAGGGTCTTTAACACGAAGACCACCGAAGGGAGAGGATCTCTAGATATTATATACGTAATTATGCTTTTTTATAGGCGTACTAATATTGGTTATTATTTCTATATGTAATTACGCTTATGGGGGGTTTATATGCTCAAGGATGCCGGCGTAACACCTTCTATTAAGTAAAAGAGGTGCGAAGCCCTTGTTACAGATCCTAATCTAGAAGAAACCAACAGACTGGTAAATTGGGGATTTATCACTCGACTGCCATGGGGAGAGGGAGATGGAAAATTATTATATAAGATGCTACAGTTTTCAATTAAAGTAGAAAAATTTGATAACGAAGACCTACACAGAAAAATAAACTTCATTATAGATGAGATTATGCTAGGCAAATAAATGAAAAGCAAAGGAGTCAAGCAAACCAATCTTTCAGTATGTCATTACGATATTTATCTAAATTCTTGCCCTGAAAAACATGTGAAATGATCATTGAAATAAATTCATGTTGTATATATATGTAATAATGCAAGGACTACTTACTTACGTGCATAAAAAGAAAGGATCAAGTACACAAACTAGCAATTTGAAAGGCCCCTTGAGCATATGTAATCCCCCCTCCTAAACACACATTTTTATATCTATAAAATCATCGGCGTTCATTTCAACTTTATAAAAAAAGTGACAAATTAAAGCATTGATAGGCAAAGATACCAAAGGCGAGATAAAATGGCGATAAATAATACAAAAATAGCGCACCATTTTAGAGCGGTCTTTAAAACTACCTTCTGGGATCGAGTAAGCACCTAAACTGGTTTGAACGTAGCATCATAAGTAAGACCATTACTACCTTGACAGCTCCAATCGGTTGGTGTCGCCAAAGATATAACTTCATGCGCATAACGTTATACATTATGTCTGATCCCCCTAACGCCACCTCGCGTGCTTCTATTTCATCATAGTTAAAGACTGCGGCTACTAACCGCCCATCGGGGCGTATAGATTCTTTGGTCAGCCAACCTAGGAAGCTTATTCTTTTTAAGTTCAATTGGGCCTCGGCCCATGGGGAAATCCTGTAAACCATTTGCCAATTTTTGGGTTGAAGCATAAGGGTAGTCTAGCTGCTATACCTGCTGTTACAGCTCTTCATTTACGTCATCACACACAATCAACAAGAACATACCTTTATCACTATGGTAAGCATTTTATATGGGCAAAATATATTCACAAACAAGTTTTGAGGTTGATTCACATTACAAGAAACTTATCTATTTGTAATTGTTTTCAAATTTAATTATAGTCCATGGAAAGAAAGTATTTGTACCTTTTCTAAAATTCACTATTTAAATTCCACCCATGAACAATGTTCAATAATGTCTCATGGAAAATTATGATCTTGAAACACTCATAAGGCATGATACACTATGGAATTATACATTCATAATGTTAATTGTAGTGCATGCATGCCTATCAAAGAAATAATTGAATGATAGTTTGTTTTGTTAAGCCTTCTAAATAATCCACCACAATGTTCAATAATGTCTCATGGAAAATTATGATCTTGAAACACTCATAAGGCATGATACACTATGGAATTATACATTCATAATGTTAATTGTAGTGCATGCATGCCTATCAAAGAAATAATTGAATGATAGTTTGTTTTGTTAAGCCTTCTAAATAATCCACCACACATGCTTACTTCTAAATAATTAGAATCCTTGAATCTAATTTTAATTGTCCATACTTTTGTCCAAAAAAATACTATTGAGTTTTATTAAGGAAGTTAAACCCAAATAAATTGCCTTACAATTCATAATTATTGAAATTTAAAGAGATTCATGTCATGAATGCTATATATTTACTTGAATATAATATTTTTATTTTTCAAAGTTTTATACTACTACATAATTTATTTATTTTATTGTCAACATAATGAGTGGTTCATTAATAGATTTCATTAACGAATGACCTTAAATAAAATATAGTTTAAATTGTTGTATATAATATATTGACCAATTTATTTATAGAAGTCTCAATTAGTAAAATATTTTTAACTTTATATACAACATCATGAAACTTATAAAATATTGATAATTATCACTTTAATGAAATTTGGAGATTTTTTTTAAATGAAATATAGTAATTAATATTGGAAATAAATCAAAAAATATTTTGCAATATATCAAGGCATAATGTGATGGTTAATATTTAATAAAAAAAACCTTGACAGACCTAATGCCTAAAGGATTCATATATGGGCTAAACCCTTTAGGTCATATTAAAATATAGCATTGACCTCCTTCATGCAACCTAAAGTGATTATGTTGAATTCCCAAAGAACCATACATAGTTCCGTGGATACCCCCGAGAAGTCACTCATGAATGGGGATTTGAGGCATTGTTCATGGATATCGATGCCTTAATGGTTTCTTTAAGGCCTAAGGCATGGTATTATTTCATAGAACATTTCCAGGACCTTTACACACATACATGCTATGCAAAACTGCTTAATGGAATCGAAATCCTAAATCATAGGCCAATGATATCCTAAGGAGGCCATGTGAGGTTGGTCAAGGAAACCTTCTTGGCCCTATATGGCTAGATACCTTTAGGACCTAAGGTTTAAGTCTCCTCTCCTAACCATTTTGAAGGCCTCAAGACTCACACATAGTGCCATGGATACCCCCAATAGGCCATCTTAGTGCGCTAAGGCAATGTTCATGTCTTTAGATGCCGAGCAATTGTATATTTAGGGCCTAAGGAAGGGTATTATTCTCTAAAAAATTCAAGACCCTAAGATAGAAACATACCACTCAAAACCACCTAATGGGACTGACATCCTCAACCATAGGCCAATGATACCACTGAGAGGCCATGTGTGGTTGGTCGAGGCCACCTTATTGGCCATGGATGGCTAGAATATTCCTTTAGATATTGAGGTTTAGGTCTCCTCCCCTAACAATGTCTAATGACCCAAGGCCCCAAGGACCATACATAGTGCCATGGATACCCTTAAGAAGTTAGGTGTGGATTTGAGGCATTGTCCATGGCCCTGGATGCCTTAATAGTTTATTTAGTGACTATGCCATGGTATTGTCCCTGGAACATTTATAAGGCTCTAAGACACATACATATTTCTAAAAATCACTAAACTACACCAACATACTCAATTACAAACCAATGATACTCTCAGGAGTCCAGGTGTGGTTGGTTGAGGAAACCCTCTTGGCATTGGATGGCTAGGAGATTCCTTTAAGGATTGAGGTTAAAGTATCCTCCCTTAACAATATTCATGGCCCCAAGGTCCCAAGGTCCCAAGACACATGCATATTGCAATGGATACCACAAATGTCAAGCATGGTGATTTAACATATTGTTTATGGCTATGGATAACACAATTATTTCTTGATGGCCTAAGGCATTGTTTTATTCCCTAAAACATTTCAAACGCCCTCATACACATACTTAAAACCACATAATGGAATCCAAATCCTCAATCATAGGAAAACGATACCCTCAAGTTGCCATGAGTGGTTAGTTCAGGAAACCTTCTTAGCCCTAGATGGCTATAATATTCCTTTATGGCATGAGGTTAAGGTCTCCTCCCTTAACCATGTCCAAGGGACTAAGTTCCCAAGACCTATACATAGTACCATGGACAACCATGATAAGTCACGCATGGTACTTTGAGGCATTTTTCATGGATTTAGATGCCTCAATGTTTTCTTTCAGACCTAATTCATGGTCTTCTTCCTTAAAAGTATTTTCAAGGCCCTGAGACACATACATACTACACAAAACCACCTAATTTCATATACATCCTCAATCATAATCCAATGATGCCCTTGAGATGCCATGTGTTATTGGTTGATGAAAAATTATTTCCCTTGGATTGTTAGAAGATTCCTTTAAGGTCTAAGCTTTAGGTCAACTTCCTGTTGTTGCTGCAACATCCCCCCAAATTTTTGATTATTTGGGTCCCTCCTATTATTTTGAAGGTTTCCTTTGTCTTTCTCAGAGCTTGCTTATTCATTAAAGGATAATTTTCCTTCCTCTCATCTTCCAAATATTTTTGTTTGATTTTTTGACTAAGGCAAAAAACTATCTTTAGCATTGAGCACAGTTTTTAATGACAACTTTTGCGACAAAAACGCAGGAATTATTTTTATTTTGGCCGACATCAGCGCATGGCTTATCCTTAAAATCGCCAATGGATGGATTTTTTTTCAAAGGCAAAGGTATCTCCAGCCTTCAGTGCAAGTTTTAACCATAAATATCCCTCCTTCGGCTCAAGTTTCGATCATAAGACTACCGTCTTCGGCGCAAATCGTAAACCTAACTCTGCCTCTTCGGCGCAGGTTTTAATCATAACTCTGCCGCTTCGCCAAATGTTCACTACAATTCAACCATTTTTAGGCACGAGAAGTTAACTATAATTCGACCATTGTTTTTTATCCTTTCTCATGCATGTCTTAATTTTAAAACTGTTTGCTTATGGCGCCCTTCTTAGCCTTATTTTGGCCGCCTTTAGCGCAAATGCCAGTGTTATTTCGGATGCTCTGGCGCAGAGTTTAACCTTTAGCGCACTTGAAAGCTTGTTCTGGCGCAAATCGTAATCCTATCTCGGCCGCCTTCAGCGCAATTACTAACAATAGGCCGGGCGCTTTGGCGCAGGATTTATCTTTAAAAGGAACGCCGACACGAGGATCCTTTAAGTCTATTTTCTGCGACTCCATAGCGCCCTTTTCATCTACGCAAATGTTTCTTCTAAATCCTCCACCGACGCGCAAAACTTATCCCTATAGCACCTGCCATCATAGTTGTGCCTCATCCTTGGACGCAGCCCCGAGCTCAATTCTTGGCGCAGCCCATTAGCGCAAAGATTAACACTAAAATCGCGAAAAGCAATTTGGGAAAATGTACGAATACAGAGTTGGTAAGGTCATTAGTGTGGCCATGTGATGTTTTATCTACCCGTCTGCCTCAAGCCCCGTGCTCATTAATTCTCCAAGCTATCACATACTGGAAATTAATGCTTCCCCTATATGAATGCATAGAACGGGATACATCCACATTACCCCTACCCGTCAAGAATGTTGTTTGAAAGCCAAATTTGCCTTAGAGCATGTTAAGAAAAACCTTTTAGGCCTGCAGTAATAGCATTATTAATAGCTCCGCATTCATTTGTAAAGGCCAACAGCCATGAAATGATAGCTGCATTTGTGAATTAGTTGATCATTTTGTTAAAACTGCCTCCATATTATGAAATTGGCATATTCTGAAATTTTCGTAACTGTTTTGCTACAAGCAGGTTTAAATGCAGAATTTGAATATTTGAAGAAGGTGGAGGTTCTAACCCCAGAGGTTTTTCATCAGTTCATTGGGGAAACTGCTATACATGCATATTTTTTTAGATGACATTGCTCAAGCCTTAGCAATAGGCACGGCCACTATCAAATCAGATCTGCGAAAACATGAAATCGCATTGAAAATGATAGTCTCGGCGCGAGCAAAGACCATCCTGAGAGAAATGACTCATTGGTCCAGCTATATACAACAAGAGGATAATCTAGCACCAGCTAATATCCCTGGGGAAGTAGGCGCAGCAGCAGAAGCATCGCATTCAGCGGATGCAGTCGAGCCATCTGTGGCTTGATCTATTCTAAAACAAAAGACAACTGTTATTTTGTCTTTTAAAGAAAAGAGAACTTTATTTTATGTTTTGTTTTAATTTTGTAAAAGACAACTACGTTTTGGGCTTTGTCTTATTAACCACTAGAAGAAAAAATTTTGTTCCCTCCTAGGTTTAGGTTTAGGTTTTTGGAAAATGAGAAGCATTGTAAAATCTATAAATACATGAATGGAGGAGAGAATAAGGACTTTTTGCAGGTGAAAGAAATTTTCTAGCTGGAACATGAATTACTTTGCTACTTGCTCCAAGAACTGGATTTTGCCTAATGAAAGCCTGGAGAGGACATTTTTGCCTGGAAATGTATGCTGAATGTTTTTTGGACTATTTCTGTAGCATTCGTATACTACTGTGAGATCTTTCTTTACTATTATGAATTATTTATGTTTGATGAATGATATTTCTATTTTCCTGTACAATGATGTCTCTCTTAAATGAGTAATGGAATGTATTCAATGAATTAAAGCTATCTTTAATATCTATTATCTTCTGCTGAGATTGCATCTTTATGATTTAATGGCTATCTGTATGATCTTTAGATGTTTCTTTCAGCGTATTCCTCATGTTTATGGTTTGCTCCTTGCAAGGATAGATTAGATTTGCTTATACTATTTTAGGTTAATTTAGACTAGTTACTTGCATTTAGCTTAGGGCACTTGCATCTCATCTTAAAATAAAATACATAAACGGTGGATCGGGCCGCAATCGGTGTAAAGAAGAAGAATCTTTAAATCTTATGGTAGTCGGAACCGTTAACCGGATGGATTCCTCACACCAAACGGTGAGCGATCTAATTGGGCTCGCTTACCGGGGAGAATCCCTTACTGCTTGATGCTGCGATTTTTGGGGCATCAACACTTCCCTAACCATGTCCAAGGTTCAAAGTTCCCAATACCCATACATGATGCCATGGATACTCCTGAGAAGTCTTGCATGGTGATTTGAGACATTGTTCATGGCTCTAGATGTCTCAAACTTTTATTTAGGGAATAATGCATGGTCTTCTTCCCTACAACATTTCCAAGGCCTTGAGACACATACATACTACTCAAAAATACCTAATGGAAACGAAATCATCAATCATAGGGCAATGATACCCTCAGGAGGCCATATGTGGTTTGTTGAGGAAACCTTCTTGTCCCTAGATGGATAGAATATTTCTTTAAAGAATAGGCATTAGGCCTCATCTCCTAACCATGTCTATGAACCCAAGGTTCCAAGACCCATACATAGTGCTATGGATACCCCCAAGAATTCATGCATGGTTCTTTGAGGCATTTTCCATGGATATGGATGCCTTAATAGTTTCTCTAGGGCCTTTAAGTCATGACCTTTTTACATGTAACATTTCCAAAATTAGATGCATACTACTCAAAACCACCTAATGTCATGGACATCCTCAATCATAGGCCAATGACACCCTCAAGAGGCTACTTTTTTTAGTCAAGGAAACCTTCTTGGTCCTACATGAATAAAAGATTCCTTTAAGGCTTAAATTTTAGGTCTCCTCCCCTGACAATGTACAAGGCTCCAAGGCTCTAAGACTCATAACAACTTATGCATGGTCCTTTGAGGCATTGTTCATAGCTCTAGATGCCTCAATTATGTTTTAGATACCAAGGCATGGTATTCTTCCCTAGAACATTTCTATGGCCCTAAGACACATACTTAGTACTCAAAACCATCTAATGGAACTTACATCATCAATCATAGGCCAATGACACCCTCATGATGCCATTTTTGGTTGGTCAAAGCAACCTCCTTGTCCCTAGATCACTAAAATATTCCTTTAGGGATTGAAGTTCTGGTTTGTTCCCATAACCATGTCCAAGGTCCCAAGACCCATGCATAGTGCCATGGATACCCTCAAGAAGTCATGCATGGTGCTTCAAGGTATTGTTCATGGATCTAGATGGCCCAATGGTTTCATTACATTCTAAGGAATGGTATTATTCCCTAGAATATTTCTAATTCCCTAATACACATACTTACTACTGAAAGCCACTTAATGGCACCAACATCCTCAATCATAAGCCAATTATACCCTTAAAATCCCATGTGTGGTTGGTTAAGGAAACCCTCTTTTCTATCTATGAGTAGAATATTGATTTAGTTTCGAAGGTTTAGTTATCCTCCTCTAACCATGTCCAAGCCCACAAATCCCCAAGACTCATGCATAGTGCCATGGATACCCCCCAGAAGTCATGCATAGTGTTTCAAGGCATTGTTCATGGATCTAGATGCCTTAGTGATTTCTTTAGGGTATAATGCATGGTATTCTTCCCTATAACATTTACAAGGCCCTAAGACACATACTTATGGCTCAAAATCACCTAATTGCATTGACATCCTTAATAATAGTCCAATGATACCCTCGGGAGGCCATGTGTGGTTGGTTGAGGAAACCTTCTTATGCCTAGATGGATAGAAGATTCCTTTAGGACTTGAGGTTTAGGTCTAATCCTCTAACCATGTCCAAGGCGCCAAGACCCCAAGCCCCATACATAGTGTGATGGATAACCACTGAGAAGTCATGCATGGTTCTTGGAGGAATAGTTCATGGCATTGGATGTTGCAAAGATTTATTTTGGGCCTAAGGCATGGTATCCTTCTCTAGAACATTTCCAAGGCCATAAGACACGTAATTACTGCTCAAAACTACCTACTAGCATTGACATCCTCAATCATAGGCTAGTGATACCCTTAGGATACCATGTGTGGTTGTTTGAGACAACCTTCTTGGCCTTGGATGTGTAGAATTTTCTTTGAGTGACCAAGCTTCAATTATCCTCCCTTAACGTTGTTTATGTTGGGTTAATGAGTTATTTGGCGATATAATTAAGTTTGATTTTAGGAATATTGTTTTTTTTATTAGGATTGAGAACAAATTTGTTGAGTGATTTTAAGGACAACTATTGAGAGATTGTGGGATTAGATTTTATTCACGAGAGGTTTTTTTTTTTGTATAAATATGTGTTTTGATTAATGAAATACTTTGACTTGGTGTGTGTGCACTATTGTTAATTTATATTTCTCCATTGTTATCAATTTCTTTGTTTGGTATCAGAGATGATGAGGATCTCATAGACATTTAAAGAGATATTTAAGGAGATATATTGTCAGAGATAGTTGAGTAAATGGTTGAACCTAATATCTAACTAAAGGATAGTTTTTATGATCACTTATTTTATATAAAGGGACCAATTTTATAATATAAATACACATGGGAATGATTTGATTGAATAGAATTTCCCCAAATCCCATACATTCTACCATCGATACCTTCGTGAAGTCATTAGTGGTTCTTGGAGGCATTATTAATGACTAGAGGCATCAATAGTTTGTTAATTAAGGACTAAGGAATGGTATTCTTCTTAGGAACATTTCCAAGTCCTTGAAACACATACTTACTTCTTAAAACCAACATAATTCCCCAACATCCTCAATCATGGGCTAATGATACCCTTAGGAGGCCCTGTGTGGTTGGTCAAGGAAACCTTCTCTCCTTGGATGGATATAAGATTATTTCAGGGCCTAAGGTTCATATCTCCTCCCTTGACCATGTCCAAGGCCCCAAGACCAATACATGGTGCTATGGATACCCTTGTTAAGTGATGTGTGGTGCATTAAGGAATTATTCATGGCTCTTTCTTTTTCAACTATTTCTTTAGGGCCTAAGTCATGGCCTTCTTTCCTATATAACATTTCAAAGGCCTTAAGACACATACATACTACTCAAAACCACCTAATGATTCCAACATCCTCAATCATAATCCAATGATACATTCAAGAGGAAATGTGTGGTTGGTTAAGAAAACCTTCTTATCCCTTGAGGGATAGCATATTGTTTTAGGTCCTAAGGTTCAAGTCTCCTCCCTTAACCATGTCCAAGCCCCTAATACCCATACATAATGCTAAATGTTTCGAATGGAACCTATATACCTAATTAAGGGAAAAGGATTCCCCCGATTGGTCCATTAGGGTGGATTAAAATGAAATTATTGTCCCAAGATGTTTGTTAGCTTCATTTAGGGCCTAAGGCTTGGGTTTTTTCCACTAACCATAGCTAGGGTTGAGATACCCATACTTAATGTTCAAGATGATCCTAGATGAGGGATTGAAATGTCGAGGATTCAACAAACTCAATGCAGTTTCCATTTGTTTAAAAAACCTCATAATGCTGAATATCCAAATACGAAGACCAAGGATACCCTCGAAAGGTATTTTGTGGTGGTTCAACATGTCATTATTGGCCATACATATCTAAAAGATAGTTCTATTTATACCTTCTAATATAGTCCATATCCCCTCTTAAAGGTGAAGGATACCATAGAAATATTTTATGTGGTCATTCAAGGCCCCATGAATTCCTCTTCAAACTTAGAATCTACCTTTAGGGTGGACACAGAATTATTTTTGTAACATACCTGATATCTCAGAGTTACGGTAGATTGGGTAAATTTTTTGAAATTTTATTAAAACATTAAATATCTCCTCATCGGAAATTTAGGGGTGATAAGAATTGTTGTGCTTGCATTGGTAGAAGATACAATTAATCAATATGTGTACTATTTTCCTCAAGAGATAAACACTGAAGCACATATAAAAGAGACTCATAAGAGATCCATAATGTCAAGAGACACATCGATGAAAAACATAATATAAAATTTACATAACTAAGGGACACATAAGAATTACATATTGGTTAGTTGTTTATTAGGAATAAAGCCAAATAAAAATCATTTCCAAGATCAATGCATAATCTTCCACCATTTAACATTGCATACACTACGAGAATCATAACACATACTGGATGGACCATAAACACATTTGACAAAAATACAGAAACAACAAGCCATTTAAACAACCCACAAAGAGAGACTATTTTCAGGTGGTTCACCCACTCTTGGGCTTCGTCCACAAAGATCGCATGATGCAGGGGCATTTAATCGAGCCAGCAATGTGACTGTTTTGTTGTGGCTCAAGGCTAAACTGGAGGAACCTAAAGATCGAAAGAGAAACTTACTTGAATATTTTATTGAATGAGAAATTATGTAGATAATAGTATGCAGTCAGTTATAGAGTCTAAGTAGGAATAAGTGGCTATATACAGCTCCCTGCATGGAGGATGGGCCGTTACTGATTTTTAGAGTAGTTAGTTAAGTTTAGAAAGAAAATATTAAGTTTGGGCAAGTGGAAGCTTGCTAATGGCATATCCAGGAAAAATTTGTAACTCCCGGTTAGGGAGGAAATTGAAGAGTTTTTTTTGCTGTTAAAAAGAAACAAAAATAAGACAGTACTTGTAACTTGCCATAGTAGAAATTAGTGATAGCTACCAATTAATAAAAGAATGGATTTAAAATTTGAGAGAGATCAGTTATTTGTGTGAATACTTTGAGAATGGATGGATAATTTATGTTGCTTATTCCTTCATTTCCTGAATCCGTGGTAGCTATGTTGCTTGTATGCATTGAGGTGTTTTTTATTATCTGCCATCTAGACTATCGTACGAGTTGCAGTCACACCAGGGTTTCATTTCAGCAGAATCAGGTTCAGAGTCTAACCATTGCACCCGTAAATGCCTTGAGAAAGATCCTGTGGAAAGATTGCGTGCAGTAAAACCGTCATTGGAATTGAATCTCCATTTATGGACAAACGGAGACGAAATTAAAAATTTTGCGATCTAGGTTTTGTGCAAAAGGGAGTCTATTGTGCGACTCATGCATTTTTTTCAAGAATCGACTTGGTTGAAGAGATTTGCAGAGTTCTCTGAACTGGATTTTGTTAAAGTGCGTGAAGCAACATTGGAACGATTTTACATTTGATGTTTCTTTATTAACGATTGATGAGGAGAGTTTAAGCAAGGATGCGGCTAATCCCTGCACCAATTTTGGTATTAGAGCAAGGAGTTTTGCTTAGTATAACAAAGAAAAGACACGGTTGTTCGTGTTGGCAGAGGTCGGGGTCGTGGCAGAGGACGACCAACAGCAAATGTAGAGGTTATGGAGGAGTTGAGAGAGCTAAGAGCACGTATGGCAGCCATGGATCTAGGTAGACAGAGAGATCCAGTGGTAAGAGATGTGAGTGATCCTGAAGAGGAAGAACATGAAGAGGAGGCAGCTCCTATGGAAGAGACACCTGAAATGAGATGTCTTCGATCCATTTTAGGAACCACATCCAGACCAAAGCCCGAGTTGCCTACCTATGAGGGAATCCTTACTGCTGAACACCTCATTGACTGGATCAGTGAGTTGGACAAATATTTTGAGTATGATGAGATTGAGGAGAACAGGAAGGTCAGATTGGAAGTGACACGGGTCAGATTGGCAGTGACATGGTTGAAGGGGCATGCATCCCTCTGGTGGGATAGTGTGCAAGAAGAGAGGAGAAGGAAGAATAAGCCACTGATCAAGAGATGGGATAGGATGGTGGCCAAGATGAGGGCCAAATTCTTGCCCAAGGATTACCAGTTGACTCTATATAGGAAAATACAGAATTTGAGGCAAATAGTGTTGACTGTGAGAGAGTACACTGAGGGGTTTTACACGGTAAACTTGAGAGCTGGTTATGTGGAGGAATCAGCTGAGAAGACTGATAGGCATGTAAATGGCTTGAGGATGGAGATCTAGGATGAAATCAGTATGATATCACCTAGGACAATGGAAGAGGCCTATCAATGTGCCTTGAGAGCAGAAGAGAAGCTATTGAGGAAACAAAACTTCAATAGAGGAAGAGGTTCAACCAAAGGAAGAGGACAACCAACTGGAAGAGAGAAGTTTGTAGCCCAAAAGGGAGAGACCAACAATTCAAATCTGCATGAGCAACAAAACAGGGGAAATGACCCAAGAGGAGGAAGACCTTACCAAGGAGGTAGAGGTAGGGGGAAAGGCAAAGAAACTGTCTTTAGATGTTACAAATGCAGCAAGTTGGGTCATAGATCTTTTGAATTCCCGGAGAAGGAAAACATAGGACAGAGAGGGGCCTATGTAGCTTAGAAGGAGTAGCAGCAAGAGAAATTACCAGTGGCTGAAAATTTACCTGAGACTAGAGAGGCTTTGATGATAAGCAAAGTCTTATTGAAGCTTGAGAAAGAAAGTGCAGAACCTGCTCAGAGGAAAGCCTTGTTCAGGACTATGTGCAAGGTCAAAGGAAAATGATGGAAGATGGTGATTGACAGTGGGAGTACTGACAATTTGGTTTCCACAGAGATAGTGGAGAAGCTGAGCTTGAAGAAGAACAAACATCCAGTTCCCTACAAGCTATCCTGGTTGCATAAAGAACATCAAATCCTGGTAAGTGAGCAATGTGAGTTTGATTTACAAGTAGGTACATATAAAGATAAAATAATATGTGATTTTATGCCCATGGATGTCTGTCATGTTATTTTGGGGAGACCTTGGCAGTTTGAAAGGGAAAGTAGTGCACGATGGTAGGAGGAACTACTATAGTTTTGATAAGGATGGAATGAGACATGTCTTACTTCCTTTGCAAGAAGGTAGCATAGTAGAGCAGCAAGCAACAAAAGTTTTAATGTTGACTGGCAAAAAGTATTTGCACCAGCTTGAGGAAGAGGAAGTGAGCTATGCTGTGATGTGCAAGCCCAAGGTAGTAATGATGAAGACTAGTATTTCAGATATGCCTGAAGAAATTCAGGAAATGTTGGCTGAGTTTGGAGACATTATAGTGGATGATTTGCCTGATGAGTTGCCACCCAAGAGAGATATCGACCATCACATTGACTTTATTCCTAGATCTAGCTTACCCAACAAGGAATCCTATAGGTTGACACCTCAGGAGAATGAAGAGATAAAAAAGCAAGTGCAACGATTGTTGGATAAGGGGCTGATTAAGAAAAGTCTAAGCCCATGTGCAGTGCTTGCAGTGTTGATCCCAAAGAAGGGTGGTGAATGGAGGATGTGCATGGACTCACGAGCCATTAATAAAATAACCATCGGATATAGGTTCCCATTGCCCAGGATGGATGACATAATGGATTGTCTAAGTGGAGCAACGTATTTTACTAAGATAGATATGAAAAGTGGATATCATCATATCAGAATTAGAGAAGGGGATGGGTGGAAGATAGCCTTCAAAACAAATGAAGGACTGTATGAATGGCTGGTTATGCCATTCGGATTATCAAATGCTCCAAGCAAATTCATGAGGTTAATGAACGAAGTCCTGAGGGATTTCATAGGTAAATTTGTGATAGTATAATTGGATGATATATTGATTTTCAGTCAGTCAAAGGAGAAGCATCTGAGGCATCTGAGATATGTCTTGGAAAGGTTGCAAGCAGAGAAGTTATTAGTGAACATTAAGAAATGTTCATTCCTGAAATCTGAGTTAGTGTATTTGGGCTTTGTGGTTTCGAAGGATGGTTTGAAGATGGATCCATAGAAGGTACAAGCAATTTTGGATTGGCATTCCCCCCAAAGAATATTTGAGGTAAGAATATTCCATGGTGTAGCAAGCTTTTACGGGAGATTCATAAAGAACTTTAGTGGCATCTGTTCTCCAATTGTTGAGACTATTAGAAAGGAAAAGCAACCCTTCAAATGGACAGCAGGAGCTGAAAATAACTTTCAGCTGTTGAAGAAAAAGATTACTGAGCAACCTGTGTTGGGGTTACCAGAATTTGGAAAGCCTTTCCAAGTTACATGTGATGCTAGTGGGATAGCCATTGGGGCTGTGCTCAGTCAAGAAGATAAACCAGTGGCCTATTTTAGTGAAAAACTAAATGATGCAAAGAAAAAATATTCCTCATATGATAAGGAATTCTATGCCATAGTCGAAGCCCTGAAACATGGGTAGAGTTCTTGCAGAGTTTCACTTTCATGTTGAAGCATATTAGTGGACAGTCAAATCGTGTAGCTGATGCATTGAGCAGGAGAGCCTTAATCATACAAGAAACTCAGGTACAAGTTTTAGAATTTGAATATCTTAGATATTTATATGAAACTGACAATGATTTTCAGTGTGCATATGGAGCATGCAAGAACCCTGTAGAAGTAGACAGAGAATTGTGGACTGAATACATGCTGCAGGATGGATTACTTTTCAAGAACAGTAAGCTATGTATCCCAAATTGCTCAATGAGGGAAAATTTGATTCAAGAGAAGCACAATGGTGGAATGGCGGTCACTTTGGAAGTGATAAGACTTATGGACAACTAAGTCATTTTTACTTCTGGCCCAAGATGAGGTATGATGTTGAGAAGTTTGTGAGCAGATGTAGAATTTGTCAGCATGCCAAAGGGAGAAGCCAAAACACAGGCTTACATACACCATTGCCTGTTCCTAGCAGGCCTTGGGATTCTGTGAATATGGACTTTATTTTAGGATTGCCAAAGACTCAGAAAGGAAATGATTCCATCTTTGTAGTGGTTGATAGGTTTACTAAAATGGCACATTTCATTCCCTGTTTTAAGACAAGTGATGCCACTCATATAGAAAGCTTGTTCTTTAATGAATTTGTGAAGCTGCATGGTTTGCCTAGAAGTATTGTCTCTAATAGAGATGTGAGATTCACAGGTCACTTCTAGAGGACATTGTGGAAGAAGTTGGGTACTAAGCTGAATTTCAATTTAGCTTATCATCCACAGTGTGATGGTCAGACTGAGGTAGTCAACCGAAGTCTGGGTAACATGCTGAGGAGCTTGGTTGGAGAAGATCCAAAACAATGGGATATTTTGTTGGTACAAGCTGAGTTCTCCTATAATGACTCACCAAACAGGAGCACGGGTATGAGCCCATTTCATATCTTGTATGGTATGCATCCTAGAGGGGTGTATGAGCTAAGAGATTTGGGACAATTGGAGAAGAGGAGTGCAGATGGAAAAGATTTTGTAGCTAGGATCAGTGAACTACAGGAGGAAGTTAAGGAAAGGTTACAAAGAAGTAATGCAAATTACAAAGCAAGAGCTGATTCTAAAAGAAGAGAAAAGATTTATGATGTGGGAGACCTAGTGTTAGCCCATCTGAGAAAGGAAAGGTTTCCTAAGGGAGAATACAACAAACTGAAAATGAAGAAGATTGGGCCATGCAAAATCCTCATAAAGTTTTCTGCTAATGCTTATGAGCTGGAAATGCCAGCAGGAGTTGGCATATCTCCTATTTTCAATGTTGTTGATATTTATCCTTTTGTAGCAAGTGATGCTGGATAGAAAACAGGAGGCAAGGACCCTGATGATGGAGATTTGCAGTGGCTGAAGCAGATGCCTGTGGCATAGACATTAGAAGATGAAGAGATCTTGGACACTAGAATTGCAAAGAGTACCAGGCAGAGGGATTATCCGGAGTATTTGGTAAAGTGGAAAGCACATCCTGTAGAGGATGCCACTTGGATGAGTGCAGCAGAGCTAGAAGCCAAAGGATTTGTTGTTGATGATGTTTTGAACAGGGGTTCACTTCTTCTCACCCTGGGAGTCTGATGCAGAGGCATTTAGTCGAGCCAGCAATGCAACTGTTTTGTTGTGGCTCGAGGCTGAACTGGAGGAACTCGAAGATCGAAAGAGAAACTTACTTGAATAATTTATTGAATGAGAAATTATGTAGATAATAGTATGCTGTCAGTTATAGAGTCTAAGTAGGAATAAGTGGCTATATACAGCTCCTTGCATGGAGGCTGGGTCGTTACTGATTTTTAGAGCAGTTAGTTAAGTTTAGAAAGAAACTCTTAAGTTTGGGCAAGTGGAAGCTTGCTAATGGCAACTCCAGGCAAAATTTGTAAATCCCGATTAGGGAGGAAATTGAAAAGTTTTTTTTGTTGTTAAAAAGAAACAAAAATAAGATAGTACCTGTAACTTGCCAGAGCAAAAATCAGTGATAGCTACCAATTAATAAATGAACGGATTCGAAATTCGAGAGAGATCAGGTATTTGTGTGAATAATTTGAGAATGGATGGATAATTTATGTTGCTTATTCCTCCATTTCCTGAATTCATGGTAGCTATGTTGCTTGTATGCACTCATGTGTTTTTTATTATCTACCATCTAGACTATCCTACGGGTTACAGTCACACCAGGGTTTCATTTCAACAGAATCAGGTTCAAAGTCTAACCATTACACCCATAAATGCCTTGAGAAAGATCCTGTGGAAAGATTGCGTGCAGTAAAACCGTCATTGGAATTGCATCTCCATTTATGGACAAACGGAGACGAATTTAAAAATTCTGCAATCTGAGTTTTGTGCAGAAGGGAGTCTATTGTGTGACTCGCGAGTTTTTTTAAGGAATCGACTTGGTTGAAGAGATTTGCAGAGTTCTCTGAACTGTGTTTTGTTAAAGTGTATGAAACAACATTGGAACGGTTTTACATTTGATGTTTCTTTATTAACGATTGATGATGAGAGTTTAAGCAAGGATCCGGCTAATCCTGCACCATCGCATCTTAAATTATTTTCCAAAAGGAGAAATTACAGCAAGATCACAGAGACTCCAAGACCTGGATCTCTTACATTCATGGCTGCCATCCTTGGTCAACACCATACATAGTTGCATGTCATTCGACAACATCATACATAATGATACTCGACCATATATAAGATACAAACTCTATATTTGGATAAGGACTAGGAAAACACATATCTTCTAAAGCTTTCCATAATATTCACTATCCTATATATATATATATATCCCTATGACTACGTAAATCTTTTTAGCTGATAGGGTCCATTCCGAAAGTATACTTACTTTAGACATTAGTGACAATTGCATAAAAATTGCTAATACACTTTGAACATTCCCCTTTTCACTATTATTCGTAACAAGTATTATAATCTACATATATTTAAACATATTTAATCTCTCTTAACCAGTTGCGTTTCCACCAATATAAATTACGGGAGCTAGAGATTTTCACTCTCTATAATACAAGCACTTCCAGAAAAGAACTAATAATGCCTGTAACGATTTAGAAGAATAAAAATATACTCTACAAACAAACGATCAAGAACCTCCCTGAAAACTGAAGATTCACTTACCAGACTCGCATGTCAAAAGTTCAACGATCCAATCATAGGGATCCACTAAAGTATGTAATTCGAAACCCTCACAACAGAGTGAGATAACCAGGCAGATAACGTTTCGTTGTTCAAGTTCGGAGATTCACTGTCAAGAGATATTGGGGTTTGAAACGCATTATTTCAACAGTAAGGTAAGCCAGACAGAGATGAGATTTCTCCAATCAAGATCAGAGATCCGCTCTAACAATAAAAAGGGTGAAAACGCTTTACTTCAACAACAGGGTAAGCCAGACAGAGATCAGATTTCGCCAATCATAAGGTAAGTAATATCTATGGGGTTTACAAACATCCCATCGACTGTCCTATACAGTGATTACAACAGAAAAACCTAGGTCATGTCGGTATGGTTAGATATCAAACAAAAACGCCCAATCTCTAAAATGCTAAGTCTCTCAAGTAGAATCCGATCATCAATGCCTAAACGGCCTGCTAAAAACCCTTATGAGGGAAACCCTCATTATACAGAAAGCAGAACAACATATACAGAGATATTACGGTTTAAATATATATAAACATATGTATCACTGCATATAACGCCCAAACTCTAAAGGTACTAAGTCTCTCTCTCTCCACGGACCTACTTTTGGCACTCCTCCATATTACCGTAGCATGGTAATTAAATAACTACTTGCAAATCTGGAATTCAGATCCTCACTAAAAACGGAATGGAAGTGACCATGACTTTGCTCAGGCGCTATTCATCTAGTGACAGAGATCCAAAACGTAACGGTATAAAAGCAATAAACGCTAACCTTCCCTACCAAAACGCTGGTCTATAAATTATTCAGCACTCAAAACAGTATATATATCAGATTATTATCTTCACGCAGGCACAACGGCAAGTGAAGACGTTTTCATAAAGATCTAGAAGCAATACTAAGATCAACGAAAGGAGGGTAAAAGGAATCCCACTCTTCAACGCAGAAAGCAATAAAAGGAGATCTCATCCTGCAACCACTCGATGGAGAAGAAAATAACTGAAAAGCTTTTCCACTGGAAACCATTCGATCGCCGTCAGCATTCATATCAAGAAAATTTTCCCCATTCAATTGCAGACATCAATTCATTTAAAGGAATATCTCAGCCTTGGAATTTACGATGTACCCATCGCTAGACTTCCCTCGCACCATGACCATACTTCTCGTAAGATGTTGTGGAGGCCCCATATCCCCTTTTCACTCCGTATTTTCTCTCTTTTAAGAAGGCAGCCTCCCCATCGAGCCGATAATAGAGGATTTAAAAGAGACATGTGGCGGCGGTAGACAAATCAAGGAGACAAGCTCCTGAAAGTTCTCAATTACGATATGCAAAGTGCCCTACTTTTCTTTACGATGTCGATGCCTTCGATGGGGATTCACCAGTACAGGTGTGGGATAGGCCGTAAGCCAGGAGGCTATCCATTTGCTAGGGCAGGTGTAGCTCGACTAGGTAGAACTTCCACGTAAGTTCCTCCGCCTTTGAATTTGGAACCGTCCATCCTAGAATATAGGGATGATTGTGTAACTGGAAGTAAATAAAAGTCCCATCTTTTATTAATTTATTTATTACCAATACTCTATTACCATCTTTTATTAATTTATTTATTACCAATACTCTATTACCAATACTCTACGTATATTGCACATAAGTACATAAGTACAATTGAATCAATTGAATCTTTTTTTTCACACATAAATATATCTTACTATTAATAATGCGAAATAGTAAATAGGAACATTACATCACGTCTTCCAACCGTAAGAGCATATAACATACTGGCAACATGAGCCTCAAAAGAAACGGCTCATGAACCCCATAGATAACGGGCACCCGTGCCCCAAACCACATCACATCAAAACAGGATCCATAACATCCCAAACATACCAATAAAGACATCTCCCAGTTGTGTCAGACACACACCAACTGAAAGTCCAAAAAGTAACTGACTACAAGTAGCAAAGTGTCATGATGTCAATACATAAATACATAAAAACTGCCCAAAAAAGGTCCAAAACAGCCAGAGGCCTGGACACATTAGTCTATAAATCCAATACAGCCGCGTAACCTAGCCGGAACAAAAGTCCAACAAGAAGTTGGAGAAAGGATACTAAGTACCTGCACAAAAAATATATCCGCATATATACATGTGAGAAAAAGTACCATAAAAGCCCAAACAGATCCAAACATATGAGTCAGCTCCAAAGCAGGTCAATCGAGCCCCGAGAGTAAAGAAGGTCCTCATGCCATTCCTCCCACAAAATATAGCCTAATGGTGACTGCAGAGCCCTCTTTGAAAGGCAGTCTGCCTCAATTGAATCTATAGATAATACTTTACATATAATGCATATATGTATAATTGGATTCATATCTAATACTTCACATATGTTGCAAATATGTATAAATGAACCTATAGATCTATGTAACAAATTTTTAAAGGTATAATCATCTTAAGAAGATTTTTATTTTCTTTGTATCAATGTCGGGGCTAGAATGTAATGCCCTAGTGAGTGATTTCCTAGGTCATCCGCTAAAATATTACAAAAGTGGCTTAATCCTATGTGGATAATAATACTTAATTAAACAATTAGGCCTTATTATGTTGCTTACACAGTTATGGCGAATAGTATTTCTTTTCGGTTTTAACGTACTTAAGGAAATACTTAGGACCTTAAAGATGAGAATAACCGTTACTTTGCAATAAGTATCCATGGCACCAGGATGATATTTGTCATCAATACTCTAGCTCCTCACGACTTCCTAGCGAGTCGATCTATCTCCCCTAGTGGATTTTCCCATCGTTTATTATTATTTTTGTTTCTTAACTCTTTGCTAACATTTTCAACTCAAGAAGTAACATACAATACTGTCGGGTTCCACCGGTGGGGACTTGGCCTTGAGCTCCTCACCAGGACCATTTACAATGATACAATTACAACAATTTATTTACATTAGGTTTCTAAAGGAGGGGTGTTACAATTTTCCTCCTCCAACCATATTTAAGGAAAAGAGACTTTTACCTAGGCCTAAGACCCTCATAATGGTGCCCATATCCCAACGTAGATGGAGACGATACTCTCAAGACATTACTTGTTATGGTTTGAGGCATTTTTCATGGATGTGGAGGATGGAAAGCTTACTTTAGGTTGTAAGGATTAATTTTCCTCCCTTGATCATGTTTACCACCCCACGAGCCATCATTGGTTCTCAAAACCCAAAATTTTCTAATGGTGTCATATTGCAACTCAAAAGGAAAATATCCCATGGAGAGGGCATGTGTGTGTGGTGTTTAGAGGCCTCATTGGTACCTACTGAGCCATAGAAGCTACTTTCTAGGCATATTGAACAAGTTTCATTGCTTGAACTTGGTCCAAGCCTTCATACCAATTTACCTAGTTATCCAAGAACCCTAATGGTGCCGATATTCCCACTACAAGGAAAGGGATACAATTGGGATGTCATGTGTGTGGGTTTGAGGTGTTGTTATTAGCCCTTTGTGAAATCAAACATCCTCTAAGAACCCCTTGATCCATACCCTATGCTTGTAAATATTCCTCAAATCTAGGTTTCAAAAGGTGACTTCGCTAGTAGATTCATGTTCATGAGTTTCTTTCGCAAAGCACTTCCTTGGTTAAGATGGTGAATGAATTCTTGTCACGAAGAAAAATAGTAACAATAGTGAGTGCACATTGTAGGAGTGTGCACATGCTAGAATGCACACATGTTTCTATAATGCATGTGTAGTCCTTAAATTCATTTTTTTGGAACCATTGATAATTACTAAATACATGTTTTACAACTTGGTTAGTTTGGATTTATGTTAAAAATGAAAAACATGGTGGTTTGGGATGCAAAAACATTAAAACCTCCAATTTTCATATGCCTCTCAATAACTCAAGTTTTGATGTTATTTTATATAGGATACACAAATCCATAATCGATGAACTACACACATATAGATTTGTGAAAATTCCAAATGTATAGTTTTTTAAATTGTTTTTTTCTATTTTTAATTTATTTTGTCTTGATAGGTATCAAAATAATAAAATACATATGTCTATTGTTCTTGCTATAACTTTTTCTTGTTTGATCCATTTTCTAAATGCAGTACATTGCAATAATTTGAAGAGTATACTGACTTTCATATATATATATATATATATATATATAGAGAGAGAGAGAGAGAGAGAGAGAGAGAGAGAGATTCATGCACAATAACAATTCGTTGCCTACAATTGAACAAAAAAATTTAAGGAAATCTCATCTTTTAGGTACACAAGTCCTACACTAATGAGAATGCATGCATCATGTTTTTCCTCAAAAATAACATCTCAATGTTAGAAAAAATCAAATTTAACATAAATATACAAACAATCCATAAATAAAACTTATATATTCTAAAAGTCAATTTGATTTCTTACATTTCTTCTTCTTATATCATATTCAAATTCATTATGAATGTACCTCAAATTATCCCTTCAAGTCAACATATTGTTGTTTTTTCATATTCACATTGATGTTCACATTGTCACTGATACATCATGAAAACCAACATTAACTTACACTCACCCTATAATCTTGATTGTAATGAAATTATAGAATTCTTAATTTTTTTAATAGTCATCATATTCCACAACAATACATTGTCCTATATCATCTAAATTTTTTATCTTTTCATTAAGAACATGTCCATATCCAATGCACTCAAACACTCAAATGAGAAACACTATATTGTTTTTTTTTTTACTTATTCTTTCACACTTTTGGGGGAACAATTCAAAATATATAAAACACAAACTACGGATTTGACCCAATACTCATTTGGTAAATGTTTACCTTTGAAGATGTCTCTTTCCATTTCGATGATTGTTTTGTCTTTCCTTTTTACAATAACATTATGTTGTGGTAATTGTTTTTTATTCTATTTTCTTTGAAAAACTCAACAAATCATTCCACACAAATCCTTCGTCCTTAATGTAGTGTCCATTTTGCTTCTAGACCAAGGCTTCAAGTAAATTAATCTCATGAGCTGTTCTTAAAAAAAATATCCAAGTTTTCTTGGAATAGTAATCTATAAAAATTATGAAATACAAACTATTTCCAAGAGGTGATGTGTGAATATAGCAGGTTCTTTGTTAAAGAATCTGCTCTCCCTCTTCCACCAAATGGATTTGATACCAGTTTGAGGAATGATAAAACAAACAATCTCCTTATACCAATGAAGTAGAGTAAAGCACAGACAGATCATGCGGCACAGGGAAAAAGAAAAACAGAAAAACATACGAAAATTTAATATCAAGGATGGGCTATTGCTCTGATAGTTTTTTTTTAAATCATGGAAGGACATAAAACTCTGTCTTGTCACTCTTGTAGAAAAAGAAAAACATGTCAATTGAATGTAGATTGGGTGGTTGGGAAGAATGTTGTTATCCTTCCCACCCAGGTTCAAATCTTGCTTTGTGACACATGCTCTTTACAACCTGACTTTCTATGTAATAATTGTAAACCTGACCATCTTGTAGAATCTTTTATTAATCATGGAACTTTGGAAGGACATAAACCTCTGCCTTTGAATCTATCAAGCTCGATTTATAAAAGTCTGAATATAGACAAAAACAAAAGCTCTACTGCTGTAGTGACAGCGTGATTACTGTATGAAACTCTACTTTCTCTCCATCCCGTGTTGGGCCTGCTCAATATCGAAGATATTTAATCGATAATGGCGCCCAGAATAACTAAAGCTCCGTGTATATATCTGCTATCCTTGTCTGTTTCTCCGTAGCATGGAGGCGATGGAGAGCAGATTCTAGTTACCGTGGTGCAGCTCATGGTTCGGGCTCGGGCTCTGGGTCTGGCTCCGAGTGGCATGGCTCTAATGGTGGCTATGGACAAGATGCTGATAAATACGGCTCAGGCTACGGTGGAGGATCGGAAAGCAATGGCCCCTACCGTTCAGGTTATCGTGGTGGCTATGTTACTGGTTCTGGTAACGGTAATGGCTACGAAGCCGGCTGGGGCATTGTTAATTAAGGTAGAAAAATAAGGAGTAGTTTAAAAATTTTGATTTTTCAGGTATGATTTTTAAAAAATTAAACAGAAATTTTTAAAAATTTTAGTTACAATTTTTAAATTTTTAAATTTTGTGTGTTCTATGGGTTTTTGATAGTGTTGAAGCAGTTTTTATCATCAAAATGACCATTAAAACAAAGTTAAATTCATATTTTGCAAAATAAAAAAATCAGATTTCTCACAATGGTGATTACAAGGAAGCTCTAATTGGTAATAAATCTTAAGGCATAAGGCAGAATAGGTGATTACAATTAACCATGGAGAACAAGTATCCAATAACTTGTTCAAGGAAGCTCTAATTGGTAATAAATCTTAAGGCATATATAAAGCATAAAGAATAGGTGATTACAATTAACCATGGAGAACAAGTATCCAATAACTTGTTCATGACACTTAACTTATAACATATTCGTGTTCACCAACCACAAGTTAAATGACTACTAATTTATCTGTAAAAGTAAATACTCTTCAATAAATCAACATTCATTTATTTAGTTGCAAGAGAGCCATTATTGTTATGATTTGCATTTCAGTTCTTCTAATTAACTTTTAGACCGCGTTTAAAGAGCCAGACTGTAGCCGTCCAAATGGCATAGCAGAGATAAAAAGACACAGAAGCAGAAAAGCCAAAGCATTTGGAAATTTTATTAAAGCTAAAGCATTTGGAAAATTTTTATTAAGCACAAATTATCAACGTCTAATCTATAGGTAAGTGTCTAAAAGACCTATATAGGTAAGCTAGTACATTCACACATAACGATAAAATCATACTATTCACAGAATATCCATTATCAGTCTCAATATTTCCACTGCTTGGCTACGATTGTTACTATTTAATTACCTCCACCAACATACTCTCCATACCCAGATTCAGTCTGTTCATAACCTCCACCGGTTCCAGAGTTTGAACCATAGGCATTACGATCATATCCGCGGGACCCGGCGTTGTAGGTACTACGATCGAAGTTTCTACCGTAACCGGAATCAGCATTGAAACTTGACTCGTAGCCACTGTTGCTTCCCGAACGAACGCCATACCCTGATGCGAATTCATCGGCTTGTTCATACCGAGAAGTAGACCCGTCGACGGTCCCGAACTCGTCCCGGGATCCTGCACTACGGTAGGGCGTGGAATATGAACCGTATCCATTGCTGGAGCCAGCACCTCCAGTTTTCTGACTCTCAGCATTTTCAAAGCTGGGCACCCGCGTGTTGGTCGAATCTTCTTTATAGCTACCACCGGCACTACGGTAGGGCGTGGAATATGAACCGTATGCATTGCTGGAGCCAGCACCTCCAGTTTTCTGACTCTCAGCATTTTCAAAGCTGGGCACCCGCGTGTTGGTCGAATCTTCTTTATAGCTACCAACGGCACTACGGTAGGGCGTGGAATATGAACCGTATCCATTGCTGGAGCCAGCACCTCCAGTTTTCTGACTCTCAGCATTTTCAAAGCTGGGCACCCGCGTGTTGGTCGAATCTTCTTTATAGCTACCACCGGCACCTTCTTTGCCAAACTTTTGTGAACCATATGCGCCATAAGAGCCTGCAAAGTAGGCCTTGTCGGATTCTTCATATGCGGTGCCGCTGATAGAACCGTAGCCAGCTCCACCACGGCCGACACCGTCACCGGACTCTGAACCGAAGCCATTTTTTATATCACGAACACTATCAGCGCCATAGCTACCTTGGTAACCGTTAACACTGCTCTCTCCGCCTTTAGGACTATACTCATTGGCAGGATATTTACTAAAAAACGTGCTCTCTCTTGCTTCAACTATACAGTGAAGATTGATTAACAGACTCAATGTGAGCAGAGCCGAACACAGGATCCTTACAGTACGAGACGCCATTAGTCTATCAGTAACTTATTCAAAAGGGCTACAAGAAACGCAGCTGTAACACACACTACTGAGTGGGCCAAACCGATCCAAAGCTGGTCGCTGAGAGCATGAATTGAGACTTGAGTAGAGATAATTATTTATAGCATGCTCTGCTCTCTGTTCTATACTCTTTTCTTTATCAATACGCCATTGTAATACCGGGGCCTGCCATTTAAAAAAATGTGATTGTAGTTGTTCGTCTTTTTAAAGATATCTGGGGAATGATGTTAAAAAATAAAAGATAAGGGGGAGTTGGTGTTCGTTCTTTAGTGTTGGTATTTTGATATCTGAGCTGTGTTTTTTAACGTTATATTTGAGTCGTTTTCAATATAGATTCTATTCTCCTTTGTCGCCAAATATGACAATTGGTTTTATTATATCTTTGTTTAAAGGTTTTGTTGAAGCAGTTGGAATTGAAAAGGAATGTTTTCGAAAATGTAAAGAGTGGGAAATTTGAATGAATGATGCATATTCTGTCAACTACTTCGTTGACAATGTTTTAGGTACGAGACTTCTACACTTTTGAGTTGGTAGCTTTTCGTGGAAGAAAAGACAATAAGATTGAGAAGTATAACTATATTCATTCACCTACTCCGCCGAACTATTGGTAAGTATAACTATATTCGCTCACCTAATAGCGCGAAAGTCATACTAGTGTTTGAGTTTATACTACTTTTATCCTTTTGAAAATTGCATTCCGCATGTTTTGTGGAATTCCTTACTGCACTGTAACGTATTATTTATAAAAAAAATATAACTTCTTTCATTTTGAAAATGGCACTATTGATGGTGCGGTATAAGAGATCAAATTCCAATATATGGTCTAAAATGCCAAGGACAATCGCTTGCGAGACCAATCAATTTTGTTTTATAATACATCTTATATTTATATAAAATTATTTATAACAATGAGTATATAATAGATCAAATGAGAATTTTGTGAAAGGGTATGTACAAAAGTATTTACATCCTTCTCGTCAAAGAAATAAAAAATAAGGGAATGTATAAAGACATTTGCATTGTCTTCTTCAAAGAAACTCAAGCAACAGTAACATTTGAATAAGCATTTGAATCTAAATCCTTGGTATCTTTGATTAAAATTTGAATAAGCATTTGAATCTAAATCCTTGGTATCTTTGATTGACATAAAACCTTTAGCTAAGACTGACATATGTACATCTTACAGTTCAGTATAGAACTAACTTTGTTTTCAAAAATAAATTTGCACTGAAGTTTCAAAGAACAAACAATGCTAAAATCCTTAATCAATGCCACACCGGGAAATGAGAGAGGAATGCACCAACAATCTAGAATCACCCATCAAAGTTGCTCTCAAATGCAAACAAACTCCCCACATGACCTCGTGAAAGAACATTCCCAAAAGGGGTGTTTTATTGTTTCCAACTTGAGGCAAATAGGGTGAAGTCCATTTAAGAGAGCATTTTTTAATAGTCATGCCTTGGTAGGAAGGCCATGATAGATCACTAGCTATGCAAACACTCGAAGTTTATATCTCACCAAAATTGACCATACACTATGTAATCTCTTGATCCACCATCTTGAATTAAGAACAACCTTAAGCTCATGTGGTTGATGAAGAAGAAAGTACAACCTCTAACGATCATACTAGACCAAGGGGTGTCAAAAGCTCCACTTCCAATCATGACAAAAAAGGTCAATTCCTATATTGATTTTCAAAAGCTCCTTCTATGGAATAAGGACAATTAAATCCATAGTAATGTGTTTGTCCATAGAAGATATGGAAAACTCAAGAGTTGTGGATTGCTAGTCCTTTCAAGAGAGACTATAGGCATCCCACAAATCCCTCCAAGAAAAAATCCTATTCTTAATCCTTTTTTCGCCATTGAAAATGAAGAATGTTTGCAATACATGTAACTTGCACCTTCCAACTCCAAATCCGTCTTCTGACCAAATACCATCATGTCCAACTACCTAAAATGTGCCACTGCACAAAGCTAGCTACCTTCCTCCATGTTGCCCAAATACTTGTGATATAAAAAAGAGCCAAATGCCTCGAAGCTATGAGGAGATGAAATTATATCACACAATCCAAATGATCCCTTGATCTTACCAATATGTTGTGCCATGAAAAGATGATGTCTCAATGATCCTTAAATCCAGATGGACATCGATGGCCACCCACCTAGGCCACTGACTCAAAGACACAATTTACCAGCTTGGCAAGTTTTTTCTAATTTTTTAGGTCCTAATCTTCTGGGGCCGTTTTAAGGCCCTAAACGACATGCTTTTTCCACTGCAGTGTCTAGATGATCGTCGAAGGCATTGTCTAGGTCGACATCATAGAGTCCTTCTCAGCTAGACCTTTCTGATGGGATAAAGAGTTCCCCAAATGGAGATTGTATGCAAAAGTTGTGCCTATGGGAAGTTGGAGTATGAACTAACCACATCAAGGCCCACAAACTTTTTGGAATTTCATCTCTCGGCATTGGGGTTTTTTATGTTTAGGGTTTTCTCATTTATGCTTTATGTTAAAAAGGATTTTCTAGCCTCATTGTAACTAAGTTCTTGCTGATGAGTGTAGCCAAAACATCTCTTTTCATAGATAAGCTACCACCATCTAGAGTTAGTTTGTATTGCTTTACAGTTTACAGTGTTTTTCTAGTCCATTCATTAACACAATTTGTATTTTAGTGTACTACTATGTTTTTTTCAAAATCTTCGTGTGTATTTATGTTTTATATCACTGCCTTCATTTTGTTCTCCAAATAATCTAGATCATTGGTATCAGAGCAATCTTCTCTTGTTGTTTCTTAGTGCATGTCCCCAACAAGATCTGAATATCAAGAGTTGGTCTCGAATTAGTTGAGCTTGGGGAAAACCACCATCTTCATCCCAAGCAACCTCACATGATGGGAGAAGAAAAGAGAGATAGTGGACCAGGACATCCTATTAAATTGTTGCTCAAGGAATCCCTCACACAATAGAGGAATGAGATGATGGAGCAAGACATCCTATTAAATTGTTGCTCAAGGAATCCCTCGCACGACAGAGGAATGAGATGATGGATAATTTTTCCCAGATCCTTTGATGAATGATGGTAGCAACGGATGCAGCAATGGATGCACCTTCAATGAGCAGTCATTTCGGAGGTGTGACTCCCTTCAAGGTACAAGGTAACTTTGACATTCCATTATTTGAAGGCCAGGTAGATGCATATGCTTTGGAGAAATTGTTAAATCTGTTAGAGGGTTACTTCTCTGTTCAAAATTTTTCTAACAACAAAAAGATCACCTTTGCACTCCTTAAGTCCCTCCCCCATATCAAATATTGGTGGGATGGTTACTACGAGAGACATGCGAGAGATGAGTTTGAAATGTAAAGGAACAAACCCACTTGGGCGTCTTTTGGCGTGTTGTCAAGGAGGAATTCTACCCTGTTGGAAACTATGATGACCAGTACACTAAGTGGATAACATTGTGCCAGGAGAGAGACCAGACAGTGTCGGTTCACCAATATATTCCATAGCTTGTGCTCAAAGTTGGGTATTAGAGACTTCAAATGGAACTTGGTCTGAAAGTACCACAATGACCTGCATAGGTACATTTAGACAGAGATGGATTTCCTAGACATATCCTCACATGGAGCTGCTTATCAATATGTTGTCAACATCGAGCAAAAGTTTAAGAAAAATAATAAGCAGGAGTTTGGGTTCGCAAGTTAACAATAGTAGAAGCCTGTAAAAGGCCCTAACTTGAAAAACAAAGGACAAAGAAAGGATGGCCAAAGTCATGACAACCAGCCAAAGCCGCAAGAAAAAAGGGTAACAAGAAATCGAAGAAGTACACCGGCAAGTGCTGTGAGTTCCACAAAATACCATGGAACAACATTGATGAATGACACTCAAAGAAATCATTGTTAGATGAGAACAAAACCCTAGAGTTGGAATCTAGATCAGACTCTGATTCAGAGCAAGAAAGGGGAAAACAGATCATTGATGCAGAACCTAAGGCCACCATTGCAACCGCAAAGAAAACGATAAGAGTCGGATGAACCAGAGGAAGGGGAGAACCTCTTCCATTCACAAGTATCGGCGAAGGGGAATCCACTACATTTCATTTTTTATAGTGGTAGCCAAAACAACCTCATCTCAGTCGATGTCATCAAAATATTGAAGTTGTCGACAATGCCACATCCCCAACCATACACCATCGGTTGGTTGAGATAAGGACAATACATATGCGTAAGTCAATAATGTTGCTTATGTCACAGCATCAAGCCCTTCAAAGATGAGGTAATGTGTGATGTTTCCCACTTGAAGTTTCTGATGTTATTTTAGGAAAAACCTATATGTGGAAACACCATGCTATTTATGAGTCCAGGCCCTGTAGTGTCATTATTACTTTGGAGGGACAACTCTACAGGATACCCAAGGTTTTCCTTACTACTAAAATTTGTTTGATCTCCACGAAGGAATGTTGGAAGGTCATCTCTCAGACCAGGAAATTTGTCCCCTTCATGGTTCATTCAGAAGGTGGATGGAAGGTCACTAAAAATTCCACAACCTCATAACAAGGTATCTCTAAACAATAGAAGCTAGTCGACAAGATTGTAGAAGGGTACAAGGACATTTTCACTTCCCCTATGGGGGTGCCTCTACACTGGCAGGTCAAATATCCAATCGACTTGATACCGAGTGCTCCTTTACCCAATGGACCAATATACTAGCTCTCTCTTATGGAGAATGAGGCAATCAAATGACACATTCATGAGCTCGTTCAAAAGGGCCACATTCTACCAAGATCCTCACCTTGCAGGAGTCCAATTGTGTTGGTGTATAAAAGGATGGGACACAATGAATCTATATCAATTACAGATCTTTAAACAAAATCACTATTAAGAATCTATACCCAATCCTCTGGATTGACGATCTTCTTTATTAGCTTAAAGGTTCCAACTTCTTTAGCAAGATTGATCTAAAGTATGGATACCACCAGGTTCCAATTGAATAAAATGATGTATGGAAGACAAGCTTCAAGTCTAAAGAAGGAATCTTTTAATGGTTGGTCATGCCTTTTGGATTCACTGACACTCCAACATCGTTCATGAGGATGATGGATGATATCTTACGGCCATTCACAAAACCATTTGTGGTCGTGTATTTGGATGACATCGTCATCTATAACGGAACCCAAGAAGAATATATTCAACACATTCAGTAGGTCTTGAGTACCCTACTGCAACACAACCTATATTCCAAACTGGAGAATCCTCATTTGGCATGCAGAGAATTCAGTATTTGGGATACATCATGGATGAACATGGGGTGCATGTGGACCTAGCTAAGATCCAAGTCATTCATGATTTGCTAGCCCTAACTACCCTAACAGAGCTCTGTAGATTCTTGGGCCTTGCCAACTTCTGACATAGGTTCATGTTGGGGTTCTTTCATATCGCTTGGGCCTTAACCCAAGTGACCAAGCATGGAGCTAAATCCAAGTTCACCTAATCGGGGTCGCAATAGAAAGCATTCGAGGATCTGAAACACCACCTGTGCTCAACACCAAACCTCACTCTTCCATACTTGCAACAACTATTCAAGATTGAGACAGATACCTCAGACTATGCTATTAGTGCAATCCTCACTTAACAAAGACATCATGTTGCCTATCACAATGAGATACTATCTGATAGTGTTTGCATATATTTCATGCCTGAAAAGGATATGTACTCCATTGTGCAGGAATTCCAATATTGGAAGCATTACATTCTTGGAAAGGAAACAATCATCAACACTGATCACAGGCCCCTATAGTTCATGCAAACACAACGAAAGTTGCAGAATGACTGCCATCAGAAGTGGTGCACATACTTGAAACAATTTTTTTTAACATTAAGTACAAGAAGGGTAGTGCAAAATGTGTTTCATACTACCTCAATCGAACCTTGGTCGTGGCACTAACTGTGGTCCTCAAATCTTGTGGTCACGAGACCTCTGGGTAACCCCAATTATACAACAATGTCCCTAACTTTGTTTCTACATATCAGACACTAGGAACAAGTAAACAAGTTCCATACTTCCACCTCCAAGATGCACTTTTGTGAAATCTGGGCCATATTTTTGTTCCATCGAGCGAGTGTGAAAAGCTAATTTTAAAGGCACACTATAGTTGGGTGATTGAGCACTTTGGCATGAAGAATATAGTATTAATGCTTCAAAAGTATTTCTACTAGCCAAAACTCGGGTAGGACGTCGACAAGTATATATGATCATGCACTGCATGTGCCATTGATAAACCTACCATCAAGCATCAAGGGTTGTACATACCTCTACATACCCCATACAATCCTTGGGAGTCTATCTCAATGCATTACATGTCGGCTTTTCCCTCCACCAAGCAGGGTCATGACTGTGTTTTTGTAGTTGTTGATCGGTTTACTAAGATGGCCATTCCAGTACGATGTAGGAAGAGTATCACAACTGAAGCCACCATGCTTGGGTTCATTTTGGGATTCCATGGCCCATTGTTTTAGATCGGAACAATAGGTTCCTTAGCACCTTATGGTCCTCCTTATGATCTCTAATGGATGTCAAGTTGACCAAATCGACTACCTTCCACCCCTAAATGGATGGGAAGACATAAGTGGTCAAGAAGATGATTGTGCATATCCTTCACAAGTACAACTCTAAAAATCCACACACATGGGATGAGAGCCTCCCATATGTTCAACATAGCTACAAGAAATACCTTCAAAACTCTATTGGCCATAGCCCCTTTAAGGTGTACTTAAGGTTCCAACCACTAGCCCCCATTGATGTAGCTATCCCATTTCATCTACATAGGATGATTCCTCCCATGATAAGTTCAAGGCAGATAAAGAAACCAAATCCATTGAATGGATCCATCACATCCAACAGCAGGTTCATGATATCATGCAGAAATCCAATGCTAAGTACAAACAACAACATGACCAACATTGAGTTCCACACAAGTTTCAAGTTGGGGATAAGGTGTGGTTGCATTTGCAAAAGGAGTGCCTCATAGTCCCCCACAAAAAGCTTAGGCCACTTCGATATGGTCCTTAGACCATCACGAAGGTTATGTCTAAAAACACTTTTGAATTAAATATTCTCGTTTACCTTTGCTTGCACCAAGTATTCAACGTGGAATTTCTTCGACCATATTTTCCGCCTCTCTTGGACACCTTAGAGTTGGCTAAGCATTTTTCCCCTATAGAACTCAATCTAGGATTCCTTGAAAAAGTTACAATGGATTTTATCATGGACACACAAATGAAGGGCACCCTCCAACATAACATTCAACTCTATTGGGTCGTCAAAGCAGGGTTGCTTCTTCACCAAGGAAAGTGGCTCACCAAGAGTCAAATTCAACAAAATTTTCCCCATTTGATGAGGTATCTTGACACAATGAATACCATTGATTCTTAAGGGGGTATTAATGATCCATATGGACTTCAATGGCCACCCACCTAGTCCATTGACTCAAAGATATAGTTTTCCATCATGGCAGTTTTTTTACTATTCTTTAGGTCCTGATCTTCCAAGGTCATTTTGAGGCCCTAAATGACATTTTTTTTCCATGGAAGCACCTAGATAATCACCAACGACATTGTCTAGGATGGAAAAATGGAGTCCTTCTCGACCATACCTTTCCAATGAGATAGAGAGCTCCCCAAATGGAGATCGTATGCAAAAGTTGCAACCCCAAGAAGTTGATGTATCAACTAACCACATCGGGGCCCACAAACCTTTTGGCGTTACATCTCCCGGGGTTAGATTTTTTTATGCTTACGGTTTTCTAATTTATGATTTGTGTTAAAAAGGAATTTTTGGCATCATTCTAACTGAGTTCCTGCCGATGAGCATAGCCGACACACCTCTTTTCAAAGATAAGCTACCACGATCTAAAGCTAGTTTTTATTGCTTTACAATTTATAGTGTTTTTCGAGTCCATTCATTAATACAATTTGGGTTTTACTTTACTATTGTGTTTTGTGAAAAATATTCATGTGTACCTTTTTTCATATCACTACCTTTATTTTATTGTCCAAATAATCAGAATCAATAGTATTAGAGCAATCTACTCTTGTTGTTTCTCAATGCATGTCTCCAACGAGATCTGAATATTGAGGGTTGGGTCTTGAATTAGTTGAACTTGGGTAAAACCACCCTCATCATCCCAAGAAACCTCACATGGAAGGAGAAGAAAAGAGAGATGAGGGCCCTCGCACGAAGTTGGTTCCACTTTTTAGTGCCACTTTAGAAATCGGGAACGCATGTCCGAAATAGAAATCCATAACGCATATGCGTTATTGTGGCTAGGTTCGGACAAAACCGAGGCTAACCTTAGTTAGCCTATATCGCATATGCGATATATAGCACTTGCGTTTTGTAAGAGTTACAAATCGCAAGTGCGATATATCGCAAGTGCAAGTTGTAATACCAAAACTGTGTTACAACATCTACAAATTGTTTCATCAGAAGACTCGGTTTTAGTTAGAGTGCACTCTTTAGGAATTCCTTGCCACTTAGTAGGTTCAATCATTGACTAAACTTATGTGTTGCAAGTGTTGCAACTTGGGCATTCATGGAGGTTATAGTGGTAGTAGAATGGAACCTGTGTCATTTGAGTATGAGAAAGACCAAGTTGTTGATTGAGCCAAATTAAAAAAGAAATTATAACATTTATGTGATATTTTTTAGGTCATTTTAACTAATAAGTTCATTTTTATAATGGAAAGAAAGGCCTTTTTTTTAATTTAATTAGAGAATGTGGAGGAGATATCTCCATTTGACAGTGAATTGTGATCTAAATTTTTTTGTAATTTAGTTAGTGCACAACAACTCAAAGCTCTAGGTTGATGTAAGAATTTTTATTTTTTATGAGAAGTAGTACATTCTCCCAAATAGGGAAACTCAAATTAGGAAAAAGGTATTACATAATCAGTCTTATCTTAATAATATAAAGAAATGCATAGTATAAAGTAACAAAGAAAAAGTGAAAATGCTTTTAAGAAATAAAATAAATAATAATTTTTTAAAATGAAATGTTATATTTTATATTAAATACAATATGTTACAACATATGTTTCATTGTATGCATGGGACACATCATGAAGGGATTGAGGTGTTGTTTCCCAACTGTAACCATGATCAAGGCCATGCAACCTTTCCACAAGGCATTAAAAAAAAATTAATGGCGTCAATATCCAAACCTTATGTCAAAGACACCCTAGTGAGGGCTTGCAATGATATAGAGAATCCTCTACATTTTAGGTGTTATTCATGGTGCTTGATATCAAGAATCCACCATTAAGGTTTAACCCCCTTTATTTCCCGGTCACCATAGTTTTCCCTTAAGGTCCATTTCCATTTCTCAAAACCCTCACATGGCCTTTGTATCCTACTAGGATGAAGAAAAGTGGTTGTGGCCTAGAGAACCATTCTCGATCTTCTTCTCATACCTACTCATTTTAGAGATCAAGACCTAGTCCAATCAGACCCCTCGACCATAAAGTGTTTGAGAAATTCTCACATGTTTTCTTAATGTTTTTGTTGATAGTTTGGGTCACATTGTGAACTATTGTAACAAGGATGTGGTGCACATTAATAATGAGCATGCATTTTTTGTTAAATGTAACTGAAAATTCAAGAACCATAATCTTATTTATTACATTTATATGAGAGATTAAATGGTGTGTTCTATGATTTCACTTTATTTTATTCCTCTACTATATTGATTTTTATTTTGTTTAATATATTTCTCGACATATTATCATCCTAAATGTGAGTCGACATTGTCCAAATACTAACTATTGGCATGGATAAGGTGGGAGTAATACCAAAATCATTTGTTTGTTATGGAAACATGGTTCAAAAACTATTTGTATGGATTTCTTAGTGGTAGGAGTTTGTGGGAAAGGCACACTATTTTATCAATGCAATGTCAAAGAAAGCATGTGAAAGATACACAAACTAAGAAAACAAACATATAAATCACCAAATATAATAATTTCAAAGAGAAAAAACAACACAAGTTACATGAATTTGTAAACTACTGGAATCCCTTGATGAAAAAGAAGACATATTGATAAATCTCATATGGAACTAGGTCTTCAAACTATGTAATAGATCTATAATTCCTATAATGCACAACATTGGTTACAAAATTGCACAAACTCTTGAACTTAGTTTCATGATGGGTGAAGCAAGTCTACTACTTGAGAGAGAGATCCTATAAACAAGTCAATGAGGTCCTTTCAAGATAACCCACGTGGAACAAGAAATCCTAAAATCAATGTCCCATTGAATCACCCACTTAAAATGTTCTTCATATTTGTTGATACGTCATCAGTTCAAAAATTTGGTAAAAAACACTATGGAATTTGTAATGAAAATACACTAGGATCAATTTTCTACGGGATTGGTTTATTCCTTCAAGTTAGACCATGATCAAGGGAAGGTGGTTTTGAGGATATAGTGCGTCAAAATGGAGTGACTTTAAGTGACTATGTTCGTTTTTATAATGGAAATCAAATATGGTTATTTATGTCACTTTGTGAACTGTTGTAACAAGGATGCAATACAAATAAATTTAGCTTATGGATCCAAAAAGACTCACAAATTGTTTGAAAAGAGTACTATGTATCTAGGTTATTTGACCAAAATGATATAATGTGACCAACTCAAGTGTATGAATCTCAACAATGAAATAATTACATGAATTTGAGCACATGATATTCAACTAATTTAAGAGAAAATGGTGACTCCCCTCACCTAGCCTAAGGTAACCCATTACGAGGAAAATGAGGCCAAAATACACAATCCCTCTATATCAAAACCCTATAATTTATGTGCTAAAGTAGATGGGGGAATATATATTGAAAATGGAACTGACTAGGGGTGGGCACTATTGTTAATCTCCATGAAGGTAAGTTAATGACATAAAAATATCACAAGTGCTATATCGCATGTGCAATATATCGCACTTGCATTTCTTAATAGTTACAATTCACAAGTGCGATATATCGCACTTGCGATTTGTAATACCAAAAAAAAAAAAACAGAGGCCCGCGACTTCATTTTTGCATGCACACAGTCGAGGCTGGCGTTATCGACAAGGAGGATGCGAATTTGGAAGAGCCAATTCACAATTCGGATACAATGGAAGGTAGGTGTCCCTTTCCTTCCAAATTCCTTTCAATTTTCGTTCAAGTGTTTGTTAATTTAATAGTTTTTTTTTTTAACCAATTTAATAAAAAAATTTACATGTATATTAAACCAAACAACGAAATTTATTAATTAAATTTTGAATTTGTTGTTTTAATCTTAACAGAAAACCCAAACCCAAACCCAAACCCAAACATAAACACAAACCCAAACCCAAACCCAAATCCAGACACAAACCCAAACACCAAGGAGGAACACGACCGAAATTCAAAGATTATGGCTCTTTTGGGTTCATTGAGGCGCCTTAGCTCATTGTGTAGAGGCGGGGGACCACTTAAGCCAATCATTAGCCAAGGCATTACACTCCATAACAAACACAATTTCCAATGCCCAGGGAGAACTGCACAACATTAGCTCGTACAGAGATTCCCAGAGGCAATAATATTCCACTGGGTTGAGATACAGAGATGTGAAAAAGCTAAAGATAACCAAAGACCAATTGTTTTCATTATTCCGGGACTCTAGCACTGGATTGGTTCCACCCACCAGTCGACCACACATTTCCATAAACTGGTACATGGAGCCAAATGTGAAAGCCAGTTGTATGGATCACTGGTACATGGTCTTCGATGAAGACCCTCGCGGGAATAGAGACATCCCATTCTATTTCTTGAGGAAGTTGTATGCAGAATTTATCCTGGGGAAACATGTGAACTATTTTGATATTTTAGAGTTCCAGGGTGTAGGTCATGGGATTCCCCAATATAGGGAAGGGGTTAGGACTGATCCTAACCGTGTGCGACGCCCTCCACGCACACCAAACCCCCCTCAGGTATATCCACATGCCGGTCCAGTTATTGAAGATACACAGGAGGCCTTATTTGATTTGGTTGATACATTTCTTTGACATGGGACTGTCGTCGAAGGAAATGTAGGCCAAGGGGTTGGCACTTCCGAGGATGGCCCATCTGGGGTTGGACCATCTCACAGTGAGGTCCACTTACTAGGTCCCCAGACCAAACCAGAGCTACACATCGCATCAGTGACGCAGAGTCTTCATAGCATCATGTTATTCCACACCCTTGCACATCGTGTCGAAGCATATGCTATGGGCCTGCTTCAGAGTTTCAGGGCGATGGATTACTCCGATATGTAAGTAAAATTCATTCTTTAAATAGTATATACTTTGTTTTATATCACAGTTTTCAATTGTTTCATAATTTATTTCTATTTAATTAGCTAACAATTTACGTGAACAAATATACAACTGGTGTCCAATGACACCCCATATAAACATAATCCGGTCATTGATGTTGATGTCATTGATGCAACGGTCAATGCTGCATATGATTTTGGTGCTTCACCATTAGTTGTAAGAACTTTACTTTTTAATTTGTCATCGAGTGATTTACATATTTATAGTAGAGATTGCAACATTCAATACATCTTAATCTGGATACAATATATTTTATGCAGGGTGGGCACAATGAGTTTGTGGAATCCCAGGTTGGTCCCTCCCATGTAGAGGAAGATTCCCAAACTCGGCATTCTTTTAATTATGCTTTTAATGATTTGAAACATGTTTGTGTTTAATTATTAGAAATTTTCTAATTGTATCTTTATGTTTTGTTACGTAGCATGGTTACCATGCTATTTTTTACCATCTATTTAGGCCACTGTCATTTATTCCACCCATCGGTGACCCTCTTCCCCCCCTAGGTACGTGTACATGTCTCGCTTTCTTTGAAAAAGTCATTGTTTGTCAATGTAGTATATCTATAGTCTCGTTCTCTTTGTATTTGTTGGCATTGACATATGTTACTTTATGCAAGCATCTAGTGATGCAGTGGTGCTTGAAGAGCACCCAATCGACGTTGTTGGTGACCCACCTCTCCCCCCCAGGTACGTGTGTTAACACCCAAAAAGTGTTCACTACCTCATCTACCACATTACATGGCTCATTTGTCCATTTTCCCACCATATTTCCCTTAAAAACCCTAAAAATCTCACTAAAAAGCCTCCAAAAGGCCTAAAATGCCTCCAAAAGGCCACAAAACCATCAAAATAGCCTCAAAAAAGCTAAAAAAACCCCTTTTTCCTCCAAAAATAGCAAAATCCCTCTAAAAAAGGAATAAAAAATATAAAATAATGAGGAAAAGGAGGAAAAAACCCTATACAGCTACCCTAAACCATATGGTTCCCAAAACCATGGGCCAGCACTCCACCACCAAAAAACTATAAATAGGTGATGGAGATCCCTCATTTCATATCCACAATCAAGTATACCCTTACTCTGCCAAAATCTCTCTTGAAACCCTAGCTCACCATTGAGCCACTTTCACCTTGAGAGCCCCTTTTGGCCCATTTCCACCATTGGAGAAAGAGAAGGAGCACATTGGAGCTTGGAGCAACCCTCTTGGACATTGCAAGAGCTTCATCAACCTCCACATTGGAGGTAATATCAATACCAAAACCATTATCTATCTTTTGTTCTTTATATTTCATGCATGTGTTTTAGATTAGTTTACATTTCTGTTTTAGTTTAATAATTTACATTTACTGAACTGCTACTAAGGAGTCCATTCTCCTTAGTAGGTGCTCATTTGCACAAGCTAGGGGTAAAACCCTAGCTACAGTTTTGGCGACTCCCCTAAGTTTGAATTTCTGGTTACAATTTTTAAATCTTTTTTCTGTTCGGCTGTCCCTTTCGACCGCCGTATACCGCGTTTTTTCCCCCAACAGTCGCGTCCCGACCACATCTTTCAGGCACTTACCTGTGACCTAACCGCGACTCTCAGATTGTTTTCGGCGACCTGCCGGATGCTTTCAGTCTGTTACCTGTGATTCGGCCGCGGCTATTAGCCTGTTTGATCCAGTCTAACTGCGGCTATTTTCCTGTTTTCGGCGTCCCGCCTGCGGCTTTCGGCCAGTTTCCCGCAACCCACCGGCGCCTTTCGGCGTCTTTCCTGCATCCCGCCTACGGCTTTCAGCCAGTTTCCCACAACCCGGTGGCACCTTTAGGCGTCTTACCTCCGTCCTGCCTGCGGCTTTCGGCCAGTTTCCCGCAACCCGCCGATGCCTTTCGGCGTCTTTCCTGCGTCCCGCCTGCGGCTTTCGGCCATTTTCCCGCAACTCGCCTGCATTTTCCAGCCCCTTTGCTGTGTCCCGACTGCGTTTGTCTGCCAAAAACCTGCGTCCTGTACGCGCCTATTTTCCTCAAACCCGCGGTCCGACTGCTCAGTTTCGCCACAAACCTACGGTCTGATTTCTGCATTTTTTACAGTTTTGAGCCCAGAACTTTGCTGCACTATTTTCTGCACCAGCACAGCCCTCTATCCTACCAGCAGCCACCCTTCCTTACAGCATTTTTCTGCAGTTTTTTCTGTTTCATTTACAGATTTCATTTTTATCATTTTAAATTTGAAAAAGAAAATTGTGCATTCTAAAAGTTAATCTCTATATTGTTATTGCTAGATAGAAAGTTGCCCTCCCTAGTGGCACTTTCTACTTGGGTTCATCATCATCTCACGAGCACACACTCTGTCACATAATTCAAGTGAGCCTTAAAAAACTATCTAACTCAACCAATATTCTAACCCCACTTGGGGAACACAAAAGAATCTTTGTAGTTAGGTAGGATCGGGGGATAGGCTTCCAATAACACCCCTCGGTTACTTACACTTGAGACATAGTTGTTGTCCAAATAAGGAACCAAAATCCCCTAGTACTTTTTGGCACGGTCATGACCAGTTTATCAGAGGGCCTCTCCCTTAGGAGGGTTGAAGTTGGGAGACTGGTTCCGGAGGCCTGAGTGGAATACCGCACTCCATTCAGTAACCGAAGGGCTACCTTTCGCAGTTCTCGGGATATCCCTGTATTGGGGTATTGCGGTAAAAGGACCAAATGGCAGATTCACCTTTCTGGACGTGTCATGAACGGGGTATCTTAGTTGCCATTCTTCTAGGATTGACTACCCGGTGTCCCTCCCGGTAGGGGGACATCTTAGCCACTTGGCTTTCCTATTCATATTGTCTGACTTGGATTTCATCACCTTGCAGAGGATATGTCTAGTTGAGTCAGAATACTTTTAGTTAGGTGTTTGCATGATCCCTTACCTCCCTTTGGTCTAGTGATTTCACCATTTTTTATTTTTAGGCAACCTGCTGCTTGTTGGTATTCTGACCACTTTGTTGACACTCCACCTATTGTAGCACAGCTGTTACACTGGGTGTTTTGAGTTGGTTGTTGGCCTGAGTGCCTTGATTTTTGAGCTCTCCTTCTGCACACTCGGTTGCATTAGGGTTTTTGAGCTGTTTTTTACTCACCTCAACCCACAGAGATTTGACACCATCTGTCACCATTGAGTCCCCGAGACATTCTCGGTGCCTCAGGGGCGAGCCCCCACAACACGGTTCACTTGACACCACCCGTCATCGCCACAGATCATCATCACTTGATACCACTTATCACAGATCTAGAGCCTTGTCACTTGAATCCACTCATCAATGGCATAGGACTCCATCACCAGATATTGAGCCCCTTACTTTACCTCCGATTCTGAAGAAGAGTCTGAGAACCCTATTTACACTGCCCCTACTAGCCCGATGGCTGGCGCGACTTCCACTCCTTTCGTGGTAGGGACCATTGGTCGCTTTCTTTGAAAAAGTCATTGTATGTCCATGTAGTATATACAGTCTCGTTTTCTTTGTATTTGCTGACATTAATCCATATGTTACTTTATGCAGGCATCTAGTGATGCAATGGTGCTTGAAGAGCACCAAATTGACGTTGTTGGTGACCCACCTCTCCCCCCCAGGTACATGTATGTCTCTCTTTCTTTGAAAAGGTCATTATACATCCATGTAGTATAATATACAGTCTCATTTTCTTTGTATTTGGTGGCATTGGTCCATATGTTACTTTATGTAGGAATCTAGTGATGCAATGGTGCTTGAATAGCACCAAATCGACATTGTTGGTGACCCACCTCTCCCCCCCCAGGTACGTGTATGTCTCTCTTTCTTTGAAAAGTTCATTGTACATCCATGTAGTATATACAGTCTCATTTTCTTTGTATTTGCTGACATTGGTCCATATGTTACTTTGTGCAGGCTTCTAGTGATGCAATGGTACTTGAAGAGCACCAAATCGACTTTGTTGGTGACCCACCTCTCCCCCCCAGGTACGTGTATGTCTCCCTTTCTTTGAAAAATTCATTGTACGTCCATGTAGTATATACAGTCTCGTTTTCTTTGTATTTGCTGACATTGGTCCATATGTTACTTTATGCAAGCATCTAGTGATGCAATGGTGCTTGAAGAGCACCAAATCGAAGTTGTTGGTGACCCACCTCTCCCCCCCAGGTACGTGTATGTCTCTCTTTCTTTGAAAAGGTCATTGTACATCCATGTAGTATAGTATACAATCTCATTTTCTTTTTATTTGTTGTCATTGGTCCATATGTTACTTTATGCAGGCATCTAGTGATGCAATGGTGCTTGAATAGCACCTAATTGGGGCCACTGATGATCCTCCATGACCCCCCCAGGCACATGCAGTTACATAGCCGAGTACCTTGACTTACACACGCATGGTAAGTAAAAATGTTATATTTGATTGGAATTTGAACAAATGTACATAGATTTTATTTTATTTTTATAGCTTGGTAAACTAACTTACAAATTTTGGTTTGTGTGTACAATCTCCGGAAATGAGAATCAATCCTCCCATTCAGCGTTGGCGAACGCCATCTAGCAGCCGAAAAAGAAAGATTGACTTCTCAAAATCCACTGACATTGGAAGTGAAAAGGGGGATAAATAGAAATCATGTATAGGGTGGGTAAATAGAATCCATGTATAAGGGGGATACATACATGTATCATTTTGTTTGTATACACAGAGATGTACAGTATGATCCACTATTTTGTATTATGGCCATGGCATGCCATTTTTGAAAATATTATATTATGTACATATAATATAAAGCAATGTTCAGATTTATATATATGGTTGACTTGATATGGGAACATGATGTGCATTATATGACTTATCATCCTGCCAACTATGTGATTTTGATGTGATTTTGTATCATCCTGCCAAGACTTATGACTTAGGATAGATATCATATTTCAATAACAAAGTGTGATGTACCACTTGACATCTTATATATCATTTTTATTTTTTATATTTATGTCGCAATTTGTTTGTTTGATGTTGTTGTTGCGTTAGATGTTTAAAATATTGAAAAAAACCCGTCCCAAGAAAGCCTTGAAAATTAAAGGAGATGGTTGAAACAAGTCTGACACAATAGTTCAAACAAACTCAACGAACATCTTCACGAGAAACACCAAAATATGACACACTGTCATCATCATCATATGTGACCCTAGTTCATCAAATGAACATCACTTTTGTCTTCACAATTATCACATCATATGTGACCCTAGCACTAGCATCTCAACATCAAACATTATGACATCAACAACATCATTATACTACTCATCATCACTGTTCATTGCCTCAGTCTTTATATGCATCATCTAACTGTCAATTATCTTTAGTAGTATGTCCACCAAATCAGTACATCCTATTCATAGTCAACATAAACATGTCTTCATCATTCTCATCAGCATTCATACACTTGGCATCATGTTACCAATCACATACTGTCCAAAAATGTTTCCATACTTGGTTGTATAATTGTTAAAGAATACTTTTAAGATCTCATTAAATAGGCAATTTTTTTTGGCAAAATGTTGTGCACATAAAATAAACTTGTTTGCAATTATTATCAAAATCAACCCTTTTAGGATATTTAAGACCAACAAGTAACTTCACACTAAACAAATATACCAATGGTTTGCAACAACTGTGATCTACTTGCATTAACTCCCAAAAGACCACTTAACTTTGAAGGAAAGTGACAAATTAGTTTTTATGTTCCTGTAACAACTCACTTAAATACACTCACAATGATATATAATGATGCCTAGACACCTACAAGACTGCCACTTTTTTTAACTGTCCTAACCCATTATTGCAGCCCTACTTCACATCATTTCACTCCCTAACATCCCTATCCTAACTTCCCTAAAGTCTTCAACAAATTGGCCATCCAAAACATGCTACAATAACATTTTAAGGACTGTCAAACAACAATTCTACCTTTATTCTCATCTCGAGTTAGCATAAAAAATCCTCCTTTCTTAACACTTTAGTTCTTTAGGAAATGCAACAAGAATTTAAATCTTGAAAGAAAAACTGAAAGAAAACTATGTGTAAATGTTGAGTTACAAGGAATTAGTATTACCAATAAATTATGAAATGGTTACTTGCAAGGAAATAGTGTAACCAATAAATTATTAAAATAAACTCATAACCAATCAATCAAGTGAGAACCATGAATGCAATTTAGCATTTTCGAGATTATGTACCTTGAATGTGCACAATGTAAAAGAATTTTCGAGATCATCATATGAAAACTATGAATGTGCACAAAGAAAATTTATAGATTATGTACCTTGCACATGTAATTTCCAGAATTAACCAAGAGTGTGTAAAACACTTGGTTAGGGTGAATATGTTTTATTAAAACAAGAGATTAATGCCCAAGTGTCCCTGAACAACATTTTCATGCGACTCTCAACTTGACATAACTCGGCAACTAGACGTCGAATCGATGAACCGTCGACTCCATTGGTCTCCTGGCGTGCGATTACCTCTAGGGGACCCTCTCCCTTGATTTCTCATGTCCCAGTGACTTCATTGTGCATTCATTTCATAAACTAGGGTTTTGCTCAATTTCCTTCAATGCAACTCTCGCATTGGTGGGTCAACTCTGCAAAACACTCCACCGATCCAATGTTGGTAGTGTTCCCACGTCGGAATTTCCCATACACACTTGTAGGAGCCAATGGCACGCAATCTTGCTGCTCCGTTTGCTTTTTCGCTCCCGGACCGAAAGTCACCAAGTGTCCCTGAACGACATTTTCGTGCGACTTGCAACTCGACATAACTCGTAAAACGGAGGTCGGATTGACAAACCGTCGACTCCATTGGTCTCATGGAATGTGATTACCTCTAGGGGGCCCTCTCCCTCATTTTCTCATGGCCCAGTGACTTCATTGTGCATTCATTTTGTAAACTAGGGTTTTGCTCAGTTTCCTTCAATGCAACTATCGTATTGGTGGGTCAAATCTGCAAAACCCTCCACCAAGCCAGTGTTGGTAGTGTGCCCACGTCGGAATTTCCCATACACACTTGCAGGAGCCAACGGAACACAATCTTGCTGCTCCGTTTGCTTTTTCGCTCCCGGACCGAAAGTTACCAAGTGTCCCTGAACGGAATTTTCATGCGACTTGCAACCCGACATAACTCGGCAACCGGAGGTCAGATCGATGAACCGTCGACTCCGTTGGTCTCCTGGCATGCGATTACCTCTAGGAGGGCCTCTCCCTCGTTTTCTCATGGCCTAGTGACTTCATTGTGCATTCATTTCGTAAACTAGGGTTTTTCTCAGTTTCCTTCAATGCAACTCTCGCATTGGTTGTTCCAACAATTGCACATGGGTCTTCTTCAAGTGACTTAATCATTCATTGTATATCAAACTCTACATATGCTACATTTGAACATGTTGCAGCATTAAGAAAACACTATGTGTCTAGAGATCACAGGCTATATTATTCTTGTACTAAAGTATAAGCCAACAACCATATGCCTAAGCTACACTTACAAATTACAAACCAACTAGGGTTTCATGAACTAGACACCGCATAATAAAACTAGGATTCACAAATTGAGACATGGAACTACAAACTAGGGTTTTATGAACTCTTATGGTTTAGATCATTAAATTGGTTAGTATAATTTAAGTAGAAACCAAAAGGCCATATACCTAGGCTATGCACATACATGAAACAAAATGAATAGGGTTGAACATGGATCACAAGTGGAAGTTCACATGCATGCATGACTTAGAAGTAGAAACACATGTACACATGAATTACAAGCAAAACCAACTAAGGTTTAAGGAATTATAAGAAATCCATGAGTATAGAGATCAGAGGCTATGTTATTTTCATTAAAGTATAATCCAATATCCCATATACCTAGGCTACACTTACAAATTGAAAACCAACTAGGGTTTGATGAACTACAAATTGCATACTATAATTAGGGTTCACAAGTTTAGAGATGGAACTACAAACTAGATTTTTATGAACAAATTACGTTTATATCATAAGATTGGTTATTCTCATTCATGTAAAAACCAATAGACCATATACATATGCTATGTACTTAAATTCAACAAACCGACTAGGGCTGGACACGGATCATAGGTGGAAGTTCACATACTTGCATGACTTAGAAGTAGAAACACATGTACATGAATTACAAGAAAAACTAACTAGAGATTCATGAATTACAAAAATACATGATTCTAGATAAATATACCACTGTCATAAAGGAAAGATTCCAGCCAAACAAATATGAAGTCCCAGAAGTGTAAGTATCAAAACAAGATTTTAATTCAAGATTTCAAGGACATAAAGATTTGCAATGTCTTTGTTTTGATAATTTATCTTCTATATCTCTGTCAAACTTATAAATGTTTCCTACCAAGTAATGAAACGTTATGCAATCCAAATATATTCCCAATCGATTCCAAGTGATAATAAAAGTCACATATGTATGGAAAACAAGCTATGGAGGCAAAACTAAGTTTCTTTTACAATTTCCAAAGTCAAATTTTACTTGCATACCACTGTAAAAATCAACATCATTATAGCTGGAAATTACTTATGTTTGACAGTCCTTAAAATGTTCTTGTAGCATATTTTGGATGGCCAAGTTGTTGAAGAGTTTAGGGAAGTTAGGATAGGGATGTTAGGGAGTGAAATGATGTGAAGTAGGGTTGCAATAAAGGGTTAGGACAGTCCAAAAAAGTGGCAGTCCTGTAGGTGTCTAGGAAGCCTAAATACCTTGCTTTGAGAGTCTAGGAAGCCTAGGTGAAGGGGGTATGTCCTAGGATTAGTTTAGGAAAGTTTAGGGTGTCAAAATAGTAACTTAGGGATACCCAAAAGGGAATTTACAATCAGTAAAAGAGGTAGTCCTGTAGGTTGTTTAGACACAAAAAAATACCATAACTAGTGCCTTATGTTGAAGGATTATGATACTAGGGATGTAAGTCTAGGTATCTACGATATGTTAGAATCCTAAGGAGTGGGAAATAAAGGTTAGTTAGGGTTGCAAAATAGTTGAGGTCTGCGTTTATTTTAGGAGCAGCAGTAGGTTAGTTTCTAGGGGGAGTTAAGGTTTATTGATCATTCATAATCTTAGAGTTTATTGGTCATATGTAAAAATTGGCATATTCATAAACTTGACATACAAGAGAACTTTTGGCATATGAAGATGATGATGATGGAGATGTTGATGAGGAACCTAGAGATGATAATGATGATGATAAAAAAAAGTAAATTGCAACAACTCAAGAGCATGTTATTTACCGATTTCTATTTGTTGGTGTCTAAAGACACCGGTTGTTCTTGGCGCCTCCAATGTGCCATAGATAGTGTTTGTATCCTAGGCACACAAAAGGGTAAACATTAGTACTCTCATAAGAAAATAAAGAGAACCCAATAAAAATGTGCAAACATTATTTATAGATAACTCACCTGAGGTTGTAGGATCGTGTTTATAGTGTCCAGTATCCTCTGAATAGTAAATTATGTATGTGAATGGTATCCGTCAATCACGAGTTAGTACATTGGGAATAAACTAAAGGCTAAATAATTGAAATTGTGCTTCAGCACACACTTTAAGGATTAAATAATGCACCTGACAATCTAACCACACTAGACAATCTAGTAACACCTGACAATGCACTCACTCGAGTAGGCCATCTGGATCATCTCTGCTGCCGATGGTGTCAATCAATCTCTCATGATATAAATGAGGTAGCAAGTATCATACATGTGACCTATTCTCGTTCGAATTTGTGCGCAACTTGATGTTTATATCAACTACCAGGTTGGTGAAGTGGTATACAATAGCTCCTAGTCTATAATCCTGATATACATACCCACCCTTCCTTTTCTGTTGTGCTGCTAGTGTCAAGTACTCCCCTTTTATAACCATCGAGCCAGTTGGGAATTCAATATTATCATCATCTGTAACAGGTTTGAGAATGGTTTGTTTCCCCTCTACGGAACGTGCCAACCAGTAGTCAGAACCCCATTCATTATTTTTTGGGGCAACCACTACATATATCTGACCTGTGAAAGGAAATCGAAAAAGGTTAAAAATACATTTATTAAAAAAGGTCTTTCATGTAACATATAAATAAAGTTTCTTTCAATGTAAAGGCTTGTAGTGATTTAGGTACTACTAATTTACTTTTTTGTACCTGCTTGTATTAGATCCTATATGTGATCATAGTCTGTAGAAATATATGTCTGATCATCTTCCAAATGGTTTATTTCATTAACCCCCTTGAAATAGGCGCCAAGTGTCATTCGATCCCATGTATCAACTGTATCTGTATACTCACAATCATCCCATTCATCGATGCTACAGGAACTGCAAAAGCAAGCCTTCAATCTTTTCCAAATTTGTAGGGCTAAGTTGTTTGAGCTTCTAATTGAATAACAGTGTCAAGTTCCATGCATTGTGTTCACCCAATGTGTTTGGGATCGGTCCACATTTGTCACCTCCCAGAATATTCTTTGCACTAGGTGTTTCCTTGTTGCTTGTTCTCCCATCACAAATGCACACCATTTAACTATAGATGAAGCATCTCGAAGGCGAGCACCTGTAAACTTCATCTCTTCCCTGCGAATGGAAGTTTTTATTCATGCACCACCACCATCGTGCTCTCATTTGTCATGACCTGTTTCAAAGTAGTTCCATGTATGTGGCACCTTGTATTTTATGTGCAACAAACACAACCATTGAAATACACGTGCATTCTTGAACTGTCCAGCACAACCATCTGACCAAATCAAATGACGATAAAATGGTATATCCATAGCTATCACATGATCATAGAACAATTGAAAGCAATGTTGCACGTAATGGAAGTCATGGGTTTGGTCATCACTTATGTAAGAGTGAATTTCTTTCAATATCACATGTTTCTCTTCATTGCTATCTGTCCCATGTCGATAAGTGATATGGACCATTATGCTCACCTGCTCTGAGTGATAGTATTGACTTTGTATTTCATTTTGTGGTTGTAGGGTGTAATTTTCCACAAAGTCAACCACTGATAGTATTGTTCTGAGAGGGAAGGTGTCCCGACATATTCTGAATTTCTCTTCTTGCCACCGTTCCATACCGACATGCTGAATGTACTGCTGGATATTTCCACACAACTCTGAAATAAAATCACATACTTGCACCTAGTGGAAAAAAATAAACAATGTTATAAAACTGTAAGATAAAAAGATTTACATGAATATTAATATGTCAATATTTAATAATGTTATAAAACAACATAAACAATGTAAACTCAGTTAAATGAACATGTTATTCGTGTAGATTGTCACCTATGTAGTCACCAATTTAATATTCTTGCTTTCTTTCCCGTCACGTAGTTGATATGTCTCATACTGATAGTTCTGCTTCTCAACAATTGCATTCCCGAATGCTTGATCTTCACTCTCATGGATGCAATCGGACCATAATGATAGCCCACCACAATTGTTGCAAGAACCCTCTACACATTGTTTTAATTAATGTGTCTGCCCATCTTGCCTCGGACACATTATGCTATGGATGAAATCTCTAGATGACATTGGCGGTACTGTACTTGAGCATTCCTGCACATGGTTAGGATGCAAAAAACGATGTATATGTGCAAATGTATGATAATATAGATCAAACTCTGTGTGGTATCTACAACAACAAGTGTTCCAAATGGTATTGATTCTAACATACCAATGCTTTCATTTTTCAAAATATCTTTTCCCGAGCCTTAGCTCTACGTGGGCAACTTTAAACATCTCGAACAATTGATTTTGTGTCATGTCAAGATAATGTTTAACATGAGGTTCATTGTTCATAGAACCCCTACAGGGTTTTAACACATCCTTTGTGTTAGAAGAAGGCCTAGTGTTATCGTGCCAAAAAGTGTGCACTAGTCCCTTCACTGCTTCGACCAACTTCATGTCTTTGCGGGGAAACCTACCGCTAAATTCTCATAATGTTTCCATTTGTCCCTCTACATCAAGGTTGTCTCTTCTTACTGAATATTTTTTAAGTGTCTTTGGATGTAAAGGTACAATTTGTGATGTGCATTTAAGTAAACGATGTTGTCTTGTGGATCTACATACAATTGATCCAACCAATACGCGGCGAGCCACATTACAGTCTTTTGAACAAGTTTTTTTACCAATCAAACTGAATGTAGCAGCAAGAGATTTAACAATGTGATTACTTGATTTGGTATTCTTCAATGTTATCATGCCTAAAATTTTTCTAACAGTTCCCATACTTCTAGATTTAATCAAAGCTAAAAACAATTGGCATTTACCGGCTTCATATTTTGGTTCAAAATATTGTTTCATTATTTGAGAACAATGACGAAGGATAGTGCGTTTAGCCACCTTACCTTCCATGGAAGTCAATTCGCTCTCGTCCACTTGTATGCGTTTAGGATTTCTGTTTCATTTTGATGAGTGATTTCTTATCATTTGAAATGCTGGAGTGATGTTTACATCCACTACAGGCTAACAACTTCGCTTAGGAGATTGAACCACCTGGCATGGTTGTTGCAGAGTCTCGTCAGAAACATAATGATTGAACTCTTCACGAGGTTGTCTGCTTAATAATGGACCAAGATTTTCATATTGGCTATAACCAGCTTGCATTAAAGTTGAAATATCTTCCTCATCCTCTACGTCAGGTATCTATTGAGCAGGAATGGGAAGTATTTGCTCATCCAATGAATGTCGACGATTTCTTGAATGTTCCCTCTTCTTTTCTTTTTTATTTTTAGCTTCTTCGGGTGTAAGCATCTTCCTCACTGACTTCTGACCTCTATTACATACATTCCTCATTGAAATACACCCAAACTTGTACAAAACCTATGGATCTGTGTAATAAATGATTAAATTGCAGGTTGAGCAATACGCTCTGTGCAGGTTCAAAAGAATTATGTCTTTAGCTACAGTAAAACTGGCCCACGGCCCGTAACCCAAGATTGTTTATTAAACACATATCGCATATGCGATATAATGCATGTCGGTTTTAATGCATATGAACTATATCGCATATGCGATATGAATTCTATGATTTTTACTAATGACCAGTTTGTATAACGTGATCACTAAATCGCATATGCGATATATCACATATGCGATATAACGCATATGCGATATATCGCACATGAGATTTAGTGCATATCAAATATTGAAACCTCATTTAACCTTATAATGGAACCCATACCCATGGTTAAGACCTTGAGACCTATCCTCAATTCACATAACCTCATAATGGAACCCATACCCAACCTAGAGGCCAAATATCCCATCTAGAAGGCATGTGTGGTGATTAAAGGACTCATTTATAGCTCACGAGCCATAAAAGCTTCATTTAGGTCCTAAGACCCTACCTTTTCTTCCATGACCATGATCAAAGTCCTAACCTTATAATGACACCCTTATCCCATTTAGACTCCATTTATAGGGCTTTTTGTAGTCTGGGACCTTGTCATTTGTCCATGAACCATAAAAACATCATTTAATCCCTAGAAGATTGGATTTATCCTTGGACCTTGGTAGTGTCTTCAGAACTATGTCTTGTCTAGAAATATTCATAATGGCTCCTATATGACCATGGTCAACGCCTCAAGAACAATCTTCAATGTATAAAATAGTCTAATGGCACATATATCCCATATTAAGGCTAAATATCCCCTTTAAAGGGCATATATGGTGGTTTAAGACTTTTTTCTGTTACACTTTTGTCCCATTACCATGGTTAAGACCCTGAGACCCATCCTTAGTGCATAAAACCACATAATGACACCCATATCCCACTAAAGGCCAAATATTCCATTTATAGTGCATGTGTTTTGATTTAGAGACTCATTGTCTTTTCTTCCATGACTATGGTCAATGTCCAAAGACCCATCCCTCCCATCCAAAACCCTATAATGGCACCCTTATCCCCTTATAATACAATTTAAACTCCCAAGACCCCATCCAGATGATCTATGGGGTGGCTCATGGCCCAGCATTACATTTATTAAGCTAAAAGAGGGGTGGGGGAGTCAAAGGAGGGAGAGGAAGGTGTAGATTGAATCGAGGGAGGGAGGGAGGGAGGGGTAGGGGAGAGATATGGGGGGGGTGAAGGGAGGAGAAATATAAGGGGAAGGGAGGGATGGGTCTTTGGACATTGATATGAGGGAAGACTGAAGGGAGGACAAATAGAAAGGGAAGGAGAGGGATGGATGGAGTGGTGGTATAGAGAGAGGTATAGAGTGAGTGAGTGAGAGAGACAAATGGGGGGGTGGTTAAAGAGTGAGAGGGGGGGAGTCAAAGAGAGAGAGAGATAGGCAATGATGGATGGAGGGATGGTTAGAGGGTGATAGAGTGGGATAATAACAATGAGAGAGTAGTGATTTAGGGAAATGAAGGATGGTCAAGGATGGTTACACCGATGGATAGAGATGAGGGATTGTGTGTGTGTGAGAGAGAGAAAGAGAAAGAGAGAGAGAGAGAGAGAGAGAGATGGATATTAAGGAATGGAGAGAAATATGGATAGATGAAGGAGGGATGAAGGCTTGAAGGTGGAGAGAGTAGGTAGGGGGATAAATTGAGGGATTGAGTGAGTGATAGGATGGAACACATGGAGGGAGGGAGGGAGGGGAAATAAAGGAATTGTTTTAGAGGGTTTGTGGATGTGTGATGTGTGTGAGAGAGAGAAAGGGTTTTGGCGGGAGGGAGGGGGGAAGAGAGAAAGGGTTTTGGCTGGAGGGAGGGGCAACAAAGGAATTGTTTTAGAGGGTGTGTGGATGTGTGTGAGAGAGAGAAAGGGGGAAGATTGGTTATAGAGGGAGAGGGGGTGTGGTGTTCCAAGACCAATAGGTGTGTAAGTTTGTTCGAGGGGGGAGTGGTGATATTATGAAGGAGGGGAGATTTAGGCAAAGAGGGGGAGAGAGAGGGTTGAGGGACGGTTATAGAGGCAGAGAGATAGTGATGGAGAGAGGGTGTGTGGAAGTGTGTGAGAGTGACAAAGGGGGGAAGGTTGGTTATGCAGGGAGAGGGGGTGTGGGTTTTCAAGAACAAGAGGTGTGTAAGTTTGTTTGATGGGGAGTGGCCAGATAAGGAAAGAGGGGGATTTAGAGAGAGAGGGGGAGAGAGGAAGAGAGAGAAGGAATTATGGGGGGATAGAGAAGCGGGTGGAGAGAGGAGGTAGGGGGTGTTAGAAAAACAGGATCACATAGCAATAACAATAAACATAAATGCAAATATAATCACACATACACATTACAAGAGAGACACAGATATATCGTGGTTCACCCAACTTGGGCTACGTCCAACTGAATTTTCCAGTCCTTATTATTATTACCGTCCAGCAAGGTGAAGGGATGCAACCTGCAGCACAACCGCTGCACTTCCTCTTCTCTATTGTACAGTCTCTCTCCTGATCTCAGAGATCTTTACAATGCATAAAACCTAATACATCATCATCCCTAGCCATATTACAATGTTTTTATTTTATAAGGGAAATACAATGGGAAAATACCACGGGATACCCAAAACCATGGGCCCGCAAAACAGATGGCGAAAAACAGCCCCAAAAAATTTTCTTCGGGGGCGTTGCCCCCGGACACCCCAGCCAGGGGGGATGATCCCCCTATAACCCTGCGGGGGGGCGATGCCCCCCCACACCCCCCCGCTGGGGTGACTGTACAGTCCACCTACATATCATATAAAACTGGGGTACAAACACAGTTGATACAATATCATCTATGAGACTAGAATATCTAGCTCCACAACCAACAATCTCCCACTTGGATACTGATCACAGCAACTCCACCGCTGATGCACTTGCTAGACTTGGACTTGGAAAATTTCTCCTCTTCACCTTCATGCTAGAAGGCCAACTGAAACCGAGCACGAACTCAGTTTCTCTCTGGTCACTGCGTTTGTGAACATGTCTGCAGGATTCTGGCTAGTATGTATTTTTTCAAGCTTCAACAATTCATCTTCTAGAATAGAGCGTATGAAATGGTACTTGAGCTATATATTTTTAGTCCTGGAATGGAATGTTGAGTTCTTTGCAAGGTGAATGGCACTATGGCTGTCACTATACAATCTGCTATCCTTCTGCTTCTTACCCGCTTCCTCCATAAACCTCTGCAACCAAATCATCTCTTTACTAGCCTCTGTAATGGCAACATACTCTGCTTCTGTTGTTGAAAATGAAACAACCTTATTTAGTTTCGAAATCCAGCTTACTATTGTTCCACCTACAGTAAACACATACCCTGTGGTGCTCCTCCTGCTATCCTTGTCACCTTCCATATCTGCATCAACATATCCCTGTAGAACAGTGTCTAAACCTCCAAAACATAATGCCTCAGTGGTAGTACCTCTCAAATACCTGAGAATCCATTGTACTGCCTTCAAATGTTCTTTACCTAGATTGTTCATATATCTGCTCACAACTCCCACTACATGTGCAATATCTGGTCTTATGCACATCATGGCATAGATCAAGCTGCCAATTGCTGATTGATAGGGAATCTTGGACATGTAATCTGTCTCTTCTTGTGTCTTGGGACACATTTCCTTACTTAGACTGAAATGGCTGCCAAAGGTGTACTTCCAGGTTTTGCATTTTGCATTCTGAACCTCTCCAACACCTTTTGTATGTACTCACTTTGAGACAATGTCAATTTGCGATTTTTCCTATCTCTCGTTATTCTCATACCAAGGATTTGCTTTGCAGCACCCAAATCCTTCTTCGCAAATGAATTAGCTAGCTTCGTTTTGAGTACATTTATATACTGCATGTTAGACCCTGCAACAAGCATGTCATCCACATACAATAACAAGATAATATATCTTCCATTGTCTAGCTTCTTGAAATAAACACAGTGGTCAGAATGACATCTACTGTAACCTTGTTCTGTCATAAACCTGTCAAACTTTAGATACCACTACCTTGGAGCTTGCTTCAAGCCATACAAGCTCTTTTTCAACCTGCATACCAGATCCTCCTTACCTTTGACCTCATACCCTTGTGGCTACTGCATATATATTTCTTCCTCCAAATCTCCATGGAGGAAGGATTTTTTTACATCTAACTGTTCAAGATGCAAATCGTCTACCACCACTAGACTTAAGATAGTCCAAATTGAAGTCATCTTAACAACAGGATAAAATATTTCATCAAAATCTATACCTTTCTTCTGTGCAAAACCCTTTACAAAAAGTCTGGCCTTGTACCACTTCTTACCTCCTTCTTCTTCCTTCAACCTGTAAATCCATTTGTTTTGCAATGCTCTTTTACCAGCAGGCAATTGAACCAAATCCCAAGTCTGGTTTCCTACCAATGAGTCCATCTCCTCATTCATGCCTTGCTTCCACTTCTTTCTAGTTTCCACCTGCATTGCTTCTTCATAACATTCTGGTTCACCAGAATCAGTCATCAATAAATAATACATTGAAGGAGAGTATCGTTCAGGGAGTCTACTTAACCTGGTAGATCTTATTACAGTTGCAGGAGTTTCAGGTACTTGCTGCTGCTCTTGATTTTCTGGCACCTTCGGAACTTCATTTTCTTTAATTTCATCAAGCACTATGTACTCTATGTTTTCCTTTTCCTGTTTCTTTCCCTGCAACTGATCTTTATACATGACCTTTTCATTGAATATCACATCTCTACTCTTGATGATTTTGTTATTTTCATAATCCCATAAATGATAACCAAATTCATCAACCCCATATCCAATAAAGGTACATTTCTTGGATTTAGCTTCAAGCTTTGTTCTATTTTCTTTATCAATATGGACAAATGCTTCACAACCAAACGTTCTCAGAAATGAGTAGTTTACCTTTTTATCTATCCATGCTTCCTCTGAAATACCACCATCCAAAGCACTTGAAGGTCCTCTGTTTATTAAATAAACAACAGTATTTACAGCATCCGCCCAAAACTATAAGGGAAACCCTGCATGTAGTCTCATACACCTTGCACGCTCCATGATCGTTCTGTTCATCCTTTCTGGCACACCATTTTCCTATGGTGTTCTTGGGATTGTCTTCTCTCTACGAATCCCATGGTATGAACAGTAACTATCAAACTCCTTGCCGCAGTACTCACCTCTATTATCAGAACTGAGACACTTCAATCTTTTTCCTGTCTCATTCTCAACCAAAGCTTTCCACTTTTTAAAAGTAGCAAACACATCAGATTTCTGTCTAATGCAATAAACCCAAGTTTTTCTAGTTGCATAATCAATAAATGTAACATAATAATGAGAGCCACCAAGAGATTGTACCTGAGATGGTCCCCATACATCTGTATGCTCAAGCTCTAATTTTTCATTCTTCTTCTGTTTCCCAACCCTGAGAAATCTGACTCTCTTATGTTTTCCATAAACACAGTTTTCACAGAATTCCAAACTTACCTGCTTCAAATCCGGCAGCAACTTCCTTGAATGGAGAATCTGCATCCCCTTCTCACTCATGTGGCTAAGCCTATGATGCCACAATGTTGTATCTGTTCCTATGGAAGCTAAAGAGATAGAATGGTCAGTATTATGAGGACATAAATACAATGTACCTACTATGTCTACTTTTTCTATCACCATTGATCCTTTAGTGATCTTCCACCACTTTTCTCCAAATGTAGATAGACAGCCGCCAACTCCCAACTACCCTATTGAGATCAGATTTCTTTTCATAGCAGGAATATGCCTAACTTCTTTCAACAACCAATCAGTTCCATTATTAAATTTTATCCATACCTTACCCATTCCAACAATTTTACATGGCTCATCATCACCCAATAAAACATGTCCAAAGTCGCCAGGAACATACTCATGAAAGTATTTCCTATGGGGTGTAGCATGACATGAAGCTCCTGAATCTACTACCCAATAATCACTAGTATTATCTAATGCAAGAATCAAAGCATCTTGTAACACATCACCTGCTACATTTGCTTCCTGGGTAGTTTCCTTCTGTGCATCTCCTTTCTTCTTTAGAGATTTGCAGTCTTTCTTCAGATGTCCTTTCTTTCCACAGTTCCAGCACTCTATCTTTCCCAGTCTGGACTTGGATCTACCCGTTTTAGACTTTCCACGATTGTTAACACCCAAAAAGTGCTCACTAGCTCATTCCCTTATTCACATGACCCATTTGTCCACTTTTCCACCATCAGAGCCTCTGAAGCCAACAAAAGGTCACCAAAATACCTCAGTACACCCCTTTTTTCCCACTCAAAAAGATTATTTTTCCTAAAAAGCATAAAAAAACCTCAAAAAGGGTCCAAATTCCCAAAAATATTAAAAAGGGAATAAAAATATTAATTTTATTCAAAAAAGGAAAAAGGAGGGAAAAGTACCTAAACCATGTTGGTCAATACCGTTTGGTTTCCACAAAACCACAAATGGTATTCCCCACCACCAAAACCTATAAAAAGGTGGTAGGGGCTCCTCATTTCACATCCATCCATATTCCTATCCTCATGCTGCCAAAATCTCCCTTGAGTATTTGGCCATTGTAGCAAGCCTTGGAGAAAGGACCCATTGGAGATTGGAGCTGCTCACCATTGGAGCCATTCAAACAACCCTTCATCATTTGGAGGTATTGTTCTTGCAAGCATTTGCTTGCCCCATTGTCAATACAAAAATTATTTTTTATCTTTCTTGTTCTTGTTCTTTAATTCAAAATGCACATGCTATTTTAGTTTAGTTTAGATTTAGTTTATTGTTATTTGCTTTACATTGAAACTACTGCTACTAGTTAGTAGGTGCCCATAGCACTAAGCTTTGTTGCAAAACCAAGCCAACAGTTTTTTGCGACTCCGCTATTTTTTTGAATCTTTAGATCTCACTTTTTCTTTAAATCTTACTTTTTGATAGTATTTGTTAATTTAAATCATAGATCTGCCACCCTAGACAGCAGATCCATTGCTGTTCTAGATCTTGGCCCATTTTTTAGCCATTAACAGCCCGAAATTCTCAATTTTCAGCGTCGTTTTTCGGCATCTGCGTACGGCTTTCGCCTCGCGGTTTTTTTTCTCAACAGTCGCGCGGCTCATCGCGACTACGTGGATTTTTTCCGCGCGGTTCACCGCGGCTTCGCGGCCATTTAGCGCGTTGCACATCGCGGCTTCGCGGACCTTTTCCGCGCTGCACATCGCGACTGTGTGACGAAATCCCGCGTTGCACATCGCGGCTTCGCGGTCAAAATCCGTGCTGCACATCGCGGCTTCGCGGTCAAAATCCGCGCTTCACATCGCGGCTTCGCGGTCAAAATCCGCGCTGCAAATCACGGCTTCGCGGTCAAAACCCACGCTGCCCATCGCGGCTTTTCTGTCAGAACTCGCGATGCTAATTTTTTCATTCGGCCGAATCGTTTAAAAAATTAATTTCTTACTGTATTTTCTGCCCACATAGCACATTTTCTAGTATTAGAAATCCTGCATATTTTACAGCCATAGAAAAAATTTTACTATTTAGAATGCACATGTGAAAGAAGTCTTTTTAAAAAATTTCATCAATTGAAAGAAAGATCTATTTTTGCATTTTATCTACATTTAAATTTTTTTGCTGTTTACTTCTTTGATTTTATTTTGCCCATAGCAATTTTTGAAAACGAAATCCATTTATTTCGCAAAGAAGTTTTATTATTTGCTTTCCTCCTTCAAAAAATCCTTTGTTTTTTGAATAGTCCTTGAAAAGCATTTAATTTTCATTTATTGAAAAAGTCATAATATTTGCTTTTTATTTCAAAAGATCCTTTGTTTTTTGAATACTTAGCATTTACTTTTTCAATTTCAGTTTAAAATATCACACGTGCACCCACTCAAACACTAATTTTAAACTGAGCCTTAAAACTTACCCTAATTTCAACCCACTTTTAACCCCACTTGGGGAACACTAAAAGAACTTTGTAGCTAGGTAGTATTGAGGGGATAGGTGTTCCAATAACACCCCTCAGTTATTATATCTGAGACATAGTTGTTGTCCTTTAGGAGCTAAAATCTCTTAGTATTTATTGGCACGGTCACAACCGGTTTATGGGAAGGCCTCTCCCCTAGGAGGGTTGAAGTCGCGAGGATGGTTCCGGAAGCCTGAGTAGAATACCGAAATCCATTCAGTAACCGAAGGGCTACCATTCGCAGTTCTCGGGATATCCCTGTATTGGGATATTGCGATCAAGGACCAAACGGCAGATTTACCTTTTCTCGACGTGTCATGAACGGAGTATCCTAGTAGCCATTCTTTAGGATTGATTACCCGGTGTCCCTCCCGGTAGGGGGATATCTAGCCGTGGACTCAACACTCAATATTGTATGACTTGGATTTCATCACCTTGCAGAGAAATATAGTTTGTTGATTCACAATACTTTTAGTTAGGTGTTTGCATGAGTCAATCCACCTTTGGTCTAGTTATACCTATTTTTTCTAGAAGCTGTTTGCATGTTGGTACTCTGACCATTTGTTGCATCCCTCCACTTATTATAGCACAGCTGCTAGAATAAGTGCCTTTTTTGAGGTTGATTTTTTTGGCCCGAGAGCCTTCATTTTCACTCCCCTTCTTGCACCCTTGGTTGCATTAGGTGTTTGAGTTTTTTATACATTACCATTTTACACACACAGATTTTTACACAAAAACTTATTTTCTCACCATTGAGAATTTTAGCGCTCTCGTCGTCTACAGGGAGAACTCCCATAGTTCAGTCTTCTTGGCTCGCCATGTCACCGACGCCGAGCCTTATCCCTTAATTCGACGCATCGTCGGTCATCCAGACAGTCATCCGATTCTGACACGCCTCACTTCACATCTGATTCTGAGGAAGAATCTGAAAACCCCACTGCGTTATTCCCAACCAACATTATGGCTGGAACACCTTTTGACCCACTTTTTACCAGCACCATAGGAGAGACGTCTACTGACCCTTCTACTGCGATGCCATCCATGGCAACACCTACCCCCTAGGTATGCCTAATATGGCGGACACTCCACATTTAGGAATGCCTAACACAGGGCCACCTCCTGTTATAGGAATCCCCAACACAGGGCCACCACCTGTTATGGGTATTCCCAACATCGGGGTCACACCCCCTCTGATTCCCACAACCCAGATTCCAGGAATCGCCACTACTATTCCTAACCCAAGTGTAACCCATGTTGCACTTGGAAGCGCTGGCCCATACCAGACCACACCTATTGGAGGACACATACCTGCAATACCTAGCATACCTTTAGGCGCTACTGGACCCTTACATCATACCACCATGACTAGGCATGTCCCAGTCCCAGTCACTACATTTGCTAGTTTACCGTACATGGCAAGTCTGAACTTGCCAGACTTATCCAGGCTCACCAATGATCCTATCAGACACGATCCTGCGTGGCCTCACATGCCCACCAAACTCCCCTCCGACATACCTAAGTTTAAGGGCAAAGCAGGTGAGGACCCCCAGAACCATATCATGTCCTTCCATCTATGGTGTTCCTCCAACTCCATAGTGGATGACTCTGTCCGCCTCCGTCTATTATAGCGCACCTTCACTGGCTCTGCAGCCAAGTGGTATATCGAGCAGCCCCATGGGACGCATGACACCTTTACCTCCCTTGCCTCGACCTTCCTGCAGTTCTTTCAATTACTTGCCTGCTATGATGCGGGCATCGAGATCCTACTATCTTGCAGACAGAACACGGCCACCCACATCATTGACCACATTCATGAGTGGCGTCGACGCCGAAGCCTCTGCAAAATCAAGTTAGACGACCGTATCTTCCTAGATTGGTTTCTAAAATCCCTTCTCCCTCTCATTGCGAAGGATGTGGCATCTGAAAGACCCTAGTCTGAAGAAGAGGCCATCCTCAAAGCCCAACAGTTTGATCTCATTTACGCCCAGTCGAGTTATCTGTATACCATTATACCAGATGCCCCTCGGGGCGAGTCATCCCAACATGATGCGCCGGGGGCATCCCATGCCGCTGATGGCATCATTGGTCATATGGCCTCGCATCCCCAACCCTTTTCCATTGCACATCCTAGCCATGGTCCCGACCTTTCGCGGGCTACATCTCAGTCTGGAGCAACCAGTTCTTATGCTCCCATGGCACATCACCACCATACCCATGGACATTCATTTCCACCTCAGTGCTTTGTTCATGCACCACCTGCATACGCCCCCCCAACTGCACCTCAACAAGTGTATTACCCACAACAAGCTGCGACAGCTAACCCAACACCTCCAATAGCTCAAGGTTACCAACAACCCCAGCAGGTCCCTGGACCACCTCCAGCCCCACAGGATTATTATCCACCTCAACCTGCTCCCGCACCTGCGGCGAACCAAGATCCTCCCACTGCTCAAGGGAAAGTGTACACACAGCACAACCAGCGCAACCAAGGTGCGCAACAGAACCGTGGTAGAGGTCATAACCGCGGTAATAACCAACAACATCAGCAAGGTCCTCCACCTCCCAACCCCCCGCAGAATAACAATGTTGCTCCTCCCAATCGTAATCCGGATCGGAATCCTAAGCAGCCTAGAAATAATAACCTTAGAACAAACCACCCGTGTTTTATATGCGGGGTATATGGTCATTACACGCATTCTTGCCCACATTTGGAGCGAGCTCGACAACTCTGGACCGACGATGCACATCGTCAAGGGCAAGCGGCTCCTCAGCCGCCACCCAACCCTCCACCACCTCAACATCAACCTTTGGTGCTGCAAAACCCCTTTCCAAACCAGGGTGTAGTGAACACTCAATCGTTATCTCCCCCTCAGGGCAACGTGCCACCACAACAGATCACTTATGCAGCCCCTGATCAACCCATGTTCGATTCAGGTAATCACCATTTGTTGATGATGTTGACTGCCGATGCCAACATCCAAACCCGTTGGAACCAATATGGCTCCACGTCTGAAGCCCCCCCCGCCGACAAGAACACTAACGTTAATCCCACAGATCAAACGTTACGTATACCTCTGGCTCCACTTGATGGCGCCTCCAAAGCACCTCGCTTCCCACTTCGTCGTATCAACAATAATCCCAATGCTCGGGCTGTGTCGAATTACAACATCGTAGACGACTTAACCCAGTCTCCTGCAGCCATGTCTGCTTTAGAAGTATTGAAAAACTGTCCTTCACAGCGCAAGATTTTACTCTCTGCCATTGGCGGCATTGACCCCAATGATTCACATCTGATCGCATTCGATTCAGACCAGTCTGAACCACGTCTTCCTTCCTCTTTAGCATTCCAAGTTTTCGTTTCTGTTTGGAATCTTGTTATCCATCGGTGCATTATCGATGAAGGGGCCTCTACATGCGTCATGTCCACATTCGTTTGGCAGAAGTTGGGATCCCCTACTCTCCAGCAGTCCACCACTGTGTTGCGAGCATATGATGGTCGTTCGGCACAACCCCAGGGTCTCTTACCTAATGTCCCCATCCAACTAACTGGGAAAATCGTACTCATTGACATTGAGGTCATCAATGCCCAACTAGACTATAACCTTTTACTTGGTCGCAGCTACATGTATGCCATGCGGGCTGTTGCCTCATCTGTATTTCGCACCATGCAGTTCCCCCATGAGGGACGCGTGGTCAAGGTCGACCAGCTCACCTACTACGATCCTAAGGCCCCCGCCACACCTGAAAACGTTCTCCCCATGGTTGAATAACCTGTTTGTGGTGCAACTACCTCATTCATTTCCTCAGTAGGACCTGGACTATACTCCAACATGCTGATGACTTCTACCTTCCAGGCCATTCCACCACCGTTACCGGAGACTCAGGTCGCTAACCTCTGCACTCTTTCACAAACACCCGGTAATCAACCCTCCTTATTACCCAAAACACCATTGGTCCCTAGTCACATTGGGGTTACACCCATCCACACAATCCCCTTTCTATTTCCTCCTTCGGGTGTAGTAAGCGCCCCGGTTATGGCTACCCTTAGTCTACCCGGGTTAACATTGGGATTACCCGTGTGGTATATTTCGCCTCCTGTTCCCCCACCGACACCAAATGTCATCCTGCAACCGGTGCAACCCATTTTTACTTCTACCCAACCACCTCCCGGTATCAATACTCCTTCATCATCGACGAATCCCCCTCCACTCATCAGGCCCACTGGGGGTAGAGGCCCACAACCATACACTGCGGTACCCCCACCCAAGGCAGTTAAACCTCCCCCCGTATTTCGTGCTCCTCCAAAATGCTTGCTGTGTGATAAGTTAGGCCATCCAACCCATCAGTGTCCACAGTTACCTGCATTACAGGAACACATGCAAATGTTGGACGACGACCCCAACATCCCCGTGGTCAAACTCGATCCAAACCCCATGCCTCGTGATAAATCACTGCGTACCAACCACCCATGTGCGATATGCGGTATTTATGGCCACTACTCACATAACTGTCCTGACATCCCAGATTACAGAGCAGCTCTTTACGAGATGAACAATTTGGACCTTGAGACGGCACCCCCTACTATCGAGGAGATCTACCCTCCCGCATCATCCTCATCCAGAGAGATTAACACCATCTATATGATCTCTTCGACTACCACTTTCAAACCAGAACCCCTCGATTTGTGGTCTGACTACTTCAATACTGACGAGCAAATTTTGGAAATGCTCACTGCACCCGACTACCCTTGGGACGATATGCATCATCGCTCCTACTTCCTCCCAGAGGAGTCTATATCCACGGCATCCGACCAACTATCCGTCGAATCGAAAGATTTCATACCCACTAAGGTCGATTGGTTAAAGGATCCCATTCCAGCACCGGATGCCTTCGAAGAAGGGAACATGTCCAACATTTCCCCCATAATACAAATTGATATTTCCACCACACCTGGGAAACCTGAGCTCATCTCACTGGGTGCATCTTGCACTCAAGCGGAGACTCAGGCATACAAAAAACTTTTTCAAGAATTCCGTGATGTCTTTGCCTGGTCCTATACCGAAATGCCTGGTATTGACCCCGCCATTATAGAGCACCACATTGACACATGGCCTGATGTCCCCCCCGTTCGTTAGAAACAGTGACCCATTCATCCTTCCAAGCTCCCTGCTGTTAAAGCCGAAGTCAAGAAACTTCGCGAAGCAGGATTCATTTATCCTATTCCTTATACCACATGGGTTTCAAACCCCGTTCCCGTCAACAAAAAACAAGGCACCCTTAGAGTATGCACTGACTTCCATGATTTAAACCGAGCTTGTCCCAGAGACAATTTCCCCATGCCATTCATTGACCAGCTCATTGACGCATGTGCGGGACATGAAGTCCTATCTTTCATGGACGGTTTTTCCGGATACAACAATATTCAGATTCGTAAGGAGGATCAGTATAAGACTACCTTCACTACCCCATGGGGCACCTTTGCCTATCGTGTCATGCCTTTCGGCCTAAAAAATGCTGGTGCCACCTTCCAGTAGGCCATGACCTATTGTTTTCATGACTTGGTCCATATCCTGCTGGTCTATCTTGATGACCTCACAGCTCGTTCCTGGAAACGATCAGACCACCTTAACGACCTCCGGCAGGTTCTCCTGCGTTGTCGCAAATATAAAATCTGCTTGAACCCACACAAGTGTGTCTTTTGCGTTCCTGCAGGCCCTTTGTTGGGTTTCATTGTTTCCCAGGATGGAATCACTGTTGATCCCCTGAAAGTCAAAGCCATCTTAGACCTTCCCTCTCCGCGCACGCTTCAGCAACTCCAGAGTTTGCAGGGGCGATCCAATTTCCTTCGTCGCTTCGTGCCTGATTACGCCACCAAAGTTCACGGATTCTTACGCCTACTTAGCACCCACATACCCTTTGTTTGGGATGAGCAAGCAGACACGGCATTCGAAGCCCTCAAGAAAGATCTCACACAAGCCCCCTTGATCTCCCTACCGGATTTCTCTCAGGACTTCACCCTTTACGTCTCAGCATCTGAATATGCCGTGTCCGGAGTCTTGGTCCAAGAAAATGCCTCTCACCAAGAACATGTCATTTATTACGTCAGCCAGACCTTGTCTGGCCCACCCCTACGTTACCCATACGAGGAAAGATTAGCCCTAGCTGTAGTCTTTTCCGTCCAAAAATTATGACACTACATCCTACTCGGTCATACCACGGTCGTCGCCGACTCCAACCCTATGGTCTATCTCCTAAACTGACGGCTCCTACAAGGTCGTGTTGCTAAATGGGTCATTATCCTCCAGGAATATGACCTCACTTTCAAAACTCCCAAGAGCACCAAAGCCCTCACGCTTTCCCATCTCATCACTGACCTCCCATCCTCTTCGTCATCACCCGCCATCCAAACGGATCTGATTGACGATCACATATTCATTATTTCGTCTGACGACCCATGGTACGGTGACATCCTAGTTTACCTCTGCACGCAGAAATTTCGACCCCACATCGATCGTGACAGACGCCGTCGTATACGTCACCACGCCCCCCGATACCTCTTGTTAGGGGATGTGCTTTATCGACGAGGCGTCGATACCATTCTACGACGTTTCCTATCCCATAGTGAGGCAAAACAAGTCCTCAATGATTGTCATAGCGGTGCCTGTGGAGGCCATTTCTCTGGCATGGCCACCGCCCAAAAGATCATTCGTGCAGGTTACTTTTGGCCCTCATTATTTACTGATTGCATCACCGCAGTCAAAAATTGCCAAAATTGTCAACTTTTTGCCCCTAAAGCAAGAACCCCACCCGCCCCCTTCATCCAGTCGTTACTGCCGGACCATTCTGCAAATGGGCCATTGACTTCCTTGATTGCAATCCCACGTCAGCCAGCGGTCACAAACATATTATTGTGGCCGTAGATTATTTCACCAAGTGGGCGGAGGCCATGCCAACTTACAATTGCACAGCCGAAACCGCAGCACGATTCTTTCTCAACCATGTTATCGCACGTTTTGGAGTGCCAAAGCAACTTGTCTCAGACCACGGCTCTCACTTCGAAGACGTCGTCTGGAAAGAACTCTCCACCTTACTGAAATTTGAACACCATTTTTCCTCTTCCTACTACCCCCAAGGAAATGGCCAAGTCGAAGCGATAAACAAAATCTTGAAAACCATCCTCCAACGCACTATAGACAAACACAAATCAAATTGGCACCACATGCTCTTCCCAGCACTATGGGCATACCGCACATCAACTAAAACCGCCACCGGTTTTACCCCTTTCCACTTAGTTCACGGTGTCGAATCTGTCCTCCCCATTGAGTGCCAGATTCCAACCCTACATATGGTCGTTGAACTCCTACCGGACACTGCCCCAATTGAGCAGCGCTTACTACTTTTGGAGCAGGCCGATGAAGATCGGCGCACAGCCCTTCAAAACATGGAAGCAGCCAAGAACCGATCCAAATTAAATTATGATAAACATGTCCACACAAGATCTTTTTCTGAAGGGGACCTTGTCCTCGCTTACGATCAGGCTCATGAAAAAAATGGGAAAGGAAAATTTGTATCCATGTGGCAAGGCCCATATATCATACACACTTGCCTCGGACAGGGGGCATACATTCTGACCGATTCAGAAGGCAACCCCCTCCGCAACCCATGCAATGGGTTGTACCTCAAACGATTTTACCCATAGTAAACCGGATGGACACCATCGTCCATTGTAGAACTTCATGATGGTTCCTCCCTTTTCCTGTTTTCACCAGGTCCATTTTTTGACCATTTTTGTGCCCCCTCGTCGCCTCGGTTTGCGTGCCATATCCACCGTTCTCCGTGGTTGACCATCTTTATATCGTCGGATTCAGTTTTCCGCGCTCGTGATGATGCTTGAGATCATTTCTCGCTCTCACCTCCAGATTTTTCGGGCATTTTTCCCATGCCCCCTTGTCGCCTCAGTTTGTGTGCCACATCGACCGACGTCTGTTTTCGATAATCTTTATATCGCCGGATTCATTTTTCCGCGCTTGTGATGATGCTTGAGATCATTTCTCGCTCTCATGCCCATACTTTTCTGCCATTTTTTCAAAATGCCCTCTCATTGCCTCGGTTTGCGTGCCACAAAGCCGCAGCCCCCTTTTGACAATCTTTATGTCACCGGATCCAGTATCCGACACACATGATGACGCTTGAGACCTTTTCTCGCTCCCATCAATCCCTCTTTGTTCGGTATAATTTTATCCCTTTTTCAGGCCGAGCAATCCCTTTTACGAAAAAGGCACTTAGGGAGTTTCTGTTAAGCTCTTTTCTGACTCCTAAAAGAATGAAAAGATCGCCGAGCAACCTTGCTTCCTTTCATGTTCGCTAAACGTATCTGAAAGGGCGTGTACCTGGTATAAGTTTACCCCTTTTCCGGACCTCGTAGACTAATTACAAAAAAGGTATACTCTAGTCACATCGGCTAGAAGAGTTCTCCATCCGCATCATTTTATGATTTTTCGGGCCTTGGAGACTAAACTTACGAAAAAGAAACACCAATGGAGTCCCCTTACCACTTTTAGACTCTCTAAACAAGAAAGTGACCACGAGCAATCACCATCCTGGGCTCGTAAAACCAACAGGACAGTATTCATAACCACTGCAGAGTCTTCTTATCGTTTTCAAACTCCTTAAAAATGAAAGCACCAATGAGCACGAACAGTCCTAGGCTCACAAATCCACAGGACGGTACCATTTCAGAGCACACTTTTATCCCTTCTTGGAGCTCATTAAAACTACGAAGAAGGACCCAATGGTGCTTCTCGGTGCCAAAACAGATCACGTCTACTCATATGGCAGCTTCCCCATTTTGGTAGCCTTTGTTCAGAGTATTCTGCAGTATGTCACCCTGAGAACCCCTCGACAGCACCCACCAGCTTGATTCCCCCCCAGAGTCAATACATACCCTTCAGTCCTTGAAAGCAATGATACCCACACCTACAAGTTAGTTCCCTATGCTGCCAGGTCAACCATGTCATCATGTTCTGAACAAAGGAAGTTTGAGTCTACCCACTATATGACCCCAGTTACTTCCCATCCCCACAAGCATGTCAGTCCTACCATCAGTACTACAATACTTCAGTTCTACACCTCGCGCTCCTATCAAGGAAACATCATTTCCTTGTTAGTTGCTGGTCTTCCTCTGTCGACGACAACCAAATATATTCCATAGGATAGACCTAGAGGTCCCTGTGTCTTAGACTCATCACCATTTATGATGAGTGCCTACGAATCATTTCGAGAAGAGTCCTCAGTGCCTCTCCAAATGGTTGTTTCTCACATGCTCGACTTCAACACCTTGATCGCATCGTTGAGACTCGCACGGGGCATCGGTTCGTTCAGTTATTAGTCGAAGACCCCGGATACCATCTGACTCCTCCACATTTGAGAGTCTACCTATGGATACAACCAGTTATACTTTTTCTATAGATATTCGGGTTGCGCATGGCGAAAGTATTCAGATGTACACCAGTTTCATACTCCCTTGAGTATACAGTCACATATACTTCCCAGAGATGGCTCATAGTCATTCAGTCCTTGCAGATGTTGGACACCTTCAGTCCTTCCTGGGACTAATTGTTATGTATATGTCTTGATACGAGCATGGGTATGCCCACCTCGTCCATTATCAGAGATTATTCCTCATTCATATTGAGGCCATGTAATATTTTTTGTTTTGCAGCTTCCATGGGACGCGGATCCAGTCTCCAATCGATCTCTTCTTCTCCCCAAAACCCCAAAAAAAAAAAAAAAAAAAAAAAAAAAAAAAAAGACAAAAGAACTATGATGTCTATCGGCCATACGATGAGCTCCTGCCCTCACACATCAGGGGGCAATCTGTTAACACCCAAAAAGTGCTCATTAGCTCATTCCCTTATTCACATGACCCATTTGTCCACTTTTCCACCATCAAAGCCTCTAAAGCCAACAAAAGGTCACCAAAAGACCTCAGTACACCCCTTTTTCCCATTCAAAAAGATTATTTTTCCTAAAAAGTATAAAAAAAACCCTAAAAAAGGGTCCAAATTCCCAAAAATATTAAAAAGAGAATAAAAATATTAATTTTATTCAAAAAAGGAAAAATGAGGGAAAAGTACCTAAACCATGTTGGTCAATACCGTTTGGTTTCCACAAAACCACAAATGGTATTCCCCACCACCAAAACCTATAAAAAGGTGGTAGGGGCTCCTCATTTCACATCCATCCATATTCCTATCCTCATGCTGCCAAAATCTCCCTTGAGTATTTGGCCATTGTAGCAAACCTTGGAGAAAGGACCCATTGGAGATTGGAGCTGCTCACCATTGGAGCCATTCAAACAACCCTTCATCATTTGGAGGTATTGTTCTTGCAAGCATTTGCTTTCCCCATTGTCAATACAAAAATTATTTTTTTATCTTTCTTGTTCTTGTTCTTTAATTCAAAATGCACATGCTAGTTTAGTTTAGTTTAGATTTAGTTTATTGTTATTTGCTTTACATTGAAACGGCTGCTACTAGTTAGCAGGTGCCCATAGAACTAAGCTTGGTTGCAAAACCAAGCCAACAACGATTACCTTGGCTCTTTCCTCTCTCCTTTTTTCTTCCTCTGCTCTCCATGGTCAACGCATTACCTGATGTCTCACCTGTGCTTTTTCTTCACATTTCCTCGCTAAGAATAACACCAATAACATCATCAAATTTCAAGGTGTTTGAACCAGAGACAGAGTTACTTACAACCATGACCAAGCTATTCCATCTTTCTAGCAATGAACACAAGATTAGAAGATCCCTAACCTCATCATCAAAGTTCACACTTACAGAACTTAGCTGATTTGTAACCGTATTAAACTCATTTAAATGATCAGTAACAGATCCACCTTCAGACATCTTCATATTAAATAAACGCTTCATTAGAAATACCTTATTGGAGGCCGAGGGTTTTTCATACAGCTTACCCAATGTGCTCATCAAACCCTCTGTTGTCATTTCTTTTGAGATATTGAAAGCCACCGACGAAGCCAGGCTCAACCGTATTGTTCCCAGATCCTTTCTGTCAAGAACCTCCCATTCTTCGTCCTTCATAGCCATCGGTTTCTTTGCTTTTCCTCCCAACGGTAGGAATAGATCCTTCTGGTACATATAGTCCTCCATTTGCATCTTCCATAACCTGAAGTTTTGGCCATTAAACTTCTCGACCTTAAACTTTCCTTCTTCTGCCATTGCTCCCACTCGAACCAGAAACCCTAGCTTCCTGTGGGTTTAACTACCAAATAGACCTTTGGCTTTGATAGCAATTGTTAGAAAAACAGGATTGCAGAGAAATAACAATAAACAGAAATGCAAATATAATCACACATACACATTACAAGAGAGACACAGATATATCGTGGTTCACCCAACTTGGGCTACGTCCACACTGAATTTTCCAGTCCTTATTATTATTACTATCCAGCAAGGTGAAGGGATACAACCTGCAGCACAACCACTGCACTTCCTCTTCTCTGTTGTACAGTCTCTCTCCTGATCTCAGAGATCTTTACAATGCATAAAACCTAATACATCATCATCCCTAGCCGTATTACAATGTCTTTATTTTATAAGGGAAATGCAATGGGAAACTACCACGGGATACCCAAAACCATGGGCCTGCAAAACAGCTGATGAAAAACAGCCCCAAAAAATTTTCTTCGGGGGCGTTGCCCCCGGACCCCCCTGGAACCCCGTGGGGGGGCGATGCCCCCGCACACCCCCCCGTTGGGGTGACTGTACAGTCCACCTACATATCATATAAAACTAGGGTACAAACACAGCTTGATACAATATCATCTATGAGACTAGAAGATCTGGCTCCACAACCAACAGGGGGAGAAAGTGAGGTATGGAGTGAGTGAGAGGATGGAACACATGGAGGTAGAAGGAGAGGGAGGGATGGGAGAATCGAGAAGGGAGAGAGAGGGAAGGGGGAGAGAGAGAGGGCTGAGGGATGGTTATAGAGGTAGAGGGGTGGTGAAGGAGGGAAATAATGATGATTAGATAAAGAGGGATGGAGAGAGGGTATGTGGATGTGTTAGATAGACAAAGGGGGGGAGGTTGGTTATAGAGGGAGAAAGTGTATGGTGTTCTAAGACCAATGTATATGTAATTTTTTTTTAAATTGACATATAACCATATACATAGCCTACAGTTGTTGTTTACCCTGTTCTACCCATTGAGGTTGATCATCCAAAGGCAACAAGAAAGGAATCCTAACTTGCTAATCTCATCATCCTAATACCTCCTTTGGACTAGCCCTTGAACCTCCAATAATCTGACCTCATTATCCACAACCATTCACAAAGTTTAGGCTAAGCATACTCCTTTTGCGACACTTACACTAAACATCTTTGGAGGGGCCAATAATTACCATGATCTTTTTCTTTTAGATGAGGTTTCTCCCGAATCATATCCACTAACTTTGTAAACTCCTTTTTACTCTCCTACCAAGCTACTAAAGATAAAATACATACGCATTATATTGCATGTGCGATATGAATTTCATATGCAAAATGAATCGCATACGCGATATGAATTGCATATGCGTTATGACGCATATGCGATATGAACAAGGATAAAATGCATATGCGTTTTTTTTTAATTTAAAAACTCGGCGGGAACAAGGCTTGGCATGATGTTCGGAAATAGCTTCGGACAACCAAACCTATTGGCTAGAACAAATAAACCAGAGCTATTGCCTATATTTTAGAACTCTATCAATATGCTCAGTTTCAATGGCGTGTTTTGCTATGACAAACACAATATTTTTTTATGAAAATATAGAATATTGTAGAGTACGATCTAACGATTCTGAATATGTAATTTTTTCATAAAAATGTATGTTTTATTTATTTATTATTATTTTTCTAAATGACATTCGTTAGTTTTCAAAAATACATACATCGGTTGGTTTTTATATAACTTTTGATTGCCTTCACCATTTCCCAAGAAAACTATATGGTGCACTAGAGGAGACTGATCTCTACAATCTTATATATAGAAATCAAGGATTTCATTAAATTTTGCCCCTAAAGTGTTGCACCCGCACATAACGTTTTCATTTTAAGGTTTTCTGACTTCAATAATTAATAATAAAAATAATAATTCATGAAATTTTTTGAAACAATAGTGTTTCACTATGCCCATATGTCCTTTATATGTCTGCACAGCTTTATCCAAAATGGACATCATTTACCTCAATAAGTGTTGCACCCGCACAAACATATATGTTATGATGTGTTGAAAATTTGAAAACCCAATTTAAAGGAAACTAATTTTATAATCATTTACACAATTTTTTATAGATAAATGTTATATATTATGAAAGCTTATTCAATTACCTATCTTTTGTCTTTTTACTTCATCTTCAAATCCATTAAGGAAGTACCCCTAATTGTCACTTAAAGTCAGAGGTTCCAGGTTTTTTCAGTATTATGTAGCATCTAAAGTGTCTTTAAAGGAGTTCATGATTATGCATCATCCCATGACGGAGCAGGAGGTGATTCCTATAAGTGGTTATAGAAATCACTTCATGAAGGAGATGACAAAGCATGAGGTGGGGTCCAAGACGCTACTTATAACCACTTCCATTTTGTTTCTACTTGTGTTTGTGTTCTCCTTTCCTGGACATGCCATGGGTGGAGCAACTTGGAATCCCACTGTCTTTGCTACTTCTTTTTCTTTGAGAATTGTCAGGCATTTTGAAATGTTGCTTGTTTTTTTATTGAATTTTATGGTTCTCAAAGGATGCCTGGGGGCTGGGAATTTGTTCATATCCATGTAATTAAGTGTGCATGGGGCCAAGATGCTTCTTGTAACCACTTCCGTTTTGTTTCTACTTGTGTTTGTGTTCTCCTTTCTGGGACATGCCATGGGTGGAGCAACTTGGAATCCCACTATCTTTGCTACTTCTTTTTCTTTGGTAATTTTCAAGTATTTTGACATATTGCTTCTTTATTTATTGAATTTTATGGTTCTCAAAGGATTTTTGTAGTAGTTTTTAGAAACTTGATTTCAACTTGCATGTTTCCATTAGTTTGTAGAAACCTTAGAAAATAATGTAGTATTTTCTTAAAGCATGGAACTTTTCTTACTATGTTTATTGTATTTGTAAACGTAGCCCCAGATTCAGTCCAATCTACCTCATTACTCTTCTACTAGATCCATCATAGTTTTGCATCCTTCCTTTCATGAATATAAAGACTTGAACCAATGTATTGACATCACCACATTCTCAGTTATCTGCATTTTTTTTTTTTTTGCATGGAAATATATCATGCATAGTGGGGTTGGTTTTTAATTAGGTGTGGAAGAATGTGGATAATATTTGGTTGAATAAGCATTTGTTTCCTAACTTAGAAGACACATTTCCTTTCCATATAGAGTGGCAATTATTTTTTAGAATTGTTCCAAGTGAATTGAAATAAACAATACACATTTAGAGTTGTTAATCCTCTAATTTGGTAAGGTGTATACATAAATGAGTTGTTGGTGGGCCATTGTAATAGCATGGATAGCTAAATGAGGATCGAGGTGTTGGTGGGCATTCGTATTAATATTGATTCTATTTTTCATGGTGATGAAAAAATTAATTGTTGTTTTCCAAGAATATTCCTAGAGTATGGTGAATTTCTATGTACTATGATAGTTAGAGTGAGGTACCAAACTACCACCAAAAGAGGTCTTGTTATGTGATGATTTATTAATATTTATCTTCTATTTAGTAGTTTTTGTATATGTTTTCATATTAATATATATGGTTTTATACTTTATAAAAAAAATCTCCAAGACTTCACAATGTTTTATAATTTAGCAAAAGATTTTCCAAGACTTTACAAGGTTTTATAATTTAGTGAAATATTTTCCAAGATTTTACAAGATTATATAATTCAATGAAAGATTCACCAAAATTTTATATATACAAAATGTAAAATTAATAAAATAGCCTTTATATTTTCCTATGTATCATGGGGATTTTCCCATTTATTATAAATAAAAAAATTGGGAGGGTTTTTAAAATTTTCCTTGGTACTTATGCAATATAATCACTACATTCTTTTTTAAAGTCGAAAATTAAAACCAAGGGAACAAACAAAATCTACATATGATAAAGAAATGTTGGACATAATGCATGCCTTGGTTAAATGTAAACAATACTTGTTGGGAACCAAATTTATTGTGAAAACATACCGCAACAGTTTGAATTATTTCCTAACCCATAAGAACCTTTCATTGGAGCAACAAAAATGGGTGAGCAAAATCCAAGTTTTTTACTTTGACCTTTTTATAAGAAGGGAAAGGAAAATTTGGTTTCTGATGGATTATCAAGGAAACGTGAAAGTAACACTACACTATGCACTATCTCCATAGTTAATCTGAAGTGGATCTCAGTGATGCAAAATGAGAATGTCAAAATCATAAAGATAGTGAAGTTAATAGAGGAAGTTGAAAGAAACAAGAAAACCAATCCAAATTTTATATGAGAGAATGACATATTGTGGTGCAAACAAAGGATATATTTTCGCAACCCTTCTAAATTCAAACTGCAAATCTTGAAAGAGAAGGAATGATGATTCTCCAATTGCAGGTCATTTGGGTTTTTTCAAAATATACCATAATATTCAATGGCCATTCTTCTGGAAAGCTATGAAAACTGATATTCAAAAATGTGTTGTAGAATATGATACCTATTGAGTGACAAAAATTTGAAACAGTTGCTCCTCAAGGTCTTCCTCAACCTTTGCACATCCCATATCAGAAATTGTCTGAAATCTATATGGAATTTATCACCGACCTTCCTACCTCACAAGGAAAAGATGGTATATTTGTAATCGTAGATCAATTAACCAAATATGTGCACTTCATTGGAATATTATCGAAATCCAAAGCTAGTCATGTCGTCGATAGCTATGTAAATAATATCTTTAAGCTCCATGGGTTTCCCAAAGTTATAGTCAACAATAGGGATCCCAAGTTTACAAGCAAATTTTGGAAGGAATTGCTCTAGCAGTTTGGTACCTCCATAACCATGAGCATTTCATACCATCCACAAACAGACGCACAAACTGAAGTAGTCAATAAATGCCTTGAAGTGTACTTAAGTAATTTTATTAATGATTTCCATTTACAATGGCTCAATTGGTTACATCTTGTCGAATGGTGGTACAATACTACATACCATACTTTAGAAAAAATGACCCCTTTTGAATTCTTATAGGGTTATCCAACCCCTTCAATAAAGGAATATGTTGTCAACAATTTTTTGGTTCCTGTCGTGAAAGAATATCTAGCTATGCTGATGAATTCTTGTTTATTTTGTAAAATCATCTTGAAGAAGCAAGAAATCAAATTAAGCAACAATCCAATCAGAGAATAGTGGATCGTGAATTTGTGGTAGGATACCGGGTCTTTATTCGACTCCAACCTTATAAGAAAATATCACTCAATAATTACAAAATACATAAACTTGCGCCTAAGGTTTATGGTCGTTATCAAATTTAGAGGTGAGTGTGTCAAGTTGCGGATGCCCTTAATATTACAAATAAGGGCAGATTGCACGATGTTTTTCATATTTCTTGTTTGAAGAAAAATTTGGGTCCTATAGTTCATATTCAAACAGAATTACCCCTTTTAGATGAAAAGGGGAAGTTAGTATTAATTCCTTAAGGTATATTAGAAGTTAGAACTAAATCCCTTCACTCTAGAAGTGTCAAGGAATATCTTGTCAAATGGAAGAATCTTCCCGAAGCTGAGGCTACCCAGGAGAAAAAAGAATTCAAATCTAAACATTTGTCTTTAATTATGCTTCAAGGACAAAGCATTTCAAGACTTCGATTCCTTGTGACAAACCAATTAGTTAGTTAATTGATTGGTGTATTAAGAGACATGTCCATTGACATAATCCTTCACTATTATATACCCACTACAGATTTAATCTTTGCAATCATCAAATTATTAATGAATATATTTATTCTTGGAAAGTCATCTTCCAAATAGACTCCAAAGGAGATGAGAGGATTGGTGAAAAGATAACTGACATTAATTCTAACCATAGAAGCTAGGAATCTTACAATTGTGATAGAATTATATTCATCCCATGTTTCCATAACTACATGAGAAAAAATTTCCCACCAACCTCACACACACATTCAATGATTGGATTCAATAAGTCAAAAGGAAGTAATTGTCTCATTTAAGGAACATGGAAACAAATGGAGAATTTATAATACTAACACTTGGCAAAAGAGGATTTAATCTCCCATAGGTCCCATTTCATCTTTCCCTCTAGTGGAATCATAGCCCCTCCAATGCACTTTAGACAACCATCTTGGACCATTTTATTATTTTCCCACATAATATTTCCATAGATTTTGAGTGATCATGACAAGCCAACCACATGTCCCTTATAGAAATATTTACATTATACATGCATATCCATTCACTAGTCGAGCCTTGGCCTTGAGCTCTACACTAGGAATCTGTACTAATATATTTACAGATCATTTACATAATCCAATTTGATACATTCCAAGGGTCAAAACTGGGGCTATTATGTCTTTAAGATTGCCCATGCAAGGTAAAATGGACTTCCCTAATGCTTATGTTTGGATACAGAAGGATGTAAAGACAACATAAAAAACTCTCTTCCCTATCTAACTTTGAACAAACTCCTTGGTAAATATAATGAAAGATTCAAAATTTATTAAGAACTTATGTAGAAATTATACCATTGTTAGTTCCTTTCTTACTTCAAACATTGTTAGTTCCTTTCTTACTTCGAACAAACTCCTTGGTAAATATAATGAAAGATTCAAAATTTGTTAAGAACTTATGTAGAAATTATACCATTGTTACCATTGGTAGTTCCTTTCTCAGAAAGAAACTAACTTCTACTTATGTAATCAAGGGGAACTATTTTTTTTATTGGAGGCATTGGATCCTTGATAACTTTTTCCAAACACATATATAAGAAGCATTGATATCCTAATTGAAAGCACGTATGCATCTTTAACCAAGTGGAACCTTATATAGGGACAAATCATTTTCTTATAACTGATTACAAAACATTTAAAGATATCCTTTATTCCACAAAATCAAGGTGAATGAAAAGTGGAAACTCAATTCACACACAAAATGTAAAGAACAAAATAGCTCCAAGTAAGCCAAGTGGAACCTTATATAGGGACAAATCATTTTCTTATAACCGATTACAAAACATTTAAAGATATCCTTTATTCCACAAAATCAAGGTGAATGAAAAGTGGAAACTCAATTCACACACAAAATGTAAAGAACAAAATAGGGACAAGTAAGCCAAGTGAAACCTTATATAGGGACAAATCATTTTCTTATAACCGATTACAAAACATTTAAAGATAGGCACCTTGGCTCATTAAGTAAGCCAAGTAGAACCTTATATAGGGACAAATAATTTTCTTATAACCGATTACAAAACATTTAAAGATATCCTTTATTCCACAAAATCAAGGTGAATGAAAAGTGGAAACTCAATTCACACACAAAATGTAAAGAACAAAATAGCTCCAAACAAATCACCATTCACAGAAATCAGGTAAATAATGAAAGGAAAATTGCTCCAAAAAATTACCATTCATAAAAGTCAAGGCAAACAATGGGAGAGTGCAACCCAAATTTTGAAAAAAAAAATCCATTTTCATTGTTCTCATTCTTACATAAAAATAAGCTAACATTTTACACATAATTGGTTTTAAATAAAATTAAGACTAATTATAATAAAACATTGTCATACAAATAATTCACAAATAAAATTAAGACTAATTACAATAAAAAATTGTCATACAAATAATTCACAAACATAAATAGGTTACATTTTATACACAATTGTGTTTAAATAAAATTAAAGATAATTATAGTAACATTGTTATACAAATAATTCACACATCAAAATTTCAAATTTCATTTATTTAATTTTGTAATAAATATTTCCATATTCAAAATAAAAAATCACCATAAATTCAAACTATAAAATGCAAATCTGTGTATAAACCATAGCATATTTTTTGGAAAAAATATATAAACTAACACCTTTTTCATCAATAACTATTGACAAGATAGTGTGATTCAACTAGGAGTAAAGTGTCAACATATATCCATTTTTTTAATACTATCTATAAAATCTACTAAAGTAATGTGATCGAAACATGAAACAAATATAATATAATACTCTCTTTCGACCTTTTAGCAAGTTCGAGGATAAATTACTAAAGACCCCGCATCTGTCAAACGCCGTGAAGAATGAAGAATAAGACGCTTCTAGGTGTGAACCTTGAGTTTATACATCCCAAAATAGTTTGGATTTAATAAACTTATCAATATAAGGTTTCTTTTGAAATTTTATAGCTGTATTCCATGTAACGCAAAAGCTTCTGATCTTAATCTTCTCATAATGGGAGATCTATATCTTTTATTTATTTTATTCTTATTAGTTGAAATTTTGTGGACTTGAAAATTAATATTGAAAGCATGTTGATTTATCTTTAAAATCATAATTTATCAATATGAGAGCATTTCATATCAATCAATTTCATTTACAATGTTGTTTGTTGATATGTTTTTTATGCCAATCGAATCAGTCACGATGTCTATCAATGTATATCATCATTTTGATTGATTTATATCTATATAAAATGAAATATATCATGATTATGTTTGCTATTACTTTATTAAAAATTATTAAATCATACAGTGTATGTAATTGTTTATGAATGTGTCAATCTATACTCTATTTTATATTAAATAATACAAGGAAAGATATAGGTTTTTATATCACTGAATATTTACATGGTGTTTATGAAGTGGATCATATTGATATATATTTTTTATTTTAGAAAAAGTATCATAGACGTGTTGTTGTGTCCATGAGCACCATGCCAATTTTAATACAGGGATGCACGTATCAATCATGTAATTGTACCATGCCAATTTCAACATAATATTTTTTAATTTTGTTTGAAAATAGCCTCATTATTTTTAATCTAGATATAGTTTAGTTTAATTTGATTTGTGGAGATTTAAATAGTGACAAAATATCTAGATATGTGGTGTGAATGATTATACTTAATTGCTATCTTTTTTATGCGCTTTTTTATAAAATAGGTTATCAATAGAATTTGACATAATAAAATAATTTAAAACAATGTGAAAAGGAACAAAAACATTGGTATAAAATAGTGTATATGTAAAATAATTTAAAAAAAAATTAAAAACATATTTATTTAAAATTAAAAATAAATATTTTTAATTGTATGATTAATTTTGTGGATTAATTTAATTATTCTAAAAATCATAAGATGTTCTATAACCTATTTTGAAAACAAATTTTCATATATATATATATATATATATATAATTTTATAAATTATATAAGTAAAATATAGAATAATAGAACCAAATCATCTTTATAATTAAAACAATATTAATATACATATGGAATTATAAATGAGTCTATGTATTTAAATATAAATGCTTATATTTAAAGAACCTATATTAAGATAGAGGTGTATTTTATGAATATTAAAAAGATTATAATATATATATAGTTTTAATGTTAATGTGAATATAAATAATTTAATTTTAAACAAAATTATATTATTTATTAAAAAAATATTTTAACATTAATTATTAATTATTAATTATTAATTATTAATTATATATATATATATATATATAAATTTAAGTTATATATATAATAGATTTTATATATAAAATATAGATTATTTTAAGAAAACATATATATATTTGTTTATATAAAATAAATAAATATAATCCCATTTAAAAATTTAGATATGGAAAATAACATATACTTATTTTATTTTAGAAAATGACATAAACATATTGTGAGAAGAGAATCCAATATTATGGATTGACTTGTTGATTAAAGTAACGTAATTATGAAAAGCTACCATTCTAATTCTATGAAGAGAATTTAATACTACATGGACCTACTTGTTGGTTGAAAGATTAGCATCCGAATAATGGATATAAAAGGGTTTTTCAGTGTGTTTCCATGTTGATCTTGATTGTCGTTTCTGTTGACAAAGCTCATCTGGGGACTTGGATTTATTTGTTCTGAGCTGGGGCAGGTTGTTTTTGCCACATTGGTTTACAGGTGGTTCTAATTGGTTTCGAGTGGTGTTTCATCACACCTTCTGGTCACATCGGGGATCAAACTAACCAAAATAGGGTTGTTCATTCCCCGTCCCCGACGGAATTGTGGATTGAAGAGAACACCTTATGCGTCCGGATGAGTTTTACATGGAAATGTTAAAGGGAAAGCGTCCCTTAGTGCCGGGTGGTGACCTTCCCTCCTCTGTTGAATGCCACGTCTCCAAGAAAGGGAAACTGTCGACCGGGCGTGGGAAGTTGTTGGGTGGTGGTGTTCATCCCCACACCGAGGGTGGTAGAGGGGTTTCCTCTTCCTTAGCTCCTGGTTGACGGCATTATTCCTCTTGTAGATCAAAGAGAATATTCGAGAAGTGGCGGAGCAGGCCAAGTAAACATTGGCTCACAATGGGGCGGGATGTGGGTCTAAAGGAACTGGTTGAATACAACATGACTGCTTTGGCTGGTCGTTTTTCATATATGGCTATGAAAATGAGTGATATTGTTCATTGGGTGGCCGATTCATGGGGTCTTATTCTGAAATATATCCCTAAGGTATCTATCCTGGTGCGGGGTTGATATGGCTTTAAATTCAAGGAGGAGGAGCATGCATCTCTTATACTTGAGAAGCTTTGGTTGAAAGGGGAGGGGAGTCTTATGTTACAGCGGTGGCACACCGATTTTGATCTTGACAGGGCCACGATCATATTTCGGCACCTGTGGGTTCTTCTTCCTAGCTTCCCGCTGGCTATGTGGAACCGTGGTACCTTTGAGGCGGTTGGCAACAATCTTGGGCATTTTTTGTATTTGGACAAGGAGGTTCTTAATGGTGTTGACAAGCGGGTGGGGCACCTGCTGGTGGAGGTTGACGTCTCCCTTGGCCTTATTGAAACCTTGCATATTGACTGGCATGGGAGGAATTATGTCCAAGTGATTGATTACTGGGGCATTCCATTTAGATGCTCTCACTGTAAGGAAGTTGGTCACCTTTGGAGGCAATGTAAGAATGTGGTTCGCCCTTCTCGTAATTTGGATGTGGATCCGTTATGGTCTTCCTCAAATGGCAGTGAGTTGGAGTTGGACGCTTCAAGTGATATGGACGGTTTCTCCAACAGAATTCCCCTGTCAGGTTCGGTTCAGTTGGATTTAATGGGTAAGCTTGCATACTATGATCCCCCTTTTTTTCATTTGCTCAATGAATTGGAAAAATCATTTATAAGGGATTTAGATTTTTTTTTAAATCTGTGTCTGAGACTCCTTCCCATCCTTTTCCCACCTCCCATGAGTCCTCTCATTGTGCCGACTTGGATATTGTCACTCTCTCCTCGCCCTACCCTATTGATGATTTAGACAATCCCTCCTTGTGTAGGTCGGCCTCCTTGGTATCAGTGCCCTCTTCCTTCGATACCATCCATGTTTCCTCGGACCTTGCCTATGTCCCTTCGTTTACGTTGTCTTCGTCTAATACTGTCCCGTCGGTAGACATTCCTAAAACGGGGGATATGGGTGGTATGATGAAAAATTTACCTGATTCATTGGTGGTGTCGTTGGGGGAGTCGGCTCCTCTGTCGGACTTAGCGGAGGGCTCGAAAATATTGGTGATTCCCTCATATTGTGAAATGGTGAGAAAGGAGGCTTTTTCAACTTTTTTCAGAAACCGGAAGGTGGCCTCAAAGGCCCCTGAGGAGTCGGCCCTCCCTTTGGACTTGTCTATTGATCCCAAAAAAAGTATTAAGGGGTCCCATAATGGGGGCCTCACCAAGGAAATTTCTCCACTAAAAACTCGTAGTGCGAGGAAGTCGAAGGCTGTTATCTCTACTGATAATTTGGGGGGAGGGACTTCTTGTGATTCCTTCGTCGACTCAATCTCCACTAACTCCAAGGCACTTAGAGGAATTAATGCCCTTGCTTGGGGCCGTAAATGATTTGTCTCTCCCTAAATATTCCGAGAGTGGGGGGGCTCCTAAAGTTGCAAGCCCTCAAGCGTATTTTTAATATTAAGAATCTAGATATTGTTCTCCTTCAGGAAACAATGGTTTGTGAGGCCGATGCCAGGTCGTTTTTTGCTAAAATCAAGCCTAACTGGATGGTATGTGCAATCAGTGCAAATGGACTGTCAGGGGGTTTCTGGCTACATGGAACCCTCTGGTTCTAGAATTAAATTCTTTTTATGTGTCTGTGGGTATCATCCTATCAGGAAAATTGAAAGGATTCTCTTGTGCCATTAACATAGTGAATTGTTATTGTCCTTATTCTGATAGGAAGCACTTTTGGGAGATGGTTGTTTCTGATCACCTTCTTGATTTAGATAATCTTATATTGGCAAGGGACTTCAATTTCACATGGGAGGGCTCGAAGATTTGGGGTCGTCATGCCAGATTGGATCCTTTGGCTAGCTTTTTTAGAGAGTTATTTGCATCGTATCAGTTGGTGGATATGGAACCTTTCCCACTGGTTCCTACGTGGACTAATGGTCAGAGTAACAAGCCTCTCATCTCTAAACGTTTAGACCGTTTTCTTATCTCCGAGCAATTATTGGGGAAATTTTTAAAGTTCATATCGTGGGTTCTGTCGACTCGTATTAGTGATCATCATCCTATTTGTCTCAAGATTGATACTGAGGCGACCTATCAGAGTTATCCTTTCAAATTCAACTCGTCCTGGTTATCTAATTCCAACTTCAAGAAGGCGATGGTTGATCACTGGGTTAGTAGGGATGTTTCTGTGCAACTCTCGGTGATGGAAAAACTGGTGGTGAAATTGAGGAGCTTAAAAATTATGACTTTGCAGTGGGAAAAGAAAAAAAAGCAAGGATTTGGCTAAGGACTTAGAATTGATCGAACACAACCTTAGTGCCTTATTGGTGAAAGCTGATACTGGGATGCTTAATGATGGAGAATAGGCCTCCTTATTAAAGTTGGAAGGGAGGCAATTAAAACATCTCATGTTTCAGGAGGAAACATGGCGACTAAAGAGTCGTGCTTTGTGCATCAAAGCTGGGGACCATAATTCCAAATTGTTCCATAAATTTGCAGATGCTAGAAGGGTTCAAAATACCATATGGGACTTAAATGATAATGGTGGTCGTCATATTTCTGGACTGGATGAAATACATAGAGAAGCAAGGAATTATTTTCAAAATTTATACCATGATCCCAAAAATGTCTCAATGATTGAACAATTCAAAGTGATCAGAGAGTTCCCGAGATTGTTTTCATTTGAGGAAGGGGATGCTATCTTCAACGAGGTTACTTTGTTGGAGATTGAAAAGGTCCTGAAGGGTTTTGCCAAAGACAAGAGCTCAGGACTGGATGGGTGGAATGTTGAGATTTTCATTTTTTTTTTTATTATGGGGCCGAACATTTGGGTGGTTGTGGAGGAATCTCGTACTTCTGGCTTGGTGACTGGTGCTCTCAATTCCTTTCCTTGCTCTCATTCCTAAAAATTTCATCTGGAGAATTTCAGTGATTTCAGGTCTATTTCACTCTGTAATTTGATTTATAAGGTCATATCTAAAATTATAGCAAACCGAATTAACTTGGCTTATCAAAATATATATCCAATGAGCAGCTTGGATTTCTGGCAGATGCAGATCTTGGTTGATGTGGGGGTCGCTCAGGAAGTGTTTCATAGTTTTAAAACCCGACAACAAAATTATCTCTTCCTTCAAATGGATCTTGTTAAGGCATATGATCGGGTTGACTGGACCTTCCTTCGGTTAATTCTGGTTCAGATTGGCCTGCCTTGGGTGGTGGTTAAATGGATTATGGCCTGTGTTTCTGCGGTGAAATTTGAGCTGTAATTATTAATGGGGTCCCATCTGAGTTTTTTAAAAGCTCGAGGGGATTTAGACAGGGTTTCCCCCTTTCACCCCTTATTTTCCTTCTTGTCATTGAAGGCCTGAGCAGACTCATTCTCAAAGCAAAACGGGAGGGGAATATCACTAGTATTAAGGTTTTTGATCAGGTTTCTGTGACTCATACACTCTTCGTTGATGATGTTATGTTATTTGGTCCTGGTCCTTTGGTTGAATGGAAAAACTACAAAAAAACTTTGGATCTATTCTTTCATGCTTTTGGAATGCTGTTTAGTGCTGGAAAGTCTTGGTTTTTGGAAAACAACATGGATATTGCTATTAAATCTCTGGTCAGCCAACTTTTCCCTTTCAACTTCAAGGCTCTGTCTGCGGGTACCAAATACCTTGGGTTCTTTCTTAAACCAATGAACTATCTTATTAGTGATTGGTTGTGGCTTCTCAAACGTTTTGATTCTCGAATCAACTATTGGTGTTGGCTCTGGATTTCTATCAGGGTCAACTTACTCTGGCAAGATCTGTCCTTCAAAATCTGGCTGTGTACTGGCTATCGTTGTGTAAAATTCTGAAGTCAATATTAAAAGGTATCCGTAGAAGGATTTTTTCTTTTATCTGGTCTGGTGGGGGGTCAAAGCAAAAATTTCATTTGTTAAATTGGCATTTGTTGACTAGGCCTGCGAAAAAGGGTGGTTGGGCGATCAAAAATATTGGAAAATCCTTAAAAACCAAAAGTCTGTGGAGGGTATTATTTTCTAACTCTGCCTGGAGTGTGCTAATCAAAGGGAAGTATCTTAAATCGTTCTCGGTGGCAGATTGGTTCAGACTAGGCCCTCCTTGTGTCAAGGGGATCTCCAACATTTGGTCTGGCTTATTGGGGTCCTTCTCCACTCTATCAAATTGGATGTCTTGGATTCCGAGGCATGGTCGTGATATCCGCCTTGTGGAGGACCTTATAATGGGGGTCCCTTTGAATTTTATGCTATCCTAGGACTTAATCTGTGTGTTAAGATCGAAAGGTTTCAATTCAATTTCTCAGGCAGTATATTAGCTTGTTGTTAGTGTCAGCTGCCCCTCCTGGATATCAGTGGATCAATTGGGATTATTGAGCTCTTTGAAGCTGGAATGGGACAGTTATGTGGTTGGTTTGTGTTGCTTCAATATTACTCTCAAAGAGTTACCAGACAAGCTGGTATGGTCCTGGAATAATTCATGTGGTATTGCTACGACACATCTTGCATATGACGGTATTCTATCACTTGATCCCGGGATGTCAAAGTGGTCGTACTCTATGATTTGGATTTTTTTGATGCCGTTAAATTGAAATGTTTTTGTTGGTTGGCCCTAAACAAAAGTGTTCTAACTTGGGATAACCTCTGCCGACGTGGTTTTTGTGGTCTGGGCCGGGTCCGTTATGCTTCTCCTAGTTGGAATCCGTTGAACATCTCTTTATCGGATGCCTTTTTATCAAGGTTGTTTGGTCTTCGATTTGCAGTATTAGTGGTTGTCGTTTCCTATGGGGTTCATACAATCTGGATGATGGATTGCTAAGATGGGGGCGTCTCTATCTAGATTGGCAAGCTCTTCCTTGTTTCATTTTTTGGGAAGTTTGGAGGGCCCAAAACTTTGAGCTATTTTTGATGATGTCGGGCCAAATGCCTTATTTTATGCTTGTAGAGCTTTGTCAACTTTTAAAGAATACAATTCTTCTGGTCCTCTGTTGTTGGGGAAAGGTGGTGACCATCCTCTTAATTTTTCTCTTGATCTATGCATCTATCCCTGTGGTTTTTTTTATGGGGCCTCTCAACTTTGTGAGACTGTCAATGGGATAGGGGTTGTTCTCTTCCTCAATTGTAAACATTTTTACAAGTGTTGGATGAATTTAGGGATCAGAACAAATTCTCGAAGTGAACTGATTGCTTTATGATTGCTCCTCCATTTTGCTAAATCCAAGGATATTCCCCGACTTCAGGTATGGGGGGATTTGCATGTTTTCATCTCTTGGGCTAATGGTTTGGTCGGTCTCAATGTGCTCCAGCTCACTCACTGGATTTTGGAGACTCGTGCTTTGATTGATAGTTTTGGGTTTGTCACTTTTCAACATCTACTCCGTGTTCATAACTTTCAAGCAGATGAATTATCCAAGCGGGCTACTTCATTGCACATCCTCTTCTGGGAGGAGTGGTCTTCGGATCGGTTGGTGAATGGTGGATCTATGGACCATCTTCAGCTTTAGTTTATGTGACATTATCATATTTTTGCAGATCTCTGTATCTGAGTATTATATATTTTTTCTTTACATTGGCTGTTATTATTCACTTGTGCAGGTGATTAAATCTTTTTGATGGCCAACTTCTTGTTGGGTTTTTGATCTATATGGTGGTTGTTTCAGCGTGGATATCCGTTGAGCTCTGGCTTGTATTGGGAATTTTTTGTTATATGTTTATCCCGGGTTTATGTTGAGTAGTGATATGACCTAATGGGGTTTATTTTGCTGCCCTGTTTTGGACTATGGGGGATTGTTGTTCCCCGTTGTTGTTGTTCTTGGTTTGGATGGGTTGTCTTGTACCCATTATCTTGTTTTTTTTGGGACTTATGATTTGTCATAGACTTTGTGGCTCCGAGGGAGCTTGGTATTATTGACTAATTGTGGTTCTTGGCTTTACGTCCTACATGTCTCTTCACCGTGAAAGCTGGTTGGAGCCTTGGTATTGTATCTCTCTATACTGTTTACTTTATTACTATTTTCTGGTGGTTAAAAAAATAAAATAAAGATTGACATCCCAATCAGCACGATGGGTTGTCAGCAAGTTGCGTTGAAATACATGTCCAAGACCATTGGCCCGCAAGAACATGAATGATGGACATTCGCAAACAGCTATTCCCAACCATTTCTTTTTGGATACCGGCCTATTACGACAAACCCTATGGAACATATTTACATTCCAGTTGCTTTTGCTGCTCTACACAAAGGCACCATATTTAGTCCGTGTCTTTTTATCTTCGCGGTATGAATGTGTACTGTCAATTTGCTTTACAAATGATGATAGTTTTACATTCTAGCTATGGGGATTGGAATATAAAAACTTTACAACTTTATAATTTATAAATCGCGCCATATTATAAAGATTTTTTTCCTTATCATAGCACTGAGCAGAACTGTAACTGTAATCAGGGCAATATAAACTATAACCTCACAGTCAATCCAATCCTCAGTAAAATCATACGAATATTTTCAAGTCAATATAAATCGGATTTACCGAGATGATAGACTTTAGCCAATAGCCGCAGCTAAATTCCACGAGGAACCCGAAGTTCGTTAAACAGCACGACTATAGCAGCGAAATCTAAGGGCAGCGCAGAGCAGATTTTTCAATACTGATCATAAAAAATACAATTCATGATGATATGTACGTTGGGTTAATAAAAACACATACACCCAGTCAGAACTATAAGACAGAAGTGCGCTTCATCATGAACTTTGCCAGGATGGGTTATCGACATAATTCTCTCTGTGGGCCTAATGGCTCAAACGTTGCGGCCATTTATAAGCCCAGCCATATTGATATGCTGAAGTAGAATGTATAGAAATGGAGAGCGCTATATATATAGGTACAAAAATGAATGCAAGCCAACTTTAACAGGTAGGGCAGGGCAGAGCCACAGGCCCACAAGCATGTGGGAGCACAGTATACAAAGAATCCGAGAAACAATTCATGATGGTTTTAGGCATAAGGCAGAAAGAATTTTTTATCTATAAATATGAAACATTTACTCTCTCCATACCGTGTTCTCGTCTGCTCAAGAGCTAGTCTAGTAGTTCCGCCTTCGTTCGATATCGAAGATATAATTGATAATGGCGCCCAGCATAACTAAAGTTCTGTGCTTATATGTGCTTGCCTTGAGTCTGTTTCTCTGTAACATGGAGGCGAGGGAGAGCAGATTCTTTAACAAAGAGCCTGCCTACGACAACCCCAATGGTGGATCAAACACCGCTGTGTACGGAGAAAGCTACGTCACCAGCAACGATCGCGGTGTGGATGACTCTTTTGGGGTCGGTTCGGGGAATGGCTACGGTTCCTACCGAGGCCAGGCAAACGGTAATGGGTATGTATATGGCGACAGCGAGGCTTACCACGCTGGTTCTGGTAATGGAGCCGGCTACGGAGAAGCCGGGAGCGGCTATCGTTCCGGTTCTGGTAGAGCGGGTGAGTACTATTCACAAAACAATGTCCGGAACGATGCGGGAGCCGCATACAAAGAGAGTTCTGGCAACGGCGCTGGTTATGGCGCGGGTTCTAGCTACCGTGGTGCAGCTTATGGTTCGGGCTCTGGGTCTGGATCTGGCTCCGACTGGCGTGGCTCTAATGGTGGCTATGGGCGAGGTGGTGATCAATACGCTTCAGGCTATGGTGGACGATCGGAAAGCAATGGCGCCTACCGTTCGGGTTATGGTGGTGGCTATAGCACCGGTTCCGGTAACGGTAATGGCTACGAAGCAGGCTCTGGCGTTGGCAACGGAGAATATGTTGCTGGCAATGGTTATTACAAGGAAACTCCCTAAACACATATTCTGCATGGTAATAAAACGTTGTAAACTTTTGCATCATGCATAATATGACTGTATTTGGTTTTTACTGATAGCATGGTCCGGTATTGCAGTTTTGATGCATCGAAAGACAAGAAAATTGAATGATTTCTACATTCATGATCTTGTTAATTTGGAATTTAGATGGCAATGCTAAAGCCATCAAGTGTAAGCTTGTCTCTATTATAATGTATTTGTAGAAGTAAATATTGTTCAGTAAGTCGACACTTATTTAGTGATAAAAACGCCATTATTGTTATGATTTTCATTTCAGTTCTTCCAATTTTCTGTAACGCGTTTAAAGAGCGAGAGAGTGCATCCGTTCAAAGGGCATAGCAGAGATAAAAAGATCAACATAATACAAGTAGAACCACAAAGGCGCATTTGGAAATTTTATTAAGCACAAAGTCTACTTTAGCTACTTTATGCAACGAGGAGTGCAACAGCCATTACATTCACATAACGATAAAATCATACTCTTCACAGAATCTGCATTATCAATCTCACGATTTCCATCGCTTGGCTTCGATTGTCATAACTTCAATTACGTCCACCAATTATTTCTACTTGTTCAATTAACTTAAGAAGGCAACTTTTTAAATCTTTTCCATTTGAGTTTGGTTTCAAAGGAAAAAGCTGTGTAACAGCATGTTTAAGAAAATATATTTTTTAAATTTAACAATCCTTTTATTTATCTCTGCCAACTAAAACACAGGTGTAGGCTTTCTAACATAAACTTGTGCCACGGATTTGTATTAAAAATTATAATGAAAATCTGTCCAAGTGGAAACTGCTGAAGTAGTCAAAGTCCAAAATTTGAACTCGCTCTTATGGCTCTTAAGAGTAAAGTGTTCCAAAGCAAAATTTGCTTATAAGTAAGCATTATAAAGCAAGAGCAACATTTGTAAGTATTACAAAATAAGAGCAAGATTTGAATTCAAGGTATGGTTAGAATTACAATCATTACATTGTCAAAGTCAACTCTTAAGTAAGAAGTGTCATAAAACAAAATTTGAATTAGGTTAGAAAGGATAACAACACTCCTCCCAACCACCAAATCTAAGACCACTAAATATAATTTACCCTAGAAAATGTTCAACAATAAAATCACTTCTAACCATGCTAATGATTTTATCAAATACAACATTTTTAAAAAAAGGAATTTTGGCTTTGGAAATTAGATATTCCTTAGATATGTTAATGAAGGAATTTTGGCTTTGGAAATTAGGTATTACTTAGATATGTTACAAGTTGTGTATAATTTATATCATAGTTTCAATTAATATGTATAAGTTAGTGTCAATGTTTTAGAAAAATAATAAAGACAGCAAATCAACAAGGTTACCTGTAAACCTATGTCCTCAACCATCAATTCAATTGCTCTCTTACCCATCATTTTGTGAGTCGTGCACTCGTTTTTTGAGCCATAACTTTTCATTTTACCCATTTTTTAATTCACTTTCAGTCTCTTACATTGATTTGAAGACCATGTCCTCTATGATGCATGGTGTTCAGGTTTTTGCAACAAATTCGCAAATATTTTAGTAAGGAAACGATTAACTTTATTTTTGAAATTTATTTATTTCATAATTTTTATTAAAATTTTATTATTATTTTTATATAGAGAAAATGAGTATTCAATTATTTTTGTAAAAGTTTGGAAGAAAAATATTAAATTTAACTGAAGTACACAATTTTCCTTCGTCTTGTTACCCTTCAAATTAATTAATTAAGACTCACCCGTTGCTTCTCCAGCTTGATGCAAATTCTGAGTTGTATAAGGGTTAATCAAAATGCCTCCAACTGGTAGGAATCCAGCAAAGCAATTCTTTCCAAAATCACAATTTGGAGTGTCTAGATTGCAATTTCAGCAATCTGGATAATTTTAAAATTGATCAATTAGTATAGAGTAGACAATCCCAATTGCTCAATTATTGAAATTACAAAAATACAAAAATAGCAATTTCCAGCAAGAATTTTAACCAGTTTTGAACCCAAAATCACTGGAAAAAAGGAGCGTTTTAGTTGTCTTTCATCCTACGCTCGAATTCATCGCCTTGATCCTAACTAGTAGTACTTGACCGTAGATGGTACCTAACTCCTCTCGGCATCCTGTGCTGTGGTAGGGCGTGGAATATGAACCGTATCAATTGTTGAATACGACACCCCCATTTTGCTGACTCTCTGCATTTTCAAAGTCAGCCACTGTGTTCGTCGAACCTTATTTATGGCTAGCTGCATCGGTACCTTCTTTGCCAACCTTTTGCGAACCATTTTGCCTTATGAGCCTGCAAAATAGGCCTTGTCGGATGCGGTGCCGCCGCCGCCTCCAGAACCGTAGCCAACTGTTTCACTGGATTTTGAATTATAACCATTACTTTCATCACGCACGCCGTCAGTGCCATAGTTACCTTGGTGACTATTAACACCACTTTCTTCGCCTTTAGGACTATACTTATTGGCAAGAAATCTACTAAAAAACATGGTCTCTCTCGCTTCCACTATACTGTGAAGATTGATTAACAAACTCAGTGTGAGCAGAACAGAACATAGGATTCTTATAGTACTAGAGGCCATTAGTCTATCAGTAACTTGTTCAAAAGGGTTACTAGAAACGCATCTATACATCAAACCAATCCAAAGCTGTTTGAAACATGAACAGAGATAATGATTTATAGTATACCCTGCTCTTTGTTATGTGCTGCTTTCCTTACCAACACTCCATTTGTAACACTGAGGTTTGCCGTTAAAAAAATGTTTCTTGATATTTGAAATATGAGTTGTGTTTAAATAATAAAATAAAGTGGTAGTTGTGTTTAAATAAGAGCATATTTTGTCAACTACTTCGTTGGTAAATAAGTAGTTGATCTAAAATGTTTTAGATACAAGACTTTGGACCTCGTGGCTTTTCGTGGAAGAAAAAACAACTCGATTGCTAAGCTCTTAGGGTAAGTGTAATCTGAAAGGCATTGGAATCCCGTATTAGCATGACTATTTCAATTCATTAATCAAACTTAACCTTAAGCTAAATGTAGCTAGAGTTTTCACACTAGTTTGTGCTAAAGAGCACCCACTAAGGATTCAGGAATCTTAGTAGTAGTTCAAGTAAATGGGTAAAAACGAAGAAATAAACAAATGAAAATAACATGTATGAGTGCAACAAACGAAACAAAATTACAATAATTAACTACTGCAGTAAATAAAGTAAAGAAGAACCCATGAATGAAAATATGATTTTCTTGTATTAATATGTAAAAATTTGTTTACAATATGGTGTTACCTCAAAAGGTGAGGTTGTAGGAGCCCTTGCAGCCGTAAGTGAGTAGTGCACCAAGTGTCCAGGGCTCCTTGCTTTTCTCCAAATGCTCCAACGGTGGCCAAGACTCAATTGTAATGGTAAATAGAATCTCAAGGTGATAGGTTAAAGTTCAACAGGAATTTTGGCAACATAAGGGTGTGAAGAGTTGATCATGGATGTGAAAATGGGGGGCCTCTATCACCTTTTATAGAGGTTTTGGATGGTGGAGTATTTACCCATGCTTTTGGGCAACCAATAGTATTGGTAAATGGTTTTATGGTTTTTCCCTCTTTTGAAATTATTTTTGACTTTTTTCCCCTTTTTATTTTATTTTGGGGATTTTGGACCCATTCTTAGGGTTTTTGACCTTTTTTTAAATAATTTCATTAATTGAGGAGGGAAATAATGATTTTGTGTTATTTTGGTAACCATTTGAGGGGGGTGATTTTAAGAACCCCCCAAAATTTATATATATAAAAAATGGGCGAATCTCCTCGATATATAGGAAAACTTGAAGGCAATTTTATCAATAATATAATATGGCTATATTTAATGTTTTTGGCGAATCTTTCATTTCATTATATAATGTTGTAAATTATTGGCGGATTTGTCACTAAATTATAAGATATTGCAAAATCTTGGTGAATATTTCGCTTAATTATAAAAAATTGTAAAAACTTGGCGAATCTTTCACTCATTTATAAAATATAGTAAAAATTTGGCGAATCTTTTGCCAATAAGACTCAAGCTTTTGATTCTGTAGATTACTAAGGTATTGCAACATAAGAACATACACTGGAGCTCAACTCCAGACTCTCTCGAATCTTAGACTCTCGAATGAACAAGTGTATGGATGAGGAGAGGATGGATTTATTTATACATTTCATAAGCAGTATTTGATCACTCACAACTAGAAGGTGTCAACAAAACACGACTACACTAAATAGATTTAGGGCAAGTAGGGACTCTACTTGTTATCTCATCCCTTAATGGTCCAATGGACATGTGGGGTCATGAATCTTGATAGGCCAACAAACTGATAGAATTAAGTGAATATCCTAGTAGCGGGCCACTTCCTTTATATAGAGATATAGTTCTTGGACCAATTCCAGGCTTCCAACCAATCTTCTCACCAAAATTTCTTCTCTTTGGTGTCGAATGGTACTAGGAGAGTTGCGTATTTGTCAGTGAATACTTGAAATGGTTCAATCCACACAAATTTTCCTTGGCAAGTGATAACTTCACGCATCACTATTTTAAAACGTCCCAACATTATAAAAGCATTCATAAATTGATAAATAAAAACCCCATGCACTTCCAAATTCACACAGTGATGAGAATAATGCCCCATGCACTTCTACCATTGATGAGAAAAATGCCCCAGACACTTCAATACTTTCCCTGGGCACTTCAAAATTCTCTCAAAGATGATAAAAATGCCTTAAGCACTTCAATATTTTCCGAGGCACTTATAAATTCTCCCAAGGATGATAAAACTCTCCATTCACTTCAATATTTTCTACAAGCACTTCAAAATTGCCCCCAGATACTTCAATACTTGCCCCATGCACTTCTAAATTGACCCAATGATGATAGAAACACCACATGCACTTCATTACTTGCCTCGAAGACTTCAAAATTCTCCCAATGGTGATAAAAACGACCATACACTTCAATATTTTCCCCAGGCACTTCAAAATTCTCCTAGCAAAGATAAAAATGCCCCCATCCACTTCCATGATTTCCCGGGCACTTCATTACTTGCCCCAGACACTTCAAAATTCATCCAATGATGATAAAGATGCCCTATGCACTTCAATAGCTTCCCTAGGCAAGGGAGAAAAACACTGGACAATGATATAATCACCCAGGAAATCACAAAAATGCCTCAATCCACAGAAATTTGTCCCGGCAAGTGATAGCTTTTCCTATCATTGTTTTAAAATGTCCCAACACTATAAAAGCATTCATACATTGATCAATAACAACTCCAAGCACTTCTAAGTTCATTCAGTGAGGAGAAAAATGACCCATGTGCTTCTAAATTCATCTGATGATGAGAAAAATGCCCCATGAACTTCTAAATTCACCTCGTGACGAGAAAAATTCCCTAGGTATTTCAATACTTGCCTTGGGCACGTCAAAATTTTCTTAAAGATGATAAAATTGCTCTAAGAAATTCAATATTTTCTCAGGCACTTCTAAATTCTCCCAAGGATGATAAAAATTTTCCATGCACTTCAATAATTTCCCAAAGCACTTCAAAATTCCCCTAGGCACTTCAATACACGCCCCATGCACTTCTAAATTAAACCAATGATGATAGAAATGCCCCATGCACTTCAATACTTGCCCCATGCACTTCTAAATTGACCCAATAATGATAGAAACACCCTGTGAACTTCAATACTTGTTTCGGACACTTCAAAATTTTCCCAACGATGATAAAAATGCCTAGACAATTCAATATTTTCTCAAGGCACTTCAAAATTCTCACAACGAAGATAAAAACGCCCCCGTCCACTTCCATATTTTCCCAAGCACTTCATCAATTTCCCTAGACACTTCAAAATTCATCCAATGATGATAAAGATGCCCTAGGTACTTCAATACTTGCCCTAGGCAAGGGAGAAAAACACCCGACAATGATATAATCACCCAAGCAATCGCAAAAATGCCCCAATCCACACAAATTTGCCTTGGCATGTGATAAAAATTCCCTAAGCGTTTCAATATTTTCTTAGGCACTTCTAAATTCTCCCAAGGATGATAAAACTCCCCATGCATTTCAATATTTTCCCCAAGCACTTCAAAATTGCCCCTAGGCACTTCAATACTTGGCCCATGCACTTCTAAATTGACCCAATGATGATAGAAACACTTCATGCACTTCAATACTTGCCTCAACCACTTCAAAATTCTCCCATCGATGATAAAAACGCCCATACACTTCAATATTTTTCCCAAGCACTTCAAAATTGCACCCAGGAACTTCAATACTTTCCCCATGCACTTCTAAATTGACCCAATGATGGTAGACACGCTCTGTGAACTTCAATACTTGCCTCAGCCACTTCAAAATTTTCCCAATGATGATAAAAATGCTCAGACACTTCAATATTTTCCCTAGGAACTTCAAAGTTCTCGCAATGAAGATAAAAACGCTCCCGTCCACTTCCATATTTTCCCAGGCACTTCATTACTTGCCCTAGACTCTCCAAAATTCATCCAATGATGATAAAGATTCCCTAGGCACTTCAATACTTTCCCTAGGCAAGGGAGAAAAACACCCAACAATGATATAATCACCCAAGAAATCACAAACATGCCCCAATCCACACAAATTTTCCTTGGCATGTGATAAAAATGGTAGTTGATAGGAGCATAGGAGGAGCATGCATATAAAAATCATAATCTCAAGATATATAAGTTTACAAAATATGGAAAGGACAATGGATTATGAAATTAAATAATGATATCAATATTTTTAACATAAGGAAAAATCATACTCCGATATTGTATAATGTATTATTGTTTGCCCATAATACATTATACATTTTTACAAACCATACATTATACATTTTTGCAAAAATGGAAAAAAATGGGTAAATTGGCAAAAATGTATAATGTATAATGTATGATGATATTGTATAATGTATTATGGTTTGTATAAATCTCCGATAGAATCCATGTCAGCTATGGAGTACACATAAAAAAATTTCCTTATTCATGCCACGTTGGCCCGGGATTTGTAAAAAATGCAGCCCCACAATTTGATGTCGATTCCAGCCCTACGACTCTCGTGCCTTGACACAACTTCAAGAGATCTAGATAGATAATAAATTTATGGCCCTTTGATTCAAGCTTTTTCTTGAGTACCTCCACTTATGCAAGTCTTAATAGTTTTCTCAACGACGATCCTTTGCCACTGCTCTCAACGATATTCAAGAACAAATCCTATCCAGGACACTATTGAATAGACATTGGGGCACTATCAAATACGCCTTTGAAGAAAACATTGGATCTTGGCAAGATAAAGGATGAGGCACTATCGAACAGTGCTCCAACAAAAGCACTGCACTCATCCTTCCATTGGTCTTCGACATGTACATTGGCCTTATCCCTTGTTATGGTGATCACCTCCATAAACTTTGGCATTGACAACCCAAGGACTAGCGACATCAATAACGAGAAGGGTACCTGCTATAACAAACATTTACTAGCAATAAAGTAATGGGTTCTATCAAGATCAGACAAATCCAATTGGATCAATCTAGCGAGCAAGAAGCACGTAAGTAATACATGCGTTCAAGTGCTTTATTTCTATTGCACTAACATACATCAACTGCCTTATTTTAATCTAACTAACTGTCTTAACTATGCTTTGGATTTATTAAGAGGGCATAAAAACAAGTTCTATGAGCCACAAAGTTCCTCCTCTTATATTCCATTTTGCGAGAATGAAGTTCTAATATTTTGAATTGCAAGAATGAATTTAGTTGTGTTGATGCTTGTTTGGGTAGTGAGCATCTTCCATTTGTAGAACAGGTCACACGAACATCAAACAATCCTCATCCATTATTGATATGTTACACAAATCAAATGAAGATGGCAGTGCTTTAATACATCTATAGCTCTAACCCTAGATTATACATTTTTTCCAACTTACCCATTTTTTACAAACCATACATTATACATTTTTTACAAAATGTTCCAAATGTTTTACAAACCATACAGTATACATTTTTGCCAATTTACCCATTTTTTTGTCGTTTTTGAACATTTTGCCTAAACTTCTAACCCTGACAACTTTTGCATCTGGAGGTCATTTCGAGTGAAAAAGCGTTGGCGAAAATCTCTTGACGAGATATTTACCACTGTAAACTTTATTTTACTATTTGAATACTTCTATTCTGATCGATCTCTGAAGATCCTCATGGATCACATTCCTTGATAGTTTGCAGGTTCCACCCAACCTACAAAAGAAATAAGTAATAGTAACCATGAATATGTGAATGGTGTACCATTGTCTTGTGTGTCCACAACGTCTGCCAGAAACTCATTTAGGAATAAGGTCGACCAATTCATTTGAACTCCCAGTGCACATTGTTCTTTCGCAATAATAACATAAGTTGTCACCTAGTTCAGTCTATTCTTTCTTATTCACTTTGTAGCTAACAACTTCACAGCTAACCGAACAAATTGGTTGTTGATAGAGGATACCTTGAACCTCCAGTTGCTCTTAGTTAAATTATACTTCTCCTTCATCATTTTCTCCAAATCACGGTCTCGCTCCTTTCCAACAAAGAACTGCGATGGGTCTACCCCAGCTTTATGCAAACCCGTAATCTGAGAGATTAGGTTCGTGTCAATCGATACCTTGGTTTCCAACCAAAGGCACCCTCCATGCAAGCAGACTAAGAGCTGCTTCACACACGCATTTGCCTCTACAGTGTTAGAAAAACAGGATCGCTTAACAATAACAATAAACAAGATGCAAATATAAATCACATAAAACACATCACTAGAGAGACACCATTATAACGTGGTTCACCCAAGATGGGATACATCCACATAGAAATTTCCAGTCCTTATTATTATACCATCCAACAAATGAAGAGATACAACCTACAGCACATCCGCTGCAACTTTCTCTTCACTCTCTCACAGTATCTCTCACACAATCAGAGATCTTTACAATGTTACAATACACAACCATATTACAATGTCTTCCTTTTAAAGTGCGATTACCATGGGAAAATACTATGGAACACCCAATACCATGGGCCCATAAATCACCCATTATTGAGCAAGTCATTACTATGAAATTACAACATTTTACAATGCATTTTTTCCAAAATTTTCATGCCACCTTTGGAACCCCCATGGCAACTATTTTGGGGGAAAAAGCCCCCCCAAACCCCCCGTCATGGGCTGGGATCCAGACACAGCTGAAACACGACCTCTGAATAAGGAATATCAAGCTCCACAACCAACAATATCCCACTTGTATATTGATCACAACAACTCCACTGTTGCTGCGCTTCTTGGACTATGCTTTGAACCTTGGATCTGGAAAATTTCTCATCTTCACCTTCATGCTTGAAGGGCAGTTGAAACTGAGCAGGAAATCATTTTATCCCTAGTTACTACCTTTGTCAACACGTCTGCAGGATTCTAGATAGTTTGCATTTTTTCCAGCTTCAACAGTTCATCTTCCAGAACATACCATATGAAATGGTACTTGAGCTATATACATTTAGTCTTAGAATCGAAGGTTGGGTTCTTTGCAAGTTGAATGGCACTCTAGTTGTCATTGTACAACTTGCCATTCTCCTTCATTTTACCCAATTCCTCTATGAACCTCTATAACCAAATCATCTCTTTACTAGCCTCTTTAGAATCAACATACTCGGTTTCCATTGTTGAAAGTGCAACAACTTTTTGTATTTTTGAAATCCAACTTACTATTGTTCCACCTACAATAAAGACATACCATGTGGTGCTCCTCCTGCTATCTTTATCACCTGTCGTATCTGCATCAACATATCCCTGTAGAACAGTGTCTGAATCTCCAAAACATAATGCATGAGTGATAGTACCTCTTAAATACCTGAGAATCCATTATACTACCTTCCAATGTTTTTTACATGGATTTTTCATATACCTGCTCACAACTCCCACTGCATGTCACCAATATATGGTCTTGTGCCCACCATGGCATACATCAAGCTTCCAACTATTTATGAACAGGAACCATAGACATGTAATCTATCTCTTCCTATGTATTGGGACACATCTCCTGACTTATTTTGAAATGGATAGACAAAGGTGTACTAACTGGTTTTGCATTTTGCATTCTAAACCTATTCAACACCTTTTGTATGTACTCACCCTGAGACAATGCCAATTTGTGATTTTTCCTGTCTCTTTTTATTCTCATACCAAGGATTTTCTTTGTAACACCCAAATCCTTCATCGCAAATGAATTAGCTAAATTCCTTTTGAGCACATTTTTATCCTGCATGTCATACCATGCAACAAGCATATCATCCACATACAATAACAAGATAATATATATTCCATTATCTAGCCTCTTGAAATAAACACAGTGGTTATAATGACATCTACTATAACCTTGTTATGTCATAACCTGTCAAATTTCAAATACCACTGCCTTGAATCTTGCTTCAAGCCATACAATCTCTTCTTCAACCTGTATACCAAATTTCCCTTCCTTTTGACCTCATACCCCTGTGGCTGTTGCATATAAATCCCTTCCTCCAAATCCCCATGGAGAAAGGTTTTTTTTTACATCTAACTGCTCAAGATACAAATCTTCTACCCCCACTAGACTTAAAATAGTTCTAATTGAAGTCATTTTAATAACAAGAGAAAATATTTCATCAAAATATATACCTTTCTTCTATGCAAACCCCTTTACAACAAGTCCGGCCTTGTAGTGTCCATTTTTAAGAATTTGCACAAACTAGGAAAAATTACAAATTTTAACGAATTCAACCCTTAGACTAGTATTAACCCAACTGCTTCCAAATGGCTCCAAATACTTCTGAATGGGGTATGAATGAGTTTGGAAGGTATTCAGGAATATAAATGAGGCTTATGGATGCTTAATAACCCTTAAAACACTTCTATAACATTCATTTACAATCTGAACAAAGTAGGGACATTAGAGGAAATTTGGATAAAAAAATGGACCTCCTAAGGAAAATAATAAAATAATAGTAGAGAGAAAGTAAAAAAAACTACTTTTTTGGATCGTATTTTCAACTTATCTCCTTGTAGGTTTACTCAAATTTCAGGCGGGAAGACTTGTTGGATGCATAATTAAACTATGCATCCAACGAGTACCCATGTTGTATACTTAACAACATCCACACCATGGAAAATTGAAAATACATTGAAAAATGTGTTTCTAGTGAGAGAAAACACGTTCTTTTAATGTATTTTCGATTTTTCATGGTTTGGATGTTGTTAAAAGCATGAAACATGGATACCCGTTGGATGCATAATTTAATTATGCATCCAACGAGTCCTCCTGCTTGAAATTTGAGTAAACCTACAATGAGATAAGTTGAAAATATGACCCAAAAAGGTAGTTTTTTTTTTTTCCCTCCAATTTTTTTAGGTGCTCCATTTTTAAGTTTAAAACATTTTGAATGGCTAATACATAATGACATTGAATTTGTATATTGTTTGGAAGGCCCATTTTAAATTGAAATTTCCTCTAATGAATGTAATAATCAAATCGAGCTTCAAAACCCCCAAGGGTAGTGGTCAAAGATGGCTCTCCAAATGTTAAACCCTTCCAAATTTCTGAACGGAGTTATGGTACTGATAAATGGCTTTAATTACATCCCCAATGTATCCTCAATCAATTCCTATGGCCTTCTGTAACTCCATTAAATCAGATATGTATATGCAAGTCTTCACATAGGGGGGAAAGCTAGTAAATTTCACCATATGTTATGAAATTCAAAATTTAGGTGCCAAAGACTTGTGCCATGTTAATGAAACTTCTTCAGAACATTAATTATACTCCATACATCAAAAAAATCACAAATAATGACTGATACAATTTGAAATAATGTCTCTTCAAGCTCCAACAACAAGATATAGGGAAAATGACATCATTTATGCATTGTTTGGTATTTTTACATCGTCTCACTTGGTATTTCAATATGAGATTATTCTGAGCAGTAAATACAGAGTATATATATCATAATACAAATAAATGGATATTCTTGGACTCTCACAAAGATATCAGCATCTCACCAAAGGCGCAATTCCTCCAGGGGCCCAAATATGCAAGAAAATGTGAAAGAGATGCAAGAACAAGTTGTAGATGAATGAACCACAAGATTCCCTATAGCTTCAACATGTAACTAAAGACTCCATTGTATATCCAAATGAAAGTTCTGAATGGCCTCTCCAATTTCCAATTAGGATGGGAATATTTCACCCTCGAAATTGGTGCTAAGGAAAGTAGACTAGCTCTTTACTAGCTCTTCTCTCCAAATGCAAAATGTAAAATGTTAAAAAGATGGTATTCTTCTTTGTTCCTAACTTTTATAAACTCCCTAATGATTCCCTAACTCTAATTTCCTCCATGATCTTCATTCCAACTCAATTTGGGAAGAGATTCCCAAGTATGCCACTTGTCCCTCCAAATCTAGTCTCCTCCTTCACTCAATTCGAGTAGGTGTCTCTTTGACTGCCCTAACTCTTTTGTGTGCCTTATTGGAGGCTATTTTTAGCCTTGACATGTCATGTATGTCATATGTCATCCTTTAGGTCTGATTTGTTTCGTAAGTGTCATAACATATTCATCATTGTTGCCATAGAAGCTAGGGAATCTAGCCCAAGTGTCTCAATATTTCTCTAATGCCTCTTCCTCTTCCATGGGAGTTACTCTTCCACTCCAATTCGACCTAAATTGAGTCATCCCAAGTATATTAACCTTCAAACTCCCCAATATCATTAGAATCCACTTTGGGTCGAATGGATGAAAATAGAATGCCATGTGGCATGAGGAATCTAGCTTTGTGTGGGTCCCACACCACCAATGTGTCTCCATGACCAAGTTCCACCTTATTTTCCTATCATAAATATTTATTTAACCCATTTTAATATATTTATGTCAATCTAATGTCCATTTGGGGTTTATTATTTCTCTTATTCCAAATATAATGTTTCCACCCCAACCTAGGAAACTAGTAGATTGGTGGAATTTTCCATTCTTGAGATTTATTTGAATGGGGACATTACAGTCCTCCCCACCCAAGATTTCTTGCCCTTAAGCAATCTCAATTTAGGATGTTGCAAACTTGTTCCTCCTCTATCAGGTGTCCTTCTATGAGGAATGTCTCCCAAAACTTTTTCATTCTTATGTTTCATAATGTCGGAGGACACTACTTGATTCAGATATGTGTGCATTCCTCTCAATACCCTTTGTTTTCCTTCTGAATCTTTGAATATCATTTCAGGGATTTGATAGTTAACTGTATGTTCCCCTATAGAGTACAACCATTGAAATCCCAATACCACATTAGTATCCTCAATATCAACCACATAAAAGCTATCAAAAAATGTGTATTTACCTATTGTGAGTTGTAGCTTTGGAATCCATGTTTTGCACTCCATAGTATGGTGACCTAGAATGATGATTGTGAAGCCATCGAATGGTTCAGTAGGTAGATTTCTCCTCTCCACCATGGCTGCATCAATTAAGCTATGGGTGGTTCCTCCATCTACCAATACTGAAACCCTTTGTCTGTGTATAGCTCATTGGCATCGAATAGTGTGGAAACGAGGCACTCCTCAAAGCACTGCTCGTCTCCTTTTGTCAGGTAATGGATGATCTTCTTTTTTCTCTTCTTATACTGTGGAATATCCCTCTTCTTGGGATGAAATATTTCCTCTTTCCTCTATACCCCCTTCATACTCATCATTAGAAAATACTTCAATGAATTGTGCCTTTCCCTTGGCACATTTATGCCCTAGTACCCATGGTTGGAAGCATGTGTAACATAGTTTCTTCCTTCTAAGTTCTTCCCTGATTAGTACCTCTTTCTTATCCTTTCCAAATTCATCTTCTTGAAATGGCTTCTTTTCAAATCTGAATTGGGAAGGGAAGTTGGTCTTGGGGGGAAACCTTGTCATTGGTAACACATTTTGCAAATCTCTTTCCAAGTTCATGGCATCCTTCAATGAATTAGGTTTGTGGGCCTTAACTAAACGTTTTAAGGGTTCAGCCAAACCTTCAGTAAAAAGCAATACTAATCTTACCATATATATATCAGCCACCTTAACTGTTAATTTTTGGAATTCCAACATATACTCAGCAGGGGTTCCAATTTGCTTCAATTGGGCTAGTTCTTTGAAAGGCAATTATGGGTCTTTTTGCTCCAATCTTTCTAATACCCTGTAAACAAATTCTCCATATGTTGTAACCTGATCATGTCCCAAATTTTTCATACCATGGAACCACCAATCATTGGCATCTCCTTCTAAATGCAAAATAGCCATTTTTAAAGCATCCTCTTCCACCATTAGATTCAGTTGAAAATACACATCTAGTTTTTGTACCCAAGTATTTGCAGAACTTTGAGATGAGCCATCAAAAGTGGGAAGGGGCATTTTACCAATGACATAATTCAATTCTTTATTCTGAAATGGAGTCCTATTATCTTCCCTCATTTTGATTTTGTTTGAGACAATAAAGTATTGGTCTAATGGTAGAGTCCTTCTACAATATTCACTCACATTTTCCCATTCTTTTACAACTTCCTGCATAGCAAATGGGGTATTAGGTTCTTCTTTAGCCACAAGAAATTTAGGTGTAGTAGGCCTTTGTGTCCTCTGAAATTCATTAGGTCTATTATGAGGTCCTATTCTTTGAGAAAATACTTTCTCCCATTGTCTTATTTTCCTCAAAAGAAGAACTGTTGTTGCCTCCTATTGCTCATTTGCTTCCAAGTTGACTAGACAACAATTCGAACCCTTTCATGATATGTTTTGTCCTGTCTGAAAATAAAGGTTTCATGAGTTTAGTAAATTCATCCTTATCCTCTGACCTTCCCTTCTCATCCCTAGCCATAGTTTCAACAAAATACTCTTCTTCTCCTACTTCATCCTCTTCAACAAAAACAGTTTCAGGTTCTAAGGGTGGGGGCTGATTTCTTTGGCTTCTTGTATTCATAAATGGTCATCCATGTTAGGTGCAAGTACCATGCTCTGATACCACTTGTAGTTTCCCTTTTTAATAATTTTCACAAACTAGGAAAAATTTCAAATTTTAACCAATTCAACCCTTAGACTAGTATTAACCCAACGGCTTCCAAATGGCTCCAAATACTTTCGAATGGGGTCTGAATGAGTTTGGAAGGTATTCAGACATATAAATGATGCTTATGGATGCTTAACAACCCTTAAAACACTTCTTCAACATTCATTTACAATTTGGACAAAGTAGGGAAATGTATTAGTCAAATCGAGCTTCAAAACCCCCAAGGGTAGTGGTCAAAGATGGCTCTCCAAATGCCATTAAATCCTTCCAAAAATAGGAACAGAGTTATGGTTCTGATAAATGGATTTAATGATCTACCCAATGTATCCTCAATTAATTCCTATGGCCTTCTACAACTCCATTAAATCAAATATTCATATGCAAGTCTTCACATAGGGGGGGAAAGCTATTAAATTTCACCATATGTTATGAAATTCTAAATTTAGGTGCCAAATACTTGTGCCATGTTAATGAAACTGTCACATACCCAAACTCTAGACATTTTATGTCATGATGAAAACATTATGTTTTATTTTTATTGTAAATTTTTATGACTATTGACCAAGTGGGGTCAAGGATGACTGTAATTAATTACTTTGAATATTTTATTATTAATCAATAAAAGTGGAGACAAACATCCAAAGGAGACTATTGAATGAGTGTTCACTGTCCCACTAGGAGGAATGGACTGTGGTGGAGAGAAAACTTACACTTGGAAGCATCATCAACTCACTTCTAACTGTTGCAAGGGGCAACTTCCCTAATTTTATTGTCATGTTCCCCAAGAAAGTGGAACTAAGCAGGTGGCTCATTTACTAAATAAACTGACCAAAGACCTAGGCATGCTACTTATCTACCCATCGAATTCAACAAGGGGTTGTTCATTCTTACCTTGTGATAATTTCTGAGCACAAGAGATTCGATGAGGGGAAGGTTAGAAGTGATTGAGTGAACTAAGACTGCATTCTGAACTAGTACAGCCACATTGCTGAGTTCAATATTGCTAAAAGTAGGAAGTACTACTGCTAAGTGATACTGTTGAGTTGCAAAGGAATTTATTCCATTATTCCACACAGCATCTTCATCCTGGTGGTTCAGTGAACAGGCTCAGGGGTCCTAAGGAAAGTAACTTGGATGTCTTCAGGAGTAGGTTGGGTGGAACGGGCTCCTTTGGCTATTTGTTTCTTCTTCTACAGTTACTAGGTTCAGATTTTGTTATCTTATTTACTTCTATCAAGTTAGTAAAATAAATCTGAATGTTTTATGTTATCAGTTTTCCAATTAAATCTTAGATATTTTGTACTGTTAATGAATATCTTTACTTCTGTAATTTATAACTGTTAGGGTAAAATTCATTTTGGATGATATAGTTAAATGATAGAAGGCTTGAATAATAATGCTTCCCTGCATTTTTCCACACACTGGTTACAGTGTCGTACTCTAGTATAGGGAAGGGTATTTAGAATAGATCAGAATGATGTTATACTGTGAATAGACTTGATGACTTATTTCCAAAATAAATTTACATTATTTCAGTACTGTAATATTGTCTTATTTCAGTAGACATCTTAGAGTTTAAATAGGAAACACAAATATTTTCATTGTATATGTTTAATAGTTAAACCCTTGATTTTATTCATATCAAGTTATTATTCTAAGTATATATCCTATGAATGTTATAATATAGCAAACAAATTTATTTCAAATCAAATAACTAATACAAAGAATTATCTAAACTTACTTTATAAATAATAACAATTCATGCATTGAATTATACATTACAGAAAACATGTCTAAGATAAACAATGACATTTCAATACTTTTAACATCGAAACTCCTTAGTAAATCTTTTATAAACAAACCTAAGTATTATATTGCATCAGAGAAATAGTATTCTTCCATATGCAAACTGTAGTGCACATTATCAGTACTATTACACATTATCACTGTATTTTCGAATATGAATTTACATATATTTACAAGATAAATAGTATCTATTAAATCTATGTGATTGCCCAGGGATTCAAACCCTAAGCGTAAGCTTCTCTTGGCTTTTAAAGTAATTAATCCATTCGTATACGAAAATAAAGGAGTGTAACATGACCAGGGTTTGAAACCCTTAACAAAAATTTTAAAACACAGTAAAGTTTCTTGCAGTAGGGTTTACAACCCAGCCGTTACGACTTTGTTTGCAAAACAAAACCTAAACCTTATAACCCTTCAAAATAGAGCAAAAGGCTCTTCCCTAAACATTTATTATAACCAACAAACTTTGCAGTTAACATTGAAATGCCGAAATATTACTCTATGTCTGTCAACATTTTATTTCTTGCAAAATCATATTCATACTCATGCTTTTCAAAATAAAAATAATACAAGTTATGGTCGAGGGTTCAACCCTCCCTACAATACATCATAAACCAGAATCGGTTTCCAAAACCATTCTTCATGAATTTTTAACAAAACAACTTAATCATTGCCGAATAAGTATTTCTGGACAGTGGAACAAACACTTCGTTTTCGAAACAATCATTTTATTTTAAACCTTAAAAACAAACATCATATAGTAGTAAAAAGAAATCGTTGAGCATCCAACGAGAGCTTTACAAGCTCGGGAGCAAAACTCTCCCAGTCCTAACACTGCCTCTCGACATGTACACTCTACAAAATGCCTTACAAGCTTAAAGATTGTCTTTACAATCGACTATAAAACCAAGTCTGTACACCCTTGGGATGTCTTCGAGGCTTACCAGGGCCCAACCAAAGCTTTCATCCCATTACGGCCAACTTCGACCATTGCCGAGAAAGGCCACCTACCCATAACACAACACGACTAATGGTTAAATATAGAACCAAGTATTAAAACCAAAAGGGACATTGTTAAAACAACTATTGAAGTTTAGAAAGGAAACTAATACCTCACCTGCGAATAACTGGAGCACGGTTGAGTATCCCGGATTCTTCAACGCATATAGTATGTGTATCAAGTTTCCACATCAACTCCAAGAAGAGACAAAACCCTGTTAGTTTGAAAATTCCGAACCACACCTGATCCTTCAAACTCCACCAATGCCTACGGTATAGAAGAAGGACTCACCATCAAACCTCAAGAGAGATTTGATACCTGTACACAATGCGAACTATCCTGAGAACATTGCAACAGCAAGGTCAAGGTATCGAAACCCTGGGAGGCTCCTTCAAACAAAGTTACAAACCCTGAAGGGTAGGGAGCCTGTTGGCCTCACCCTCATAAATCACAAAATGAACTAAGTGTCAAGTATATTGGCATATCAATGCCATGGTTAGGGTTTAACACAAAACCCGAGAATGACCTTGAGATCAACAGTGCATATATAACCATAGAGGTAGGTCTTTTCACAATCACCAAACTCATTTAATAGCATTTAAAGTTACAAATTTCAACGCACAGTATTTTGCCAACACGTAGATCCACCTAGGATGTTATCATAACAATCCATGCACAACTCAACGAGTTTTTGCATTGAACAGTTAAGGTTTGCCACCTTGTTCCAAGTTCCATTCACGTGAAGATTTCCACGAGAGATGCCATCAAGCAATCCACCATATTGCAATTATTGAACCATAAATACCTTAGTATTGGTTCGAAGGGCATGCCAACACATTAGCCACTATCACCCTATTACTATATGTAAACTTTTATGCAACATATATATAGTTATGCATATAGTCCTAAACATATAGTTTATGCCTATAGTTATCGTGCATATTATTCTTGTATAAAGTCTATGCATATAGAATGTGCATTTGCTTCTTAAACGTAGCATATAGTTTGTAAAAGATACATTATATTGCATGACATAGGTAATATAATTATAATCTATGTAATGGAAAAGTATTACATTGTATTCTCCATAGTTTTGGATAGAAAACATGTAATGTGACACAATGCAATTTTCCCATAGTATTGATGTAAACAGTATGTATTATTCATACATAAATATTTCCATAGTAATTGGCTAGAGTAGGTTACCATTTTCTTATTACAACAGTTAAACAATGAAACCTTTAGGAATACGAAGTACATGAAGGTAATCAGATAATTACAATAAAATACCTGAGTTTGAATTGCAGGGCAGATAATTTCTCTACACATTCATAATTTACTTAAAAGGCCAATATGGTACTGTAAGATAATTTGAAACACATCAGAAGGCTTTGGTTGGAAATTCTCTGTCTTACCTGTCCTCTGCAAATAGAATTCATGAGCGTTAGCTAGCAATAGCTAAGTAAGCCTCGGGGCGTACACAAGGACCCCTTCATTACAGTAAGACAATCAATTAGTCTCTTTAATAAATTTTATAACATAGAACGAAAGTGACATTATGGATTTGATCAATAAAGTACATAGTGTAAACATTTGGAATAATTAACATTAGGATGTATGTTTGACGATAAATGACGTTACGACATTTTAAGACACTAGTTAGGTTAACAGCTATTAAGACAATTGTTGGGGTTCATAAGTAATAAAACCCTTAGTCACTAACGACATATTATAGAAGTTGTTGTCATTAAGTACTTTTGATTTAATGTCTAGTTGTAATTAAAGTTAACATTCTTGATACTTCCGCACAACAAACACAAGCAGAAATTGCTACTTGAAAAATTTTAAATTTTAGTGAAATTTTGGGGATGTTACAGAAACTTCTTCAAAACATTAATTATACTCCATACATCAACAAAATCACATAGAATGACTGATACAATTCGAAATAATGTCTCTTCAAGCTCCAACAACAAGATATACGGAAAATGGTAGCATTTATGCATTGTTTGGTATTTTAACATAGTTTCACTTGGTATTTCTACCGGAGAGTATTATGAGCAGTAAATACAGATTATATATATCAGAATACAAAAAAATGGATATTATTGGACTCTCACAAAGAGATCAACATCTTAGCAAAGGCGTAATTCCTCCAAGGGCCCAAATATGCAAGAACAAGTTGTAGATGAATGAACCATGAGCTACCCTATAGATTCAACCTGTAACTAACTATTCCATTGTATCTCCAAATGAAATTTCTGAATGGCCTCTCCAATTTCCATTTAGGATGGGAATCTTTCACCCTCGAAATTGGTGCTAAGGCAAGTAGACTAGCTCTCTACTAGCTTTCCTCTCCAAATGTAAAATGTAAAATTATCAAAAGCTGGTCTTCTTATTTGTTCCTAACTTTTATAAACTCCCTAAGCATTCCCTAACTCGAATTCCCTCCATGCGCTTCATTCCAACTCAATTTGGGAAGAGATTCCCAAGTATGCCACTTGTCCCTCCAAATCTAGCCTCCTCCTTCACTCAATTCTAGTTGGTGTCTCTTTGGCTGCCCTAACTCCCTTGTGCGCCTTCCTGGAGGATATTTTTAGCCTTGACATGTCATGTATGTCATATTTCAGTCTTCAGGTCTGATTTGTGTCATAGGTGTCATAGCATCTTCATCATTGTTGTCATAGAAGCTAGGGAATCTAGCCCAAGTGTCTCAATATTTCTCCAATGCCTCTTCCTCTTCCATGGGAGTTACTCTTCCACTCCAATTCAACCTACATTGAGTCATACCAAGTATATTAACCTTCCAACTCGCCAATATCATTATACTCCACCTTGGATTCGAATGGGTGAGAATAGAATGCCATGTGGCATGAGGAATCTAGCTTTGTGTGGGTCCCACACCACCAATGTATCTCCATGACCAAGTGCCACCTTATTTTCCTATCATAAATATTTATTTAGCCCCTTTTAATATATTTATGTCAATTCATATCCATTTGGGGTTTATTAGTTCCCTTATTCCAAATATAATGTTTCCACCCCAACCTAGGAAACTAGTAGATTGGAGGAATTTTCGCTTCTTGAGATTTATTTGAATGGGGACATCACAGGCCTTGTACCACTTCTTTCCTCCATATTCTTCCTTCATCTTGTAAACCCATTTATTCTGAAATTCTCTTTTACCTGCAAGAAATTGAACCAAATCCCAAGCCTAGTTTCTTACCAATGAGTCCATCTCCTCATCCGTGCCTTGCTCCAACTTCTTTCTAGTTTCCACCTGCATTGCTTCTTCATAACATTTTGGTTCACCATAATTAGTCATCAATAAATAATACAGTGAAGGAGAGAATCGTCCAGGGGGTCTACTTAACCCGGTAGATCTTCTAACACTTGCAGGAGTTTGAGGTACCTGGTGTTGTTCTTGATTTTTCGGCACCTTTGGAACTCCATTTCCTTTGATTTCATCAAGCACTGTGTAATATGTGTTTTCATTTTCATGTTTATTTCCCTACAACTTATCTTTATACATGACCTTTTCATTGAATACCACATCTCTACTCCTAATTATTTTGTTATTTTCATAATCCCATAAGCAATAACGAAAATCATCAACAACCTTGTATCCAATAAAGATACGTTTATTGGATTTAGCCTCAAGATTTGTTCTATTTTCTTTATCAATATGGACTAATGCTTCACAACCAAAAGTTCTCAGAAAAGAGTAGTTGACCTTTTTACCTGTCCATGACTCCTCTGGAATACCACCATCCAAAGCACTTGAAGGCCCTCTGTTTATTAAGTAAATAGCAATATCTACAACATCTACCCAAAATTGTAAGGGAAACCCTGCATGCAATCTCATACACCTTGCACGCCCCATGATTGTTTTGTTCATCCTTTCCGACACACCATTTTCTTGTGGTGTTTCTCGGACTGTCTTCTCTCTACGAATCCCATGGTATTAACAGTAATTATCAAACTCCTTGCTGCAATATTCACCTCCATTATCAAATCTAAGAGACTTCAACCTTTTTCCTGTCTCATTCTCAACCAAATATTTCCATTTCTTAAAAGAAGAAAACACATCACATTTTTATCTGATGCAATAAACCCAAGTTTTTCTAGTTGCATCATCAATAAAAGTAACATAATAATGAGAACAACCAAGAGATTGTACCTAAGTCAGTCCCCATATATCTATATGCACAAGCTCTAACTAAATTTCACTCTTCCTCTATTTCCCAACCCTGAGAAATATGATTGTTGTATGTTTTCCATAAACACAGTTCTCACAGAATTCCAAACTTACCTACTTCAGATATGTTAGCAACTTCCTTAAGTGGAGAATATGCATCCCCTTCTCACTCATGTGGCCAAGCCTATGATGCCACAATGTTGTATTTGTTCCTGTGGAAGATGTGTTAGAAAAATAGGATCGCAGAGAAATAACAATAAACAGAAATGCAAATATAATCATACAGATACATTTCACGAGAGACATAGACATATCGTGGTTCACCCAACTTGGGATATGTCCACACTAAAGTTTCTAGTCCTTATTATTATACCGTCCAGCAAAGTGAAGGGATACAACCTGCAACAAAACCACTCCACTTCCTCTTCACTGTCTCACAGTCTCTCTTCTGATCTCAGAGATTTTTACAATGCATAAAACCTAATACATCAACCCTAGCCATGTTGCAATGTATTTCTTTTATAAGGGAAATACAATGTATTTCGTGGGGGCTCCACTTCCGCACCCCCGTAACTCGAGGGCGTTACCCCCGAACCCCCTTTTTCGGGGCGATGCCCAAAACCCCAAGGTAGGGGCATGAGTGTACAGTCCTTTGAGGTGCACGGCTAAGACAATATCATCTATGAGACTGGAAGATCTAGATCCACAACCAACAAGATGAAGAGATAGAACAGTCATTATTATGAGGACATAAATACAACATACCTATCATGACTCATTTTTCTATCACCATTGATCCTTTCGTGATCTTCCACCACGTTTCTCCAAACGTAGATAAACAACCACCATCTCCCAACTTCCTTGTTGAGATCAAATTTATTTTCATAGCAGGAATATGCCTTACACGTTTCAGCAGCCATTCACCATTCTTTAACTTTATCCATACCTTACCCATTCCAACAATTTTACATGGTTCATCATCACCCAATAAAACATGTCCAAAATCGTCTGGAACATAATCATGAAAGAATTTCCTATGGGGTGTAGCATGACATAAATCCCTTGAATCTACTACCCAGTGATCACTAGTATTATCTAATGTAAGAATCAAAGCATCTTGTAACACATCACCTGCTACATTTTCCTCCCGAGTAGTCTCTTGCTGTCCATCTCCTTTCTTCTTTAGAGATTTGTAGTCTTTGTTCAGATGTCCTTTCTTTCCACAGTTCTGGCACTCTATATTTCCCAATCTAGACTTGGATCTTCCCTTCCTAAAATTGATGCAATTTTCTGGGCTCTTTCCTCTCTCCCTTTGTCATCCCCTAATCTCCATGGTCAATGCATTACCTGATGTCTCACCTGTGCTTTTCCTTTGCATTTCCTCGCTAAGAATAACACCAACAACATCATAAAATTTCAAAGTTTTTGAACCAACGACATAGTTACTTACAACCATAACCAATCCATTCCAGCTTTCTAGCAATGAACATAAGATTAGAAGAGCCCTAACCTCACCATCAAAGTTCACTTTTACAGAACTTAATTGATTTGTAATCGTATTAAATTCATTTAAATGCCGATCAGCAACAGATCCACCTTCTAAAATCTTCATATTAAATAAATGCTTCATTAGAAATACCTTGTTGGAGGTTGAGGGTTTTTCATAAAGCTTACCCAATGTGCTCATCAGACCCTCTGTTGTCTTTTCTTTTGAAATATTGAAATCCACCGACAAAGCCAGGCATAACCATATTGTTCCCAATGCCTTGCTGTCAAGAACTTCCCATTCTTTGTCCTTCATAGTCGCCGGTTGTTTTGTTTTTCCTCCCAACGGTAGGAATAGATCCTTTTGGTATAGATAATCCTCCGTTTGCATCTTCCACAATTGGTAGTTTTGGCTATTAAATTTATCGACCTTAAAATTTTCTTCTTCTTCCATTTCTCCCACTTGAACCAGGAACTCTTCTTTCTTGTGAGTTTATCTGGAAAATAAACCTTTGGCTTTGACACCAATTGTTAGAAAAACAAGATCACAGTGCAAAAACAATAAACAAGATGCAAATATAAATCACATAAAACACATTACAAGAGAGACACCAATATAATGTGGTTCACCCAATATGGGCTACCTCCACACAGAAATTGCCATTCCTTATTATTATACCATCCAACAAATGAAGGGATACAACTTGCAGCACATCCGTTACAACATCCTCTTCAATCTCTCATAGTCTCTATCAAACAATTAGGGATATTTACAATGCTACAATACATAGTTGTATTACAATGCCTTCATTTTAAAGAGCGATTACCATGGCAAAATATTATGGAACACCCAATACCATGGGCCCATAAATGACCCATTATTAACCAAGTCATGACTATGAAATTACAAGATTTTACAAGGATTTTTTTTCAAAATTTTCGCTGTTCAAGTACTGCCCCCGAACCCCTTCCAGGGGAGGGATCCGAAACTAGTCACCGCCCCCCCCTGGACCCCCGATGGCGACTATTTTGCGGGGCGGGGGGGGGGGGAACCCCCACGTTATGGGTCGGTATCCAGACACGGCTGAAACATGACCTCTGAATAAGGAATATCAAGCTCCACAACCAACACATAGTGTGACCAAAGTGTTGTAAATTAAATAGAGTCAATAAATCAATGCAGGCCACACCGAGAACCCACTGTTCTGGATCTGATTTATTCAGATGTACTTCTGTTGTAATAATAGGTCTCATATAATTTGTATAGTTGAAATATACAAACTTATTGATGTCATGATCAGCGTATGACAACTTCTCGATATTATTCAAGATGTCACCTTGCACCATCACTCCCTTTAGTATCAGCACAATATCAATTGGGTATTGGGAATCCTTCGCCAGCTTCACTGGTTTGGAACTTGAATTTTGGGGTGGGACATACGCCGAAAAGAAAGTAGAAAAGCCCATCACATAAGTACCTACATCATGGCATGACTTCGTTCTAGGTTTAGGATTGGGTCGGTTGGTTTTACGTGGCTTCCGAGGCACATTATCAAGTAAATGTGAAGAGATCACCTCTGGTTGCTCCGCACTAACAGAGAGGGAACCCGGTATATGGAATTCCTCAATAGATCCATGATATTCACCCCCTGCTGAAAATTCGACCTGCATCTTGATGTCTCACAATCTTCATAATCTCACTCACAGAGTTCATATTTTAGCTTCTCACTCGTGACTGCAATAGAATTAAAGTTCACAATGAAGAATGAGCGAGGGAGGAGCGGCTTTTAAATTTATCCCGTGCGTGTGATCCGTGTGTTATTCCCAATATATATTAATTGTCCTATATCCACCAATGATGATAAGGGAAGCAATGGATCTATTCACACATGCCAGTCACTTTAGCATTTAATTTGAAAAGTCCACTAGCACCGCCGCAAAATGAATCATAAAAGGAAGCAATAAATGTGTCTCAACTGCAACTTCGACAAATAAGGTCACCCCGGAACTTAGACAATTATCCCACTCCACAAGATGTATGCTTGACAGGTCTAGCATGTTGGGATTTCTAGGGGACAAAAATAACATTTTGCAAGACTTAATTCGACAGTTCACCAACTTCGACGAATAGAGATTCTTCGACATTTCGGAAGTTGGGGTTTCCAACTGACATCTTTGTAACTTTATCTAAAGTACCCAAGATAATATATCTTCGACACACTAATAACTAGGGGTTTCCGTAAATCTTTGACATAACTGTATCTTGGGGTTTCCAAAGAAACCCGACATAACACAACTAACTACGATAGATCTAACAGTGACAAAACTAAAAACTTGGGGTTTACAAAATATATATATATATATATATATATATATATATATATATATATATATATATTATGTACAATTTTATAATCAACTATTTTCACTTTGACACACCACGGCTGTCCCTATAGGGATTTTTTCCCGTTCGCCAATCCTTGAAGTATTTGACCATCTAATGTTTGTAATTGTATCGCACCTCCTTTTGTAATAAAATTTATGACATATGTCCCTAGCCAATGCATCCATAGCTTACCATTGTGTTTCATGAATTTGTTGTCGTAGAGAAGAACTAAGTCTCCTAGATGAAAATGTTTCTTAGTGATGTGGCGATCATGCCATGCCTTTTCTTGGTCCTTTTGCACCTGCTAATGGAAACCTACGAAAGCGGTCTTCCTTCAATTGAAGTAACAACATTAAAGTTTCCTCAATAGCACTAATATAAAACATATTTGTAAATGTCACAATGCTTAGACTGGGGACAATGTATTCCATAGATGGCATCATAGCCTCTTGTCCGTACACCAATTTGAATGGCGTTTGAACAGCTAGACGTCTACATGTTATTCTGTAAGCTCATAATACTGCAGGGATTTGTAAATCCCAGTTGTTGCGGTTCACATTACAAACTTTCGTGAGTGCATGTTCCAGAATTTTATTGAATGCTTCATCAGTTCCATTGGCCTGTGGATGATATGGAGTACTTTTCCGATGATAAATATGAAATTCTTCAATAAGAGATTCTATAGTCTTATTAAAAAAATGTGTACCTTGGTCACTTAGTAGAATGCATAGACAACCAAACCTGGTTATGACATTCTAAAATAAGAACTTCGCAGCAGTACAATCCTGCACTGGCGCAACTTCATCACATCGTGTAAGATAGTATGTCACAGTGATAACATAACTTGCTCCCATTCTTTGTCCTAGTGGATTGATAGGTCCCACAAATTCGACATCCCACTTGTCAAATTGTTGTAATGTAACCGAAGGTACTAATGGAATTTCATCTCTTCTCGGAGGCTTCCCAATTCTTTGACACGTCGCAATTCTAGCAATAATATTTAGCATCTATGTGAAGTGTTGGAAACCATAACCCTTCTCTTAATATCTTTTGCGTTGTGGTTTTCCCTGCATAGTGGCCTCATGCCATCCCGTCATGTGCCTCATACAATATGATTGGTCGTTTGTGCTCCAGAACATAGCGATGCAATACCTCATCTGGTCCTAGCTTATACAAATGTCTGACGATCAGTTAATAATCCATGGATCGTATGACTAACTGCTTATTCTTGGAAGTCATGTAACCTTTTGGTGGAATTCCGATAGAAACAAATGTCACAATATACTGAAAGTAGTCACCAACCATTCTTACTAAGAAGAGTTGTGCATCCGGGAGATTGTCTTCCAAACTAGTTGGTTCTTCTCCTATTTCCAAGCTGGACAAATTGTTGGGGCCTGCATTCAACCTACCGAGCTTAACTATGATCTCAAAATAATATTCCTGAAATAAAAACAACCAACGAGAGATCTCCCCCCCCAACACTGGCTTATTAACAAAATATTTTAACGCAGAATGATCAGTAAACATTTTGAAATGTCCTCTTAATAGATAATGCTGAAATTTTTGCAGCGCATAGACCATATAAAGACCCTCCCTTTCAGTTGTAGTATAATTATGCTCTGCATATGATAGTTTCTGGATGGAAAAAGAAATGGGGTGGTCGATAGAAACCTCACCTAGTTTGGCAAGTATCGTTCCTAACGCGATAGATGAAGTGTCCACATGTGCATGAAAATCTTTCTTCCAATTCATGAATAGTAATTTATGGGTTGTAACCATATTTTCTTTTAATATATCCAGTCTCTGTTGACATTCTTCGTTCCATTGAAATTTTTAATCCTTCTTGATCAGTTTTTCCATCGATGTTGTTATCTAGACATAACCTTTAATAAAATTCATGTAGTATCCTGTATGGCCTAGAGTTGTCCTCAACGATCGAATTGAATTGGGTGGAGGTAAATCAATGATGATAGTGACCTTTGCAGGGTCTACCAGCATGCCTTGCTTAAAGACAACACGTCGTGACAGTATACCAAATGGGGCACATAATATACATTTCTTTAAGTTCAAATATATTTGATACGGGAAACAACGTTCTAACATTAGCCTTAAATTTTCAATATGATTCTTCAGTAACCCAGAGATTGTCCAATCATCAAAATAAAATTCTAGGAACTTATGAATAAACTTCTTGAAGGTAGCAACAACTATCCTGGAAAAGATGGAAGGATCATTCTTGAGGCCAAGAGGCATTACCGTATACTGAAAGCAACCCCACTATGTCGCAAAAGTGGTTTTATGGCAATCCTCATTAGCGATTTTAACCTGATGAGATCCAGAGAATCCTTCTGTAAACGAGTAAGCTTCTTTTCCTCCCACATTTTCCAAAACTTCATCTGTAAAAGGTGTAGGAAAAGGATCATGGAGACATGCGTCATTCAGTTTCCACAAGTTGACACAAATCCTGATCTCACTATGTAGGGGTATCCATGGCACTATGTATCTAAGTCTCATGGCGTTAGGGTCTTCAACATGGTCATTGGGCCATGCCTTTATCCCTTAAATTATTTTTGAGGCATCCAAATCCATGAACAGTTCCTGAAAGCACCACACATGACTTCACAGGGGTGTCCATGGAACTATGTTTCTAGGTATTATGACCTTAGGGCCTTCGACATGGTCAATAGAGTAGAACTAAACCTTGGGACATAAAGGATGCTTCTATCCATCCATGGTTAAGAAGTTTTCCTCCATCAACCAAATATGGCATCCTAAGGGTAACATTGACCTATGATTGAGGATTTCGGTTCTATTAGGTGGTTTTGAGAAATAAGTACACGTCTTAGGGCCTTGGGAATGATGTTCTATGGATGAAGACCTTGTCTTTGGCCCTAAAGAAACCATTAAGGCATTTAGATCCATTAACAATGCCTCAAATCACTACACACGATTTGAAATTGGTATTCATGGTACTATCTATCCAAGTCTTGGGGACATGGGTCCTTAGACATGCAAACGGGGTAGACTTGAACTTCGATACCTAAAAATCCTTCTAAGCATCTAGGGATAAGAATTTTCCTCCACTAAGCACGTCACATGGTCTTCTGGTAGTATCATTGACTTATGATTGAGGATGTTGGCTTCATTAGGTGATTTTGAGTAGTATTTACATGTCTTAGGGCCTTGGGGATGATGTTCCAAGGAAGAATACCATGTGTTTGGCCTTAAAGAAATCATTGAGGCATCAAAAAACATGAAGAATTCCCCAAAACACCACACGTGACTTCATAGGGGTATCAATGACACTATATATCTATGTTTTGTATCCTTAGGGCCTTCGATATGGTCAGTGGAGGAGACCTATAGAATGGGCCCTAATGGAATATTATAGCCATCCAGGGCTAAGAAGGTTTCCTCCACCAACGACACATGGATTCTTCAAGGTATCATTAGCTTATGATTGAGGATATTGTTTCCATTATGTGGTTTTAAGCAGTCTGTAGGTGGCTCAGGACCGTGGGAATGATGTCCCATTGAAGGATACAATTCCTTTGGCCCTAAAGAAACCATTGAGGCATATAAATCCATGAACAATGCCTCTAGGAACGATGCATGACTTCACAAGTGTATCCATAATAATATACACATTGAGTTGGGGACTTTTGTCCTTGTATATGGTGAGTGGAGGAGACTTGAATATTGGAACCTAAATTAATCTTTTATCCATCTAGTGCTAAGGAGGTTGCCTGCACCAACAACACATGGACTCCTGATGTTATCATTGGCCTTGATTTAGGATGTTAGTTCCATTAGGTATTTTTGGGAAATATGTACATGTCTCAAGGACTTAGGAATGATGTTATGATGAAGAAGACCATGACCTTGGCCCTAAATAAACCATTGAGGCATCCAAATCCATTAACAATGCCTCAAAGCACCTCGCATGACTTTACAGGGGGATCCATGGTGCTATGTAGCCAAGTATTGGGGATATAAGGCCTTTGACATGTTCATGGGAGGAGACTTGAACCTCTTGCGCTAAAGTATTTCTCTAGAAATTCAAGGATCGGAAGGTTGACTCCATCAAGCACACATGGCCTCTTGATTATGACTAAGGATGTTGATGCCATTAGGTTGTTTTGATTAGTGTGTAAATGTATTATGTCTTTGATAATGGTGTTCCAAGAAAGAAAGCCATGCCTTTGGCCTTAAATAAATCATTGAGGCATTTAGAGCCATGAAAAATGCCTTAAATCACCATGCATGCCTTGGTATGGGTATCCACGGCACATGGATCTAGATTTTGTGGCCTTGAAGCCTTAGACATGGTAAATGGAGGAGACCTGATCTCAATCCCTAAATGAATCTTCTATCCATCCAAGTCCAAGAAGGTTTCCTCCGCCAATCACACAAGGCCTACTAAGGGTATCATTGGCATGTGATTGAGGATGTCAATTCCGTTAGATACTTTTTGAGTAGTATCCAGGTGTCCTAATACATTGGGAATGAAATTCCAATGAATAATACCATGCCTTTGGACCTAAACAAATCATCGAGGCAAATAGAAACATGAGTAATTCCTTGAAGAATGACACATGACTTCACAGGGTTATCATCAGCATTATGTATCCAAGTTAGAGACTCTCTCCCTCCTACTCTCTCCCTAAAACTTGTATGTCTTTGCTCCCTCTCTCTCACACCCTTTACCCCTGTCTTTCTCCCTCCATATTCCCCTATCATATTTTCCATCCCTCTCTACACCCCATCATTCTCTCTCCCTCCCATTCCCTACCTCTTTCTCTCTCTACATTTGTCTCCTTCTTACCCTCTCTCCTACTCCATCCTCTCTTTGGTTTCCTCCCTCCCTCTCCCTCGCTCCATATCCCCCTTTCTCTTTCCCTCTCCTCTATTAGCCTCACTCTAAACCTTTTTGTCCCTCACTATCTCTCTCCCCCTCCATCCCACCCTCCCTCACTCTCTCTCTCCCTTCCTCTTTTTCTCTATCTCTATCACTCTCTTTGTTTCTCTCTACCTCTCACTCTCTCCCTCTCACTCTTTACCTCTCTCTATAAACATTCTCTCTCCTACTATCCCCCCTCTTTACCCGTACCCTCTCACTATCCCTCTCTCTCCCGCCTACCTTTTCATTCTCCCTACCTCTCCCTCCCTCTCTAACTCTTTCTACCACTATAATTATCTCATGATATATCTACCTCATAACCTCCACCACTCTCTCATTCTCTATCCCTCATTCCTCCATCCCTCTCTCTCCCACTCCATATTCCCTATATCCTCCTCCCTTCTCTCCCTCTCTCTCATCATCTTCCTATACCTCCCACCCTTTCTTCCTCCCTCCCTATCTCCTCTCTCTCTCTCTTCCCCATTCTACCTCTCTCTCTTCCTCCCTCTTCCTCCCTCTCACTCTATGTCTCTCTCCCCCCCTCTCTCTTCCCCCCTCCCTCTCTCCCCCTCGTTCTCTTTCTATCTCTCCCTCCCTAGATCGCTACCACCTCCTCCTCTCTCTCACACACTTTAAATATATTTCCCTCTCTCTTTATCTATCTTGCCCCTACCTCCATCTCACTCTATCCCTCTCCCCACCTCTCTCTCTCTCTCTCTCTCTCTCTCTCTCTCTCATATCCCGATTTTGACCCCATCGCATTAAAAATGTAAATGATGTAATATTGTTATAAATTGTGGTGAGGAGATCAAGGCCAAGGCTTCCCCATTGATTTAGTGTTTTATGTATCGGCAATTAAAAATCGATGCATATGGTTTGTGTGTTAGCCAGGAACAATAGAAATTACAAATATCATGTAAATATGTATTGTAATACCCCCATTTTGGCCTTTAGAGTATATTGGCCTTATATGTAAATATTGTGCATATGTATGATTCCTAGTATGGAGCTCAAGGCCAAGGCCCTGCTAGTGAATTCTTAGCCTTGAAGAGGCCGATATTTTATATTGTGCTAACCATGTGCTAGTGAGCCATGGAAATTGTAAAAGCATGTAAATAACTATAATGCAAATAAAATACCAAGGGGCTAGCTATAGATGCAACTAATAAGAGGGGGTTATGTGTATCCACTAGAGAGAGGTAAGGGGGTTGGGGGATTGGAACCCTATGTTTCCATGTGTCATTTTGTGAACTCCCTTTGACTTCCCTGTTGTCATTAATTTCTGTTGTAAGAAAAGTACTCCAGAAATCAGTCCATGAACTTGATTGAGTATGGGAAACCTAGAATTCGTATGGGTGGGTGTGGGATCTGTTGACTTGACCCACAAGTCACTCCACCTCATGGGAATTCGTATCCCATCCTCCCCATTACATTGTAGATCCATTAGAATGTAATTGTGTGTAGAGAATGCATGCCCAACAAGAGAAAAAACAGAAATCGCAACTTGTAAATAAACTGCATTTTGGGGTGCCAAAACAACCCAGAAATTCATGGAAGACGTAAAATTTGTTGGGGAATTCATATATATGAACCTCAAGGCAAGTTTGAGACTATGAAGAGCCCTGAAATCCATGGGAGAACCCTGTTTTATAATCCCGAAAGTGGAAATCCATGAATGAGATTCACGTGGGAAGATTTGGGGAAAAACCCAAGAGTGGATTGAAGTGGGAGATAATACAGAGGATGGAATTGCTTGACAAACCTAGTGAAGGCTAGAATCTCAAGGATTTAGCAGCTTGGACCTTTCTATGCCCACCCTGAAGAGCACTGGAGGGAAGGGCCGCCTGAGGGACTATGTAGCAGAGAAGGGGACCTTCCTTGTGTTGGGTGTGGTAGGTATTGTGGCTTCCATTGTTGTTTGGATATAGTTGAGATGCATGTAGATGTGTGGTTGAGCTCACTGGCTTAGCATACTCTTCCTTTGTCTCTTGCATGATTGATAAACCCAACTGTCTGTTGGCTTAGCATGATTGTTTGTCTGAAACCATGGTTGTGATTGAGCATGTGTAGTCTCCTTAATGGATACATAGCCCCATCTTAGGGGTGGTCTCTGAGTGTTGAAATAATATAGGTTGGACAAAGACCTATGGTTGGGTTGGAACACTGCATTCCATAGCTAGTTTCCTGGTGAGTTCACTTGGAAAAGATAAGTGCTTATTATGCTTCATTCATGTGTTATGAATGGTTGTTTAATATGTTTGATTGCATGGATTGGACCAGCTATGTTATTTAAATGGATGTGCGTGCATTATGTTGTTAATATGCTTATGCACTATTCTGTTATGCCTGTGTTGGAATGTTGTTAATGCATTCTGTGTGTGCAGTATTCAGAGTTATTTCCACTGTGTATGTTTATCATGTGTTCGCACAAACATTTGACTGTTAAGAATTTTATAATATGGCATTAGGAAAAGAAAATTAGTACCCCTGTTGTGCTCATGTCCCCTCTGGGAGTCGGATCGACGGGAGGGGGACGTGACATGCACTTTAATAAAATACCAACAACTAGATATGCAATGCAACAAGAGGATGGGGGCATGATTTTTTACAAGGAATAGGGAGGGAAAATATTCAAACCCTTTAACCAATAGTGTCAAGCCAAGTGTCAATGAGAGAATCCATAAACCATTAACTACCCGTTTTGACTTATGCACCCAATCATTTAATTCATTCAAGAGTTGGTTGAGGTAGTTAATGTTTTTGTTAGGAACCCGTGTCAACCCTTCTCTTTACTTTGTTAGTATATTGTTGTTGGACGCATATGCTTTGTAAGTCGTCTTGTAGTATTTGTTGATCCATAGTTTGTATTAAGCCCATGGTATTGACCCATAGTATTGGACGCATATGCTTTGTACACCGTCCCGTAGTATTATATGTTCCATGGTATTGACCCATAGTATTGGGCATAGAGTTAGTATATAAGTGCATGTTGAGGCTAATGAAGGCACCGTGAATTTATTTGTATCGAGCTTGCTCAAAGGAGGTTTCCCCCTCGAAGTGGCCCACGATCAATAAAATATTCTGTGATCTGATATATCATGTATTTCATCAATTAATTGTTGCAGGTTCCTCACATATGGTATCAGAGCACTTTCTTGGGCTCGTTGGGTGACATTTCTGCCAATTTTCTTTTTTTCGCGTCTGTTTCGGGTTCGGATCTGGGAATAATCCCTATCCGCTTAACTGCGGGAAGTACTTGGGCGTAATCCCTAAAAATCATTGTGAGAAGTACCACATGAACCTCGACGAAGCTAGCCCATTGAGAGGACATGCCAGCAAAAAGGGAAATGACCCCTACCCGATTGACTAGTTCCCACCTGTGAGGCAAACCAAGAGTTGTTGTTTGTGGCAAAGTAGTTATCAGTTTTACCTTAGCCGTGGAGTGAGGGGTACTGCCCCAATACGCAAGCCGTTAGACAGCATTGGTGGCCGAGTGAATCCCCTAAACCGTTAGGAAGGCAAGCATACGTGGGGTCCATATCTATTTTCAGCTGATAAATCGCAGCTTACCTCTGTCCAGAACTGTTTCTGATCACTTCCGTTGCTAATCCATCTGTTGCTGAACACTTCTATGCCGTTGCAGATCCATTCCAAAAAAAATCGATTTTTTCAACATATCTCCCTTGTTTTACCTCCATTTCCCTTGAAACTTCAATGACACCCCTGCAATACCATTATGCATATTTCATTGCGGAGGACCCTATCCCAAATTCCACTTCTCAAAACTAGAAATCTCACATTTGTCTATTTTTAGGGTTTGCCATCTTCGATTTTCACTCAATCGCCTTCAAATTTTGCCACAATGTTCATTTCCTATTTCTACTTCTTTGTCCCTCTCTGAAAATTTTTCTCATTCTTTCACCTTGCTTCTAAAATCCCCATTTTCTGCTTCCCTGTCCATTAGAAAGTGTCTAAAACCTAGTCAAACCCCAATTACCCATCAGAGTTTTTCCCAAATCCAAATTTTCCCTTACTAAAGAAGATTCTGTTTTCGTTTTTCTACCCATTCAAAAAAAAAAAAAATCTTGGTTATAGTTGTCACCCACACAGGAGCACAAATCATGGATGAAGAACTTACAACCCTCAAAACCAAACTCCAAGATTTGGATAAAAAATTTATCATCCTTCATCTTCAACATTAAGCCATTAACAATAAATGAGAGCCAGACATTGGGTTCTCTTCTTCCAACAATTTTTCATGGGCCGAAGCTTGATTTTCCTCGCTTCAATGATAATGATCCGATTGGATGGATATACCGAGCAAAACAATATTTCAGTCTACATAATACTTTTGATGTCCACAAATTTCCACTTGCATCCTTTCATTTCGAACATGAAGCCATTCAATGGTACCATTGGTACATCAAGGCTCATGATGAGCCAAAATGGACAGATTTTTGCCAACTCCTTTTGCAACGATTTGGTCCTAGTGATTTTGATGACTTCACAAGAGCACTCACTAAACTTCACCAAATTGGCACTGTGAGAGAGTATCAGACAGAATTTGAGAAACTCGCCAATCACACTGGAGGATTGTCTGATGAATTCTACATGAGTTGTTTTATCAGTGGTCTTAAGGATAAAATCCGCTCAGAGGTTAAAATGTTCTGTCCCAACACAATGATGAAAGTCCTAGGGTTAGCTAAGTTGGCGGAGGACAAGATCACAACCCAACAACGCTCCAAATTCACTTTTGTTGCATTCAGAAATATGGTTTCCCAACGACCTCCCATCCCGCCAGCTCCTCGCACAACTCCTATCAAGCATTTGTCTGAAGCAAAGATGCGGTCACATAGAGAAAAAGGGATTTGTTATAATTGTGATGAGAAATTCACTCGAGGACATAGATGTGTTGAGAAACAACTCTATCTCTTGGATGTGGATTCTACGCCTGCCTCTGAACTTGGTGAAGAAGCTCCAAATATACGAGATGATCAGGTTGACATTCAACAGCCTCTTGTTGACCCTTCGTTTCTGGACGATCACCCAGAGATATCTCTCCATGCTTTAGCCGAAGTCACCACCCCACAAACAATGCAGGTCAGGGGCTACTTTAAGAAGCTTCCTCTTACAATACTCATTGCTTCTGGTGGCACTCATAACTTCATTTACCCTCGGATCACCAAACAGGCTGATTGTTTTGTCCATCCATGCTCCAACTTTGAAGTCATGATTTCCAATGGGGCCACCTTACCTTGCAAGGGGAAGTGTCACAATGTGGGTATCTCTATGGACTATTATAACCTGCGCTCTGACATGTTTGCCTTGTCCTTAGGCGGATGTGATGTGGTTTTGGGCGCTCAATGGTCACACACACTTGGCCCCATCTTATGGGATTTTGCTAAACTTTGGATGCTTGCTAAACTTTGGAAAAAACAAACATTTACGTGCTTGCAACCAGGTTCTCTCCGCATCATCAGTTCACATCGCCTGGAAAATATCCTTAAGAAGAATTCACATGGTGTCATCACTCAGCTCTATTCCATTCAGATGCACCCATCATTGGTCTCCGTTACTCCCTTGGATAGATATGTAGGTGTATTTGCTAAACCAATGGGATTTCCGCCTTCAAGAGACCTTTGCGGTATGAATTTAGCCGCCTCTACATCTGAGAAGGAATTGATGGCTATTTTGCATGTAGTACAAAAGTGGCAGCCATACCTATTAGGGAATTATTTCTACATCAAGACTGATCACCAGAGTCTGAAAATTTTCCTAAAACGACGAATCTCCTCCCTAGCAGACCTGAAAAGGGTTAGCCAACTCCTGGTTGTGCCTATGAGATCACTTACATGAAGGGTAAGGACAATCTAGTGGCAGATGCTCCTTCTCACACATTTGATGACCCAGTTTCTCTTTCAACTATTTCTATGCTTGTTCCAAATTGGTTGTAATCTGTTCAACAGGACTATGACTTATATGAACTCCATGCTTCTCCATCGGCAGGGCACTCTGGGCTCCTCAAAACGTATGATCGGGAACAACGTAACTTCTTTTGGCAGGGACTGAAAATGGTAATTCAACAGATGGTGGTTGAATGTGATACTTTCCAGGTCAACAAGGGTGAAATGACATTCCTTCTGGGATTGCTCGAACCCTTTCCCATCGATACATAGATTTGGATAGAGATTTCTATGGATTTCCTTGAAGGGATCTGGTGGTACAATACCACATCTAAAATGACTCCATATGAAGCAATCTATGCTCAGGCACCGCCAGTTCTTCTTCCATCCACCCTCAACAATTCACCACTTCAGGAAATTGACTCTGTTCTTCGAAACCATGATCATATTTTTCTCATTTTTCAAGATAATCTTCACATGGAAAGAATTCGAATGAAACAACAAGCCGATCAACACCGTTCTGAGTGCACTTTTCAAGCAAGTGATATGGTTCTTCTTCGTCTACAACCTTTCAAGAAATCCTCCCTGGAACTCAAAAGGCGTCAGCTTCTCTCTCAATCTATCACAGAGGTATTAATCCAATGGCATGGAATGCAACCAAAGGATGCTACAGGGGAACCAATCCTTCAGATTCCGCATCAATTTCCACATCTAAAGCTTTGAGGACAAATATTTTTCTAAGGGAGAGGTGATGTTAGGAACCCGTGTCAACCCTTCTCTTTACTTGGTTAGTATATTATTGTTGGACGCATATGCTTTGTAAGTCGTCCTGTAGTATTTGTTGATCCATAGTTTGTATTAGCCCATGGTATTGACCCATAGTGTTGGAGGCATATGATTTGTAAGTCATCCCGTAGTATTATATGTTCCATGGTATTGACCCATAGTATTGGGCATAGAGTTAGTATAAAAGTGCATCTTGAGGCCAATGAAGGCACCGTGAAGTTATTTGTATTGAGCTTACTCAAAGGAGGTTGCCCCCTCGAAGTGGCCCGCGATCAATAAAAATATTCTCTGATCTGATATGTCCTGTATTTCATCAATTAATTGTTGCAGGTTCCTCACAATTTTGTGAAATGGAGATTATGGGTGTCCCAATTTTGTGTATGGGAAAGCCATCAATTTTGAAAATCATGTTTGGATCCTTGGGCAAGAAAACACCCATGAAATTTCTTCCCCAACCATTATTCATCCATCATTTTTTCTCTCTCACAATTTCTGGGCATGCTGGGTATTTTTATCCATGTTTTCCCCTATGTTTCCTTCATTATCAACTGGGAGAAGGGCGTTTTGGTGTTGCAAATCAACCGGGAAGAAGGAAAAAAAAGTGGGGGTCCACGAGATCCATTTTTGTTGCTTAGTTTCCCTTGTACATGTTGGGAATTCGACCTATATCTTTCGATGGCTATTTTTCCATCCCACAATTCGTTTTTGGTGTGCCATGACTTGGGAAAACCCATGGAAATCCATTTTTGTTTATCCCATTGCTAAAAATTGTTTTTCCATTCCCAACATTGGGGTATTGCTGTGTGTTAGAGATACAACTTTGGCTTGGGTTATGGGTATCCCATTTATTTTTCTTGAACTGTGTGTAAGAAGTTAGGAGTAGAAGAGGACTAGAATTGGCTTGATAAACCTAGTGAAGAGAGTATCCTCACAGAAATATCAAAGGGATTTGGCTACTTTTCTATGCACACCTCGAAGAGAACTAGAAGGGAAGGTATGGTCTGAGGGACTATGTAGAAGTGAAGGGAATACTTCCTTGTGTTGGGTGTGCAGGTATTGTGGATGCCAAGCTAGCTAGATCTTGTAGAGGTGACAATAGCTCTATGGTTGAGCTCACTAGCTTAGCAACTCATTCCCTTCTATTTCATTAGCAGCCTGATAAACCCAACTATGTATTGGCTTGGATGAATTATGAAGTATTACTTGGCTATGTGTTAATGGTTGTTCTCTTTTTCCTTGTGTAAATCATGCCCATCTCAGGGGTGGCAACTGTGTTGAGAGATTGATGAGCACAGTTGGCCTATGGCTGGGTGGAACATTGCAATTGCATAGTCAGTTGCTTGGGAATACTTCATTTAAACATAAGTAATATCGCTTTTGTGTTAATTCTGCAATGTCTTTAATTATTGACTATTATGATTATGTTGATGAATGCATGCTAGATGTATGTGCAGTAGAATTTTTATTCCGTTGTCTCAAATTTAATCATGCATCTGCACACATATGTATTTTATTTTCTCTGAATTTTTTCATGATGAATGGGGTTGAGTTTTGTAAAATCCTGGAATTTTAGTCACTTTCCCTTCCCGGAGTGGGATCGATGGAATGGGACTATCTCTCTCTCTCTCTCTCTCTCTCTCTCTCTCATACACACATTAGCCTCTCACCTAGTCTATATCTCCTTCTTCCTCTCACCTCTCACTCACTCACTCTCTCTCTCCCCCTTGATGTATAACTCTTCCCCATCCCCTTCTCTCTCTCTCTCTCACACACACACACACACGCACACGCACACACACACACACCCTCTCTCTCACACACACATTATCCTCTCACTCAGTCTCTATATATTTCTCCCTTTCACCTCTCACTCACTCACTCTCTCTCTCCCCCTTGACATATAACTCTTCCCCACCCCCTTCTCTCTCTCTCTCTCTCTCCATTTATAAGTCCCTCCCTCTTCACCTCTTACTCATTCAATCTCTCCCTCCCCCTTGACCTATCACACTTCCCCATCCCCTGATTACATTATGTATTTGAATAATGTATTTTATATAAATTGATGATGATGAATATAAATAATGGACCATATTAAATATGGCAAATGGGGGGAGATGCATGTCTATTTATAAAATAGACGTGTTGTATAATAATTAAACTTTAATAATTTAACATATAACTTCTAATTTATAAATTAATATGTATATCATCTGTAATAAACAATTAGGTTTATTACAAGTCATCCTTCATTGAAAAGATTCATCCACAAATCTTGTGTAAAGAGTGCTCAACTTGAACTTCTTAATTGATTGATTAGTTGTAACTTCAATAGGGGTGTTGTGCTTGACAAAATTTCCTTTGAGAAACGCATAGTTGTGATTGATGTTGTAAAAGGAACTACTGCCACGAATAATGGTACCACGGTTTAATAGTTCTAAAAACAATTGGCCATGTTTCCATTCAAATTTCTTCATGCATATGATTCTATAGATAAAAACATAATGACTATAGGGACTACTCTTATGAGTTGCCAATCTAATATATGCATGATGAACTTGCATTAACATGTTGATCCCTGATAATATTGCATGCTTCAGTATGACATTGATTTCTATTTGACATAGACCTTCTTTAGTGTTGACCAATGGATCTTCAAACATGGTTGGATCTTTAGTTATAGTTGTTATGGTCTCCTTGACTATAGTGGCAACTACTAACAACTCACTTAATTCAATCTAATCTATTAAAGTGTCTTCATTTGTAGTTTCGTCATGTACTTTTAAAGTTGAAATGCCTTTTAATGTTTTTGTTTCATTAATTTGGGTTTGATTAGTATTTTTCAAGTCATTTCATTCCTTGTCTTTAACTGATGATCCCGTCTCTAGTTGTTCCTTGAGAACCTTTTGATATTGATATTCTCAAACATTTTGAGTTGCGACAACGTGTAGAACATTTATATCTTCATCTGTCGAAGAATATTCTAGGTTTTGTTCTTCTATGTTATCATGATTATGATCATCTCCAGTGCTCTTGATGTCATCATTGTCCTTTCTACAACTTTAATTCTTTCATAATAGTCATTGACACCAACTTCGTATTCATTAGTATTTGGTGCTTCATTATTAAAATCTTTGAGATCGCCATCTTCTTTAAGATCGACATTGACATCATGTTTGTCAATATATGGTGCATCTATCTTCTTGTTTTTCGTTATTGTTATTATCAACTAATTTTTCTTTAGGTTCATCTTGATTTTATATACTCTGGACTTTATCCTTGTCCTCTACATATTTCGTTTCATCGTCCTTGTTAAAGTCTTATTTATCATGTCCTTGGCTTTGGTTTGGGTTATGAGCAAGGATTTCAATACGACTTTGTTCTGGAGCTTCATCAGCCATTTTCATTGATTTTAGAGTTGTGTAAGTTGGATGATTTATGCGACTCATTTATGTTCCTTGTATGAAGCTGCAACGAATTTCTAGAACTTGTGCATATTTACGACATGGCATCACATTTTGAGTCTTGTATTTTGAACGTGGATTCTTAACCTTTATTGTGTTTGATGACCCGAACATTCTGTGAAGGGGAATGTAAGGTGACTTTGTATGTTATTTTCATACTTCTTCTGTCGTAGGTGTAGTAGAAGTTTCCAACTATTCTTTACTTGAAAATTTAGGGGCCACAACCGCTTCTTCTTCTTCTTCTTCTTCTTTTGTTTTCCTCTTAGATATCTATGCTTTTATTTGTAATAGCATTGCTTTCATTCCTACATGTATTTCATTTTCTTCAAGTCAGCATCTTTTTATGTCTTCATCTTCAAAAAAATTATCTCTTCTAGGTTTTTTGCTATACATGATCTCGTTGAATGACGGAAACAAACTGACTTTAGCTTGTAAAAATCTTCAAAAAATTATAAAGATTTTTTTTTAAATTAACTATTGAAAAATAATAATTATTATTATTAAAAAATTAACCATAATGTTATACATATATTTAATAATTTGAAGATTTAATAATAATTATGAATATTAATAATAATAAAATTAATATTAATATTATTTAATTTTATGAATTGGTTGGTTTTAGGGTTTTTGAACCCTAAGAAATGGAGCATAGGATTGAATGGAGAGGAGTGGATTAGGGAGATGGCACAGGAAGGAGGGAGTCGTGAAGTAGTGAGGAGAATTGAATGGAGAGGAATAGATTGGGGAGATGGCGCAGGAACGAGGGAGACAGTGTGGACATATAGCACAGGTGTACGGAAATGGTGCGATCGAGAATGGAATGGGCAGGTCACGGGAGTGGGAGTGGCGAGTGGCGTGGACAGAGGCGTATGAATACGGTGGTAGGGAATGCATGGGGGAGAGGTTGGTAGGTTGTGGCGCAGGTTGAGAGGTAGTTCCCATGGAGTGATGGAGGATGTGGGAGTGGCGCAAAGGTGAATTAATAAATAACTTAGATTTACAAGTATATTTTAATTAATTATTTTAGTTTTAACTAATTAGAATACATAGATTTTTGGTTTAGAAGTTTAAGTAGGCCTCACTTTGTAAAATTTTGGATTACTTAATATTTTATTGTTTCATTAATATTTCATATGTTAGCTCTCTACTTTTAGCACGAAATTACACTTCTCCATCATACTAGGCTTTAGAAAGCAATAGTTTCATAGTGATAGCCTAACATTTTTGTGACCACCTTTTGTTAGAAAGAACAACCACTCTTCAAGGAAATATTTAAAGTTGTGATGGATTGTTTTAATATCAAAATGACACCCCATTAAATAAGGATTCCAGATATCAACTATATGAAGAATGACAAATATCTCCTTGTCATAGGTGGATTTACTGCTTACCGGTGAAGGTGAACAAGCATCTCTCTTGCATTAAAAAATCCCAATTCCTAGGCATCATATTCGAAAACACAAGTATTATTGAAGTCATAGGGAAAGTACTAGTGTAGTATATTGCAAGCATGTTTGGCCTCCACATTCCTATTGAAAGAATTCTTTAAAAGCAGGGCGGTGATGGGAGCTTCCATTTTATCATAGCTCTTGACAAAGTTCAAGTAATAACATACAAGACCAAATAAGTTGCACAAACTTTTGAGGGTGTTGGGGCAAAAGCCAATTTTTCATCACTTCAATTTCTTTAGATCATTATGCACTGCTTCCCCACTAACAATGTTTCCCAAATATTCCACTTTAGAAATACCAAAAGCACATTTAGAATGTTTGACGAACAATCAATTACAGAAGAGTTGTAGACGTAATCCACATGTGCCACACGTGCTACCCATTTTTTGTTGTAGAACTACAAGATGCCATCAAAGAAGACCAAGAAAAAATGACATATAAGAGATCAAAGATGTGGTCAATGTTGCTCTAAAATGTGGGAGGCACATTGCAAAGATCAAATGGAATCACCAAGAACTCGTAATGACCTTTGTGGGTGAAAAAAGTGATCTTTGGAATATTTGCTTCCTTCATGCAAATGTGGTGATAACCAAAACAAAGATAAAGTTTTTCAAATAATTTGGTTCAATGTAGCTCATCTATATAATGTCTCCAAACTCACCAATTTTTATTTATTTTTGGTTTGTACATATATGAATTATAAATTTTTAGGATAAATTTAATGCATTTTTAGCAAACTAATGATTCTCTGTTGTAATGTATGTTTTGTGTAGTTTTTTACTCTTTTTTTTAAAAATAGGCTTATAAATTCACTTCACCTTGAAATGCAATTCTTATGTCAATGTATTGATTATTTTGCTTCTATAAATTCAATGATATGAGGACAACACCATGTATCCTTCCTTTATAATTGTATAAGCATTTTGTGTCAAGTATATTGAATCGAGACCTTTGTTGTCCTTTCTACAATCTTGATATCACTTAAGAAAGGTCTTAAACTTCTTGTGAAAAGTTATCATCCTTTGAGATTGAAGTATAACATGCACTATAACATTTATAATATTGTTCAAAGTGTTGAAGCCATGGGCATGTAGGTTGTTGGAATGGGTTCCAAGGCTAACAACAGAGGGTGAAAACCCAGCTTGAAAGGCCTAAAAAATCTCTGGGCAAGCGTAGTTCTATCCCCAGTCTGTTTGGTGTGGTTAACTCCCACGGATATAAAGGCCTCCGCTGGCACTTATGGGGTTTGATCCTAAAAGGATCAGTCTTCCTGTGAGGGAAGATTAAAGTGTCCTAACTCTAAGAAATGGATATAAACCTAGAACAAATCTACCTTGAAGGAAATCTAAACTAAGTCGGATTTAATCTAAAGGAAGTGTTTTGTTTGTGTGCAGGATAACTTGATCTGAAAACTTAATAAGCAATTTCACCAATTTGAAAGAAATGTGAAAGTGGATCAGTTCTTATTACTTCAAAATACAATCAGACACTGAAAATTAACTGATAATAGTTTAAAGATTAGGCACATGCAAGATTACCCTGTAGCTGAAATGCTAATTGAAAAATTAACATGAACTAATTAATCTATGTTAATCATTTGCAAAAATAGATAAATGTTTTAATTAAATAAATTCATTTAAAACATATGATACACAGACCATGAGTTAAGAGAAATATAAACTAGTGATCAATGTATAAATAGTAATTGCAAAATCAAACAATATTCATTTAATGATTAAGGTGAAGAAATCAAATATCATCAAACAAATTTGACAACACAGACAAAGAAGATGCCAAAAGAAACTAACTTTGATTCATCAGGTCTACAATAAATTACAAGATCTCAAGTGAAACAACGTTCCTCCAATCCTTCTCTAGCGATCCCCCCCCCCTACCCCATGAGACCTCTATCCTTTAAATAGTAATTAGAAAATAGTTACAAAAGACAGACTTCCCATAAAACAGGGATTACAAAATCAACTAATCTAAGAATAACCAAGGGTTGCTTGCCACTTGGCCCTAACTTCTAACAGCTCATCAATATGTGGATAGTTGGATGACTCGAGCCCCAGCTAAGCATCACACGTGAATATTTCCCTCTCATTTTTCGCCAGCTTATGCCAGGTGCATAGGAATATGTGGATCTTGCCTTCTAGGCTGATAGGTTTCTTAATGAATTGGTCAACTTCTGCTATCTGGATGTGCTCGAGCTGCTGGATCTTTTCCTTGACTTCCCCACATCTATGTTCAACCTATTCAATCATTAACTTAGGTGGGAAGGCCTTCTCAATGAGGTCCATAGTAGGAAATTGTAGGCTGGTCATAATACTGTCCACTGCATACCACCTTCTCCCATAGATAGCCTGTGCCTTTTTTATTGTTTCATCCACCATGTCAAGGATATTTTGTCATGTTAGAAAAACAGGATCGCAGAGCAATAACAATAAACAGAAATGCAAATATAATCACACATACACATTACAAGAGAGACACAGATATATCGTGGTTCACCCAACTTGGGCTACGTCCACACTGAATTTGCCAGTCCTTATTATTATTACCGTCCAGCAAGATGAAGGGATACAACCTGCAGCACAACCGCTGCACTTCCTCTTCTCTGTTTCACAGTCTCTCTCCCGATCTCAAAGATCTTTACAATGCATAAAACCTAATACATCAACCCTAGCCGTATTACAATGTCCTTCTTTTATAAGGGAAATACAATGGGAAAATACCACGGGATACCCAAAACCATGGGCCCGCAAAACAGCTGGCGAAAAACAACCCCAAAAAATTTGGGGGGCGATGCCCCCCCACACCCCCCCCGCTGGGGTGAGTGTACAGTACACCTACATATCATATAGAACTGGGGTACAAACACGACTGATACAATATCATATATGAGACTAGAAGATCTGGCTCCACAACCAACAATCTCCCACTTGGAGACTGATCACAACAACTCCACCGCTGCTGCACTTGCTGGACTTGGACTTGGCAAATTTCTCCTGTTCACCTTCATGCTAGAAGGCCAACTGAAACCGAGCACGAACTCAGTTTCTCTCTGGTCACTACCTTTGTGAACATGTCTGCAGGATTCTGGCTAGTATGTATCTTTTCCAACTTTAACAGTTCATCTTCCAGAACAGAGCGTATGAAATGGTACTTGAGCTGTATATGTTTAGTCCTGGAATGGAATGCTGAGTTCTTTGCAAGGTGAATGGCACTTTGGCTGTCACTATACAGTCTGCTATCCTTCTGCTTCTTACCCACTTCCTCCATAAACCTCTGCAACCAAATCATCTCTTTACTAGCCTCTGTAATGGCAACATACTCTGCTTCTGTTGTTGAAAGTGCAACAACCTTCTGTAGTTTTGAAATCCAACTTACTGCTGTTCCACCTACAGTAAACACATACCCTGTGGTACTCCTCCTGCTATCCTTGTCACCTGCCATATCTGCATCAACATATCCCTGTAGAACAGTGTCTGAACCTCCAAAACATAATGCCTCAGTGGTAGTACCTCTCAAATACCTGAGAATCCACTGTACTGCCTTCCAATGTTCTTTACCTGGATTGTTCATATATATGCTCACAACTCCCATTGCATGTGCAATATCTGGTCTTGTGCACACCATGGCATACATCAAGCTGCCAACTGCTGATTGATAGGGAACCTTGGACATGTAATCTGTCTCTTCTTGTGTCTTGGGACACATTTCCTTACTTAGACTGAAATGGCTAGCCAAAGGTGTACTTACAGGTTTTGCATTCTGCATTCTGAACCTCTCCAACACCTTTTGTATGTACTCACTTTGAGACAATGTCAATTTGTGATTTTTCCTGTCTCTCATTATTCTCATACCAAGGATTTGCTTTGCAGCACCCAAATCCTTCATCGCAAATGAATTAGCTAGCTTCCTTTTGAGTACATTTATATCCTGCATGTCAGACCCTGCAACAAGCATGTCATCCACATACAATAACAAGATAATATATCTTCCATTGTCTAGCTTCTTGAAATAAACACAGTGATCAGAATGACATCTACTATAACCTTGTTCTGTCATAAACCTGTCAAACTTTAGATACCACTGCCTTGGAGCTTGCTTCAAGCCATACAAGCTCTTTTTCAACCTGCATACCAGATCCTCCTTACCTTTGACCTCATACCCTTGTGGCTGCTGCATATATATTTCTTCCTCCAAATCCCCATGGAGGAAAGCTGTTTTTACATCTAATTGTTCAAGATGCAAATCTTCTACCGCCACTAGACTTAAGATAGTCCTAATTGAAGTCATCTTTACAACAGGAGAAAATATTTCATCAAAATCTATACCTTTCTTCTATGCAAACCCCTTCACAACAAGTCTGGCCTTGTACCGCTTCTTACCTCCTTCTTCTTCCTTCAAACTGTAAATCCATTTGTTTTGCAATGCTCTTTTACCAGCAGGCAACTTAACCAAATCCCAAGTCTGGTTTCCTACCAATGAGTCCATCTCCTCATTCATGCCTTGCTCCCACTTCTTTCTAGTTTCCGCATTGCTTCTTCATAACATTCTGGTTCACCAGAATCAGTCATCAATAAATAATACATTGAAGGAGAGTATCGTTCAGGGAGTCTACTTAACCTGGTAGATCTTCTTACAGTTGCAGGAGTTTCAGGTACTTGCTGCTGCTCTTGATTTTCTGGCACCTTCGGAACTTCATTTTCTTTAACTTCATCAAGCACTATGTACTCTGTGCTTTCCTTTTCCTGTTTCTTTCCCTGCAACTGATCTTTATACATGACCTTTTCATTGAATATCACATCTCTGCTCCTGATGATTTTGTTATTTTCATAATCCCACAAACGATAACCAAATTCATCAACCCCATATCCAATAAAGGTACATTTCCTGGATTTAGCTTCAAGCTTTGTTCTATTTTCCTTATCAATATGGACAAATGCTTCACAACCAAACGTTCTCAGAAATGAGTAGTTTACCTTTTTATCTGTCCATGCTTCCTCTGGAATATCACCATCCAAAGCACTTGAAGGTCCTCTGTTTATTAAATAAACAGCAGTATTTACAGCATCCGCCCAAAACTGTAAGGGAAACCCTGCATGCAGTCTCATACACCTTGCACGCTCCATGATCGTTCTGTTCATCCTTTCTGACACACACCATTTTCCTGTGGTGTTCTTGGGACTGTCTTCTCTCTACAAATCCCATGGTATGAACAGTAACTATCAAAGTCCTTGCACCAGTACTTGTCGTGCCCACTATATGTCAATTAATTAAAACTTAACATGCAGAGTGCTAAACATAAATTATCAACCCGAGGAAGTCTTTTATTTCAAAGCTATCGTGCAAAATATATGCGAGTACAATTTCTACCTGACATTGTTATCTATTGATATGCAATCGAAACTATTTGTAACTAGGTCACACTTGCTTGAAAATAAATCAAACCCAAACCTATTCATGAAATCACACTGTAAATCGAATCATACTTCAACAAAATAAACAAGATCTAATTATGTACATCTAGAAGAATTGTTATGTTGGCCAACGATCTACCAAAACGAATTAACAGAAAAACACTATAGTAAATCAAATGAACAACACATGGTCTTAATAATAAAATAACTATGATAAATCCAATGCATGAAAGAATTAACAAATAAACAAATCTGCAAAATAAAACACTTACAATCAACACTACCAGCATCTGCTCAGGGAAGAGGGCCCTTCCTCCACTGAGCAGATCTGGAGCTCCACAATGAAAGTCTACAACTCCAGAATTAAGAAACTGCCAGCATGTATTATCATAATGGAAGAATTACAACAGATCTGGATCAAATCCTATATCATAACATTGTGTTCTCTCCTATCTTGCATCTCCTATCCTACCTAATCTATCATGCTTAATCTCTATCAATCTATCCCCCTTTCTCAATGAGATTGATTACATATTTATACATAAAATTATCTCATGAAAATGAAGAACTGAACCCCCAGCTTGTGATCTGCAACAGCTGGAACACGGCCGTAACTGTTGGCAACTTTGGAGCCGGCCGCAACACCAAATCTGGAAAATACCCTCTCGAAGAACCACCTGCATAGCACAAACCGTAGCTTGTTTGGGCGATTTCCTCGCGAGTCAGGTAAATGAGGATGTTACGCACAAAACCCATGTCTTAGATTTTTGAGATTCATTTTCATCTGTCCGCAAATCAAGATGAGAATCAAGGTGTTCTTATGTGGCATGCGTTTTTGGTTAAGGCTGTAACAGCTGGCTATGAGCGTCCTGTACGTGACAACTCACTCCACAAACCATCATTAGTAAAATTATGCATAATAGTCTTTTAATTCATCAAAGATAAAAGAAAATAATCACTATTAACCACTTAAAACATCAATGGAAGTAGCAGGCTGTTCAACGCGCAGCTACAACAAATGAATGAAAAATGGAATGATAAATGAGAAATAATGGTAAGAAAATGGATGAAAGGTATGCCGGTAAGTGATGAAAAATGGACAATTCCAGGGCCCAACAGTACTCACCTCCATTATCAGATCTGAGACACTTCAATCTTTTTCCTGTCTCATTCTCAACCAAAGCTTTCCACTTCTTAAAAGTAGCAAACACATCAGATTTCTTTCTAATGCAATAAACCCAAATTTTTCTAGTTGCATCATCAATAAATGTAACATAATAATGAGAGCCACCAAGAGATTGTACCTGAGCCGGTCCCCATACATCTGTATGCACAAGCTCTAATTTTTTATTCTTCTTCTGTTTCCCAACCCTGAGAAATCTGACTCTCTTCTGTTTTCCATAAACACAGTTTTCACAGAATTCCAAACTTACCTGCTTCAAATCCGGCAGCAACTTCCTTGAGTGGAGAATCTGCATCCCCTTCTCACTTATGTGGCCAAGCCTATGATGCCACAATGCTGTATCTGTTCCTGTGGAAGCTAAAGAGATAGAATGGTCAGTATTATGAGGACATAAATACAATGTACCTACTCTGTCTCCTTTTGCTATCACCATTGATCCTTTAGTGATCTTCCACCGCTTTTCTCCGAACGTAGATAGACAGCCGCCATCTCCCAAATGCCCTGTTGAGATCAGATTTCTTTTCATAGCAGGAATATGCCTAACATCTTTCAACAACCAATCAGTTCCATTCTTAACTTTTATCCATACCTTGCCCATTCCAACAATTTTACATGGCTCATCATCACCCAATAAAACATGTCCAAAATCGCCAGGAACATACTCATGAAAGTATTTCCTATGGGGTGTAGCATGACATGAAGCTCCTGAATCTACTACCCAATAATCACTAGTATCATCTAATGCAAGAATCAAGGCATCTTGTAACACATCACCTGCTACATTTGCTTCCTGGGTAGTCTCCTTCTGTGCATCTCCTTTCTTCTTTAGAGATTTGCAGTCTTTCTTCAGATGTCCTTTCTTTCCACAGTTCCAGCACTCTATCTTTCCCAGTCTGGACTTAGATCTGCCCATTTTAGACTTTCCACGATTACCTTGGCTCTTTCCTCTCTCCTTTTGTCTTCCTCTGCTCTCCATGGTCAACGCATTACCTGATGTCTCACCTGTGCTTTTTCTTCGCATTTCCTCGCTAAGAATAACACCAATAACATCATCAAATTTCAAGGTGTTTGAACCAGAGACAGAGTTACTTACAGCCATGACCAAGCTATTCCAGCTTTCTGGCAATGAACACAAGATTAGAAGAGCCCTAACTTCATCATCAAAGTTCACACTTACAGAAATTAGCTGATTTGTAACCGTATTAAACTCATTTAAATGATCAGTAACAGATCCACCTTCAGACATCTTCATATTAAATAAACGCTTCATTAGAAATACCTTGTTGGAAGCCGAGGGTTTTTCATATAGCTTACCCAATGCTTTCATCAAACCCTCTGTTGTCGTTTCTTTTGAGATATTGAAAGCCATCGACGAAGCCAGGCTCAACCGTATTGTTCCCAGAGCCTTTCTGTCAAGAACCACCCATTCTTTGTCCTTCATAGTCGTCGGCTGCTTTGCTTTTCCTCCCAACGGTAAGAATAGATCCTTCTGGTACAGATAGTCCTCCATTTGCATCTTCCATAACCCGAAGTTTTGGCCGTTAAACTTCTCGACCTTAAACTTTCCTTCTTCTGCCATTGCTCCCACTCGAACCAGAAACCCTAGCTTCCTACGGGTTTAACTGCCAAATAGACCTTTGGCTCTGATACCAATTGTTAGAAAAACAGGATCGCAGAGCAATAACAATAAACAGAAATGAAAATATAATCACACATACACATTACAAGAGAGACACAGATATATCGTGGTTCACCCAACTTGGGCTCCGTCCACACTGAATTTGCCAGTCCTTATTATTATTACCGTCTAGCAAGATGAAGGGATACAACCTGCAGCACAACCGCTGCACTTCCTCTTCTCTGTTTCACAGTCTCTCTCCCGATCTCAAAGATCTTTACAATGCATAAAACCTAATACATCAACCCTAGCCATATTACAATGTCCTTCTTTTATAAGGGAAATACAATGGGAAAATACCACGGGATACCCAAAACCATGGGCCTGCAAAACAGTTGGCGAAAAACAGCTCCAAAAAATTTGGGGGGGCGATGCCCCCCCACACCCCCCCCGCTGGGGTGAGTGTACAGTCCACCTACATATCATATAGAACTGGGGTACAAACACGGCTGATACAATATCATATATGAGACTAGAAGATCTGGCTCCACAACCAACATGTCAGGCATTCAATGAAGTCTCGACTCTTCTAAATTGGAAGCTGTCCAACATGGGAATGCCATCTAGTTTATCCTTGATGTACCTATGCCAATCGACAATGTCATCGATGGCTTTAGAAACCTGTTGCCTCTTTTCCATCTGTTGGTCAAGGGTGACAGACATCTTCTCAAAAGCATTGTTAGTCTCCTGAATTTCATTCAGGGAACTAAACAATTTGGCTAGTAGCTTATGATGTTCTTCATTTACCTGATTAGCCAAATATTTGAACTCTTGCTGAGAAAACTTAGAGAAAGAAGAGGAGGCTACACTTGCAGTTGCATCCTCAAGTTGCTTTTCCAGGACAATTATCTTCTCAGCATTAGCAGTATTCAAGACTTCAGCATCCTATAATTGGACTTGAAGAGAAGTATTATGTTCTTGTAGGTCCTCGAGCTTACTTTCAAATGCCTTTCTCAATTCATGAATGTAAGATTCATGTTCTTCATTGGTCTTAACGATTTTCTCCCGAAGCTTCTTCAACTCCTCCTTCTTCATATCAATTTCTTTATTCAGTGAGGTCACTGAATCAAAGTTGCCCCCTGCAAATGCACCCATAGCCGCAACAATATCCAATGCTTCTTGATGGATGTCATCGGATTGGTCGGCCTAAATGATTTGATTAGGAAAAGGTGCCTGCAACACACCTTGATCCCTGCTTCTCTTGTTGCCTTTATTCACCACTACCTTAGCCATTTTACTATACAAATAATCTCCAAGGGAGACTACAATATCCTCTTCACACACAGCTATCAACTCAGTGGAAGATGTAGCTACATCTCCTATTGCAACCAATGGAGTTGTCTGGCTAATAGTAGAATTGGGTATTGACATGGTGATTTGAGGGGCAGTTGGAGAAGAAGGAATGATTTCAGAAACTAATCGTACAGAGGGTGGAGAAGTAGTTGAGGTGAGTACTTCGGGAAGTGAAATAGGGGTAGCAGCAACTGATGGTGAGGAAGGAGCAATTGGGCTTTGGACATCAGTAGCTGGTGGTAATGAAGTAGATGGTGGTAGTTGTAGAGAGACAGTTGGAGACTGGATGTCTCTGACTATTGGTGGTGGAGTGGCAAGTGGAACTGACAAGGTTGAGAGTGAATGAGTGATGTAGGTCAGTGCATCAAATAGTTGGGATATGGTGGATGGCGGTGCATCCTCAGAGGATGAAGTTGAAGAACTTCAACAAAGGAAAGTGGGAGTGCATAAGTTATTGTATGAACAACAGTAGTGACTTCAGAAAAATGTTCATATGGGATAGAGTCATCCATTGTTACGCTGTCAAGTAAATATGTAACAGCCTGGGCAGTTTCTATAACTTCCTGTACAATAGGCACAGTAGAAGAAAAAGAGCTTGCTAGAAGCCTTTCATCTTCCACGTCACTATATTCAACATTCAAAGTAGGAATCTGTGATGCAGGAATCTGAGTCTTATGTCTTTTAGCTGGGTGACTCACAACATCCACTTGAATATCACTTGTTGGGATGACTGCAGCAACCACTTGGGTATCAGTTATCGAAGACATTTGTGCCAGTTGCTTTTTCATATGTCCAGATGTTTGAATCAAAACTTGTAGTTATGCAGCAGTCTTCAGTTTAGGAGCATCCTCCATGAGGCCTTTACCTTTCCTTCATATGGATAGGTCAGCATCAGTGGAGCACTTGCTTTCTGTGCTTCCTTTTCTTCCTTGTCTTTCCTGGTTTGTTCTTCAAGTTGCAACTCCATCTTTCTATAACTCAAAACCTTAGCTTTGAGTTCCTGTTGATACTGAAGAATGCAGCTCTGTTCTTCTTTTCTTTTAGCCCTCACTAGGACTTCAGAGAAAATATTCACTCCCTGATAAATGGAGTCATTAGGAATATCTTCATGGGCATAATCAATCTTCATGTGTTCCTGCTTGAAGTGAGCATTCAAAAATGCCTTAGGATCATGCATCCTTTTGGGAGCAAATCCCAATTTCAAAGAAGCAATCCTCTTCCCTAGTACTGCTTCCCAAGTTGAAGCTGGAATGACCAAAGGTCCAAGGTTTAGGGGGAATTTAGCCATCCCCTCCTCTTAGGTCCAGTAAGCTTGGGAAATACCTTATCTGTTAATGTCTGGAAATATATCTCCTCGAGTAGCAGCCTGTCGAGGACTATCCTTGGCAGTAGATGCACTGTGTTTCTTCCCCAAATTCTGGTATAAGAAAAATATTCTCCCACATACCAATCACCAAGTGTAGGGATTAAAGTTTTGGCATCGAGAGAAAAAGCAGGTGCATCTTCTCTAAATATTTGTTGGTAGATAGAACCAAAGAAATGGTCACAAATGTCATATAACAAGGGAACAAAGTTGCTCTCCCACAAGGATGAACAATAAATGTGGACTGGGGGTGATGATAAGGTCCAACTCCATCCCATGGAAGGGTATTGGAATTCCGAGCAAAATACATCAATTGCATAGGCAGAATAAAAGAATTGTGGCTTCTTTGTTGTTTTCTGATATTGTTCAATGGCATTCTTTAATTCTGCTGACAAGATGAAAGCCCAAGGGAATGACTCCCCAGTTGTAAGGATATGATGGGCCATAGGTTCCCATTCATCCTAAAAAACTGAACAATTAGGAAGACCATAAAGCCTGCAAAGCATGGCTGCCAAAAGGGAATAAGGTTCTTTCAACCATGAAACCGGATATGAATTATCGGCTCTGGGCATGAAATTTGTCGGTTTGTTCATCCAAGACTTCACCATTTCATTAAAATTATACCTAGTCTTTGCAGAATCCAGGAATGCAACATTAAGGGGTTGAACGGCTGATTTAAGGGCATATGCTATGGTGAAAAACTCGAGACTAAAAGTGGCCAGTTGAGACCCTGCGCTATCATTAAAAGAACGGTCCTTAGGGTTGGCATGGTCAATAATCCATTTAACCACGTCTTTTTAGGGAAGAATAACAGGTCTAGCAGCTATGGCATGCAGCTGTGAATTCCTAATTTGCTCATAAGTGGGTCGTTCATTCTGGATATCTGGACCTCTACCACCCTCGACACTATGACCTGCATCGTTGAAATCAATCTTTCTCTTTCTACACAAACTAGAAGATGGGGCCTTTCTATGTCATGAGCATAACCAAGTTATGTTTAGGTCAGATGTCAAACAATGCTTTGATTATACACTATACCCATACATTATGCCAGATGAACCCCTGGATTCTGACGGGGATCCTTTTAATTGTCTGTGTGGTGGCATGGATCTCAGTGATGGCCAAGAAGTTTATATATGTCTGTAGGGGTGGGACCCCTAATATTGAAAGGCATGGTGGGCCACCTTCATAGGTTCCACGTTGTAATAATTTTGATGTTATTGGAAATATGTCATTTTGTGCTTTGTATAAATCAGTAAGAGTCTGCCTAAAAGTAATTTATTTGGGTCCCCACATGTCTGCTAGACCATTTAAGGGATGAGATCATGGTAGTGGTTGTCTCCACTCACCGCCCCAAATATTTACTTTATGATGATAAGATGTCAGTTAGAAGTCACTGGGAAACCAGTTCAAAGTTATATAAATAAGGCTCTATGGCTCCCATTTGGGCATTCAGTTTTTGCGAGTTGAGAGCTCTGCAAGTCTTAAAATTGAGGTATGTGTATCCTTTGTGACCGCACTCTGTGCGAACTGGCACATGAAAAGAAAATATCTCAAGTGTAAAGAGTATGTAAGAAGTCAGTGGTGTATGCTCTCCCTCTGTGCCTCGAGCGAACAATTGGGATCAAAAGCCTACTGATCTTCCCATATGCAGTTTTGTTATCAATGATGATCTTCGCAGTCCGAAGACGAACTGATGATATGTATGTGTGTCTGTAAAGATTTTAGTAAGAATATGTTGGTGCGCCCAGGAAGCCTTGGATTAGAACACGAAAGTCCAACTAGACAAAGAAACAACATAATAATAAAACTTTTTCCACCATGATTTAACACATGTTTAGAATTGAAACTTTGCAATTCAATCCAAATTAGATCACCAAAGAAGCTGCAGTCAATCAAGAGGGTGTTCCCCTCCTCCATGACCCCAATCTCTCAGTTATGCCACCCTGAAATGGTTAATGGAATTAAAACATGAAATTTAAGAAAAATAGCCTAAAATAAATTCCATTCATTATACATAACCAATTCTTCAATGAATGATCTCATTGTGAAAAATTCAAGAAAATTTGGAGATTCAGTAGTAGATGGATCGCTTGGTTTCACGTACTATTCCGCTTGAGATTCTCATACCACATCCCCTATGTTATCATCATGGGATAGTGATGGGGGGGTGCATGAGGACGGGGTGGTGAGATCAAAGTAGTAGAGATGGCGGCGAATACTAGTGGTTGTTGTAGAAGTGCATGAAATGGAAAAGATGGTAGGGATGGGCGACGATAAAGCCCCATGGGTTTTACTATGGGTGGTAGTGTGCTAGGAAGTACAGCAAGAGGTGAAAATGGTATCCCAAGTGTTGGGGAAAATTGGTGAAAGGCCAAACTTACCGAGACTCTCTGGACATATGATGGGTGGAAATTCGAAAATGGTGGAATATATGACGGTGATATTTTTGACCTGCAAGGGAATAAGGCCACCTGCATACACATTTATTTTTTTAATTAGTTAACCATTTAAATAAGATTTTTAAAAAATCACATTTTCAACAATATTTAACTTCACACATGATACCTAAGAAGGTGGTGATGCATCTGCCCCAGGTGAACAAGATTCCTCACTATATGGTACCACAACCTGTAAAAACATAAAATGAAGGAAAACATTATACACAAACTAAAAGCATATTCAAAAATATGAAAAAAACTGCAAGAAGGAACCATTTTAATTCATGGACCACTCATTCCACCCTACCTAAGTGTGTGATACACCAATGGAGCAGGTTGCTGCAACGACAACATCAACGGCAGATATTGACATTGTTGCATCTCTTGGTGACCCAAGTGTGCTATCTCGGTGTAGAAACTACAAACACCATATAATTAGAAATATAATGATATAAATAATTATTGAAGAAAAAAGAGATGGTCAACATACTAACCATCTCCATATAACTATTAGGTATGTTGGTCTCCATTGCACCATATCAAGTCTTCCCATAGCTCGAAATTTATGTGGGTGGTGTGAATCTCCAGTATGTCTCTCCTAACTAGGCCCTACTATAGGGTATGAAGGCCCAAGTCCTTCACCAACGTCACTTTATACTCGCTCCTGGCGTGATAAGGCTACGAAAATGTTGTGTTGCACTAGTTGATGAGCCATGGTAGATAAGGAATTTTGGTTCTGGGTAATGCTCCCCTTATCAATAGATGCTCGAAGGGGGGGGTGGGATGTCTCATAGAAAAACGATAACCTAACATTGGGTTTCTCCTAGAATTATGTCTATCCTGCATAAACCCACGACCCACCCCCTAAGATTTACCAATGTCAAAATAGTTGACATGGTTCCCTAACACAAACTCAACATATTATTTCATGAGGAAATAGAGAGGAACTTCCCTATTATTGCAGGGAGGTTTGTCAGATAGCATAAACCACCTATCCATCCAATGGTCTTTAAATGGTTGGAACGTGTACCAATCCATACAAATGCGTCTCTTTGTGAGTAGTGGATTTAATTGAGTTCTTGGGTCAACAAATAATTCCATCAATTGTTGTTTGGAGATGTTAAGGTCTCTAACTTGCTCTTTACTAAGGCTAGTCGTGTAGTATTCAAACATTCTAGCCTTGTAGTTGGACATATTGGTTAGTTTTCCTTGGGCATCTGCAATGGAAGAAATGATTTCTTCTAATGAAGTAGCTAGTGATAATTAGGTGGGCTCTCTAGTGTTTTTTAATTCATGGAAAAGAGTTCTAAGTGTTCTCAAATTTGCATCAAATTCCATGTCAATGTTTGGTGGTTAAGGATTCATGTTTTGGTTATCTTTGGGGTTCAAGTTTGGGTTGTCTTTGAGATTTAGATTTGGATTGTCTTTTGGATTCATTGTAGTCGATATTGCTGCAATTTATTAAAAAAATTGGGTTGGGGTTTATATTTTTGTTTGATTTTTAAACAAAATACAAAATTTAAAAAAAAACACAAATTCTACCTAGAATCCAATGCACTTGAGGTTGGTTGGTGGTTGGATATCTTGGAACTGATATGTTGGTAATGTGCTCAGTCATCTCCAAAACGTGCGAAGCAGTCTATGGAGGAAATAGACCGGCTGGTGCATTTTTAAAAAATATATATAAACGAGAGTGTGTGTGTTATATTAATGCATGCACTCTAGTAACACTTGCATGTTAATAATGTGCAAGCGCTCCTATTAGGGTGAAATGGAGTCCCTATTGGAGGTTTGTAAATATTTGGCATGGGAACGTGTGCACGTTTGTATTAGTACGTGCGTGTTCATTTATGAGCACGTCCGTGTGTGAGTGCATTCTTGGTGACCCCATTGCCACTTTTGAGACCACCATATCCATGCACCCGCCCTCATTCATTTGAGTGTCACCTTGTTATGCTAGCATAACCATAACCATATTAGGGAGCATATAACCATTTCAATCATTGAATGTTGGCCACATTTTAATGTAATCATTACCATCCACCTTTCAATGTGATATTTATCGTTCACCTATGCCAATTTAGTTATTTTTTCAGGTTTCCATATCCAACACTTGCTTTTCACCTCTCTCCACTACCTATTAAGCCACCAAGGAGCAAGAAATGAAATATCTTCTTAAATCGCACCTCCCCAAGCTAAGCACTATTAGGAAGAAAAACATCCATCCAAATTAGACTTGGACATGCTAGAAGTCATTGGATAATTTGCTTTGTTTTGCAACATCAATACTCCTCATCATTGTATAATATTTTTCTTTCCTTTATGATGCGTATACTTAGGGCATAACACTCGCTATCAAGGTAACCAAGGGAACCCTGATATCTTCAAACTTATAAGGCACCATTATGGAATTAGCAAAACATATTGTCAAATTGTATAATAATTTTCTTTCCTTTATGATGCTTATACTTAGGGCATAACGCCTACTATCAAGGTAACTAAGGGAACCCTGATATCTTCAAACTTATAATGCACCAACATGGAATTTGCAAAAAATATTATCAAAGGAACCCTTATGCCTTCGTTGCTCAAATGATATGAACCAAATGTTGTTGTTGCACGTATGAGTACCCGATCTCCACGTTCTATATTATTCCTTTTTAGTCTATAATATTATTATTTGCTAGTATTTTGAAAAGGAAGATACTAAACGTTTTTTATTAAGTATTTAATTTATATGTGAATGTTTGTGGCAAGACAGATCATATTTCTATTGCATATGAGGCATTCATGTCCCCCAAGATCAGAATTCGCCTCAACTCGCGAATCACATTAGGTGCGTTCATTTGGTGGTGGTTGAAAATCCTATGGATTTGTCCTCATTTCATATGTCGAATGATTTAGTATGGCTCTGCTTGAACAATTTTCCATGCATTTCCATTCCTTCTACCATTTCACTGGCCAATTTAAGAGTGTTGAAACTTCATCCTTGTTGACCACAACGAACAATTATTGCATGGATCTAATACGGTAAGCAATCTAGATTTGAGAGTGTATTTTGTTCCACTTTAGATTCCAGTATTCAGTCATTAATAGATTTATGTGTCTTGCATCTTCCTTCGAAGTTGCATCAGTCTAATACTTATTGAGAAAAACGCACTACATAAAATAAACAGACAGAGAAAGCTAACACAAACTGAAGCTGGAGGCCTTACCCAGATGGCCAGGATTCATTGGTATTTATAGCAATAAATTACAATACATAGAGGCCCTGTCTAGAACCCTTTATCCAGATTTTTCTCTATCGACAGTCACTATTCCAACTACTCACAGTGCACTGTTCCATCTTCCATAATTAATGTTGCCTTCTGAATATTTCCACCACTGACCGTATCTAATAAACATTATATCTTTAGTTACCGTTTTTAACACTCCCCCTTAATGTTTATTAGATGTAACAATAGTGTTGCTTTGCCATTGCTATGGGTCGCCTTTATCTTGGTCTTCCTTTGGTTCATATTTTCCACCTTGGTCATGTCTTTATCTTGATTCATTAGCCAGGTCTTCATCTTCACTCATAGATCAATCAGGTCCTCAACTTGGTCTTTAGTCTTCATGGTCATTGTCATGGGCTTTCTTCGTTTTTATGATTTATCCACGAGTTTTCTGCTCCATCTTTTTGAATGGGCTTCATTTGAACTTTCTGCTTCATTTTCTTCTTTTGTACCTGCATAAAACATTGTCGATGTCCATATAAAAAGAAATCCATCTACCGGAATACATGGGTTGCTAGTCACTGTATCCGCCAGTTCTCTAGGAAACCTTTTCACTTACGTGGTTCATCAACATGCTAAACTTACCCTTAATCATAACTTGGTCCAAACATCTGAACACTTTGAGATTAACTCATACTTACCCCTTTAATCGAAGATTCATCTTCTTCAATCTAGCATCAAGCTAGCATACGGGTACACCTGTCACCCCCGTACCTCTCACTCTGGTTAATTCCACAACTTGATATTACAACCTCTCTACCTCTGAGAGAACATCACAACTTGTGATCTCATGCGCTTTCGCGCTACAACATGTTTGCCTACTTTAATAGGGCTTACAAAAACTTGGGGAATTCAGCTTGCCTATGGCTAAGCTTTACAACCTGGACCAAAAACTCTGGGGTGTTGGGTACAACCGATCATGCACCCCTTACATCACATATGCATCATTACAACACTTCATCTCAGGTACAATAAGCATGCTTTACAACGATATCAAAGTTAACCATCACTTTATGGTACCAACCATAAGCCCAAAATATTACACGCCCATTACATATGCCTATTTACATATCAACACTATGCATACATTTTGCTTTGCAATTGGTGTCTTCTTTTTCTTCTACCAGCCTTTATCTTTTGCAGAGTCAATCGTTCACCTCTTCTTCTTTGCTTTCTATATCTAGCTAACCAATTGTTGCATAGCATATGTTTTCTTGTTGGATTGCACAATATCCAACAAGAAAACCTATAGCAATGGATTGGCAAACTTAATTGACTCACCAATGCCATGATTTTACATCACATAACATTTATCTTTGACTTATTTAACTTCTCACTAATTTCGTTTTGTTAGACATTAATTTGGCTCAAACTTGAGTTTCACTTAATCATCAACTTGGACTTTGACTCACTTTCCCCGCATGAGCACGTCACAGCCATAAGTGTTCTTACATCCAGAGATGAAAACTCTGTGGCCTCCTCGGTCTACGACTTCTCTTGTAGATGAATATCCACCACCAGAAAATATGCTTCCAAATTGATCACTGACTTCAATATTCTCTGGATAGTATTCTTTGTTTGCGGCAAGAGAACATTACTCATTTCTCGAACAACAGCTTACCATCGCACAGACATCAATCTCCTCACGCGGATCTACATCTGCGTTGTTTTAATTCTTGGAGCAGCGATTTCCCTTAACACAACACGGCTAGGGTTTTGGGATGCAACAATAAACCCCTCAAAGAGAATAACCAGCTGTTAGTGAGATCTCTCCTTCTTCACGGGAACCTTGATGAAACTCCTCTCACACGTTTTCAGGGCATCAAGTCTCCAACGATGGCTGCATTAATTCCCATACGGCAGCTTTGCTACAACAACAGCAACAGTGATTCTTGGGCATTCTCCTTAGGCCCACAGGATTCTGAGACAATGGCAGCTCTCTTACTCTGCAGTGCTATCCTTTCAACCCACCGTCTCCTTTCAATTGCAGCAATCCTCCACAACTGGCGGTCCCCTCCATCACGGCAGCGGTTGTTCTTCTTCTCAACGGATGCCTCTCTGATGGCTCTCTGCTCTTCAGGATGACTAGGCAGATGCACAAGACCTCTGCGACTCTTCACTAGAACACGGTGACACCTATCTTGAAATGGCTGGCGGTAATACCTGCAATGACAACAGACTACAGGAAAATAGACATTGATAACTCGGAACAATACGATACAACATTCTATAACAGATCTAGAACTAGTACATTACAACAAACACTCGTAACACAACAGAGTAACTCTATCCTATACGACACAGAGAATTTTTAAACAGAACCTGCATTATCTTTGGCCTCCCGCGAGGGAGTTATGCCCAGCCCTGCAGCTCTGATACCATATTGAGAAAAACGCACTACATAAAATAAACAGACAGAGAAAGCTAACACAGACTGAAGCTGAAGGGCTTACCCTGATGTCCAGGATTCATTGGTATTTATAGCAATAAATTACAATACATAGAGGCCCTGTCTAGAACCCTCTATCCAGATTTTTCTCTGCCGACAGTCACTATTCCAACTACTCACAGTGCACTGTTCCATCTTCCATAATTAATGTTGCCTTTCTGGATATTTCCACCACCGTCATCAATTGCCTCTAGTCTGCAATAGCATGCAAGTTCCTTTTTGTGTTTCTTTGATGCAAGTCATTGATCTTCTTATTCATTCTGCAAGAATCAACTACAACCAACAAGAAACCATGTAACATGGTGGTGCCGAGGGCCCACAATGAATATTCCCAAAAGAATTCATGAATGTGTATAATATAAGGAAGGAGATAATTGCAGCCTTCTCACAACATAAATCGTGGAGATTTAAGAAATTTACATGATTGAAGGAAATAACGACTGTGTACGATAGGACAGTGAGGAAAGCAAGTTGTGCAATCCAGCTTGCGAATGAGTTTGTTGTCAATTAATTGATAGTTACATTACATTTTTATGTTCTTGAGTGATTATACTCATGAATTTTTACCAAATTGTGAATTTCTAATCCCATATCAATCCTTACTCAAATTTAAACTTAGTAACTATGTTTTATGAATTTTTATCAAACTATGAATTTCTAATATCATATCAATCCATATTCAAATTCAAACTTAGTAACTATGCTTTACCATGCATATATTTTTTAATGGTAATTAAGTAACATGTGTGACATTCAAACTTAGTAACTATGCTTTGCATATATTTTTTTTGTTAATTAAGTAACATGTGACATTCATTTAAAATTAATGAATAATTAAATTCTTAGAAATTAAATTGTATCTTGAACATTAATTACTTTATGTGACATTCAACTCTAATTTAAGAATTAAATTTTAATAATATTTTTTTCAAATTTTATTAATTTCTATAAATTTGTAATTTGTAAACATATAAAAACATTTAGTCGTATCATCAAATACTTGATCGAATTCTATGTACAAATTTCAGTCAATAAAGCTTATCTTGCCACTATAGTTTAAACTTTAAACCAAAAGACTAAGCTAGTATGGTTGCTCAATCTCCCTATCCATCGACGTTCGAACCAAGAGAAGATGAGAATTGACTTCAATTATATGGTTCGTTGGGATGACCGCAAGACATCATGTACAGCGCATGAGATGTGCTTCGACCATATCTTTCTCATGCAGTAGAATCTGTTCGATGGAGCTTTGAATGCGCCCTGAATTAAATTAAAAGTCTTTCTAATTAATTTGTGGAAATTTAATAGCCTCCATGACTGTGCAAGGAACTAGCAAAATCACAGTCCACATGTGTAAAGTTTTGGTACTGAACCTTGAATTTGAATGGTGATTCATAAAAAACGGTTTCCGTGGATGATTTCACGTTACTTAAACTTAAAAAAAGGACATCAACGTATGCACTCCTCATGTGTTATTAAATTTAGAAAATCTGTGTTCGTATAACCAAGATCTTAAATGACGGTTGATCACGATACCTGACGCTGGAGTAACATGTGCTCATCTTGTGGCTGTGTCCCACCGTCTTCGCCTTTATATAAATCGATGACAATTTCTTCTTAGCGAACATTATTTCTACTCTGTTATCACGTTTTCGTTTGGACCTGTGAAACGATCAAGATGGCAAGTAAAAGTGGCAGTGGTATGAATTTACGGCTTCTGGTGAACAGCAAAAGTTCGAAGATATTGTATGCTGAGGCAGGAAAGGATTTTGTAGATCTTCTCTTTCACTTTCTAACGTTACCAACTGGTTCTGTCATCAAATTGCTTTCAACGTTGAAGCGCGCAAAGACAATCGGCTGCCTCACGAACCTTTACAATAGCGTTGATAACCTCCAAATTATGTTTATGAATGCTGAGAAATCCCATTTACTGGAGCCGAAGATTATGTCTACGTATTCTAATGACATTCTCAGATTAGAGTGTGCTCCCTCTGTCTATTACGTTTGTGGGTCTCAGGCTTCTTACCGTGGCGGCGGTACTCACTATCTGAGCACTAAGAGTGGTGACCGTTGTGCCTGTGGCAATCCAATGCACTTTAATGTGCAGTTGCAGAAACCGTCCGATGGAGATAATTCCACTAATGTTGCAGGGAGCAGTGGGGGAGGCTATGTGAAGGAGACAGTTACCTTCATAATCACAGACGATTTACAGATCTCTCCGTCGTCAACCATTACATCTCTGAACCTGCTGAATAAGCTCAATGTCAAAGATTTAACTGATTTGGTGGAGCGAAATGCAAGTGTCGGTCCCAATGAGGTAAGGAGATACTCCACTCGTTTATAGCTAGTTTGAGTTCATAATGCTGTTTATGGGAACGCGATAATAATTTTATCTGTATTAGGCTCTCGAGCTTCTTTGGGCTTCTCTGGCTTCCACCACGCCTTTGAACGACGTTTTCGGTGCTACTGTCTGAAAGTAAGCATAATTTGAAGCCGTGGAAAGACGTGTTTGTGTGCTGCGTTACAACGTTGCGTATGATTTTACATAATAGTTATTTATTTTTGGTGATGCAGAGTGGATACTGTTCTAGGTAGCATGGGCGAACAACGTAGACGGAGTGGCTGATGTGGTGTATAAACATTTTGAAATGGTTTATGCAAGTCCTGTTTCATGTAGTTTCGATATAGTCACGAACAGAAAGGACATGGTAGTAAATATTTGACAGTTTATTTCATAAGCGGTATACAAAACATGAAGAAGCAATTATTATTATAATTTTGAGTTTTGTGACTACCTAAGATCTCATCAGATATTTTTGTCTAACATTTCTGCTTTTGAAGTAATATAAAGATTCATTTTCTTGGATTTAAATCACCTATATTATATTATATAGGTGAGATAAATGTTTTTACATTTTGTATGTTTTTATAATTTTGCTTTGTTTGATATAGTGAAATATTTTTGAATAAATATAATCCTTGGAAATATCAAGGTAATTTGCTGTAATGGTAATTTTAGTTTATTATTTAAATAAAATAAAGATTATATGTTAATGAGATGAAAATTTGTTATTTCTAATCAAGTTTAAATTAAGGTTGATATAAGTTTTTAGTTATAAATTTAAATTAATAATTCATTTTTAAGTAAATATAATATATATATATATATATAATTAATATTTTCTGTCTTTTAAAAAGAGTAAAATCTATCATAATTTATTTTTTAATAAATAAACTATTACTAATCAACTATCTCCTTCATAAATACATACAATCCTATAAATTTTCAATATAACATAAATACAATACCTTATATTATGAAAATATGAATACTATAAGTAGAATAACCATTAGTTCATTACATCTAGGATGTTACCACTTTAAAGTATGTGGCCATGTGTTACCAAGCAATCATTTAAATATATGGATTTCAACTATTTAATATAGATATGTAATCCTATTTCATCAATTTTGTTAAATTACAAAACTACTTATTTATTACTTAAAAATAAATTACAAAAAGTACTTATTTATTATTATATAAAATAAAGTATTTAGGTTACATTACATAAATTATTGTATACAGTAAAAAAAGGTTTGATGCCATGTTTATCTTACACGATGTCTTATCACAATATATTTAAATTAAATATAATATTTTATAAACAAATTTATTTATATTAGGTATGTGATTTTTATGATGCTTTATAATTTTAATTATTAAGTTTAAAGTTAATAATTATAAATTATTATAAATATAATGAAAATGGTATGTTTTAGTTTATGATTTTAATAATTCTAAATTATAAAAGTTTTTTGATAAACATGTTATTTGCTAAAATTATATTTTTTAATAAAAATATATATAATTTTACATTATGTTGAAATTAATTGCTTAAATATATATTTTCATTTTCCCTTTCTATTTATCATTCCAAATTTCTTTATTTTATATATATATAAAATTAAGTTTTACAAGTTGATGAGATGTATTATCAATGCAATTTTTTCAATCTCGAATGCTCTCTTCTTATATGAAGTAAGCTTCAGTTTTAATGCATATTTCATGTGGTTATATACATTATCCATATTTCATTTCAATTGGTTCTATTGTGATTGATAATCACTGAATATTGGATGGGTAATTATATTCGAATTCACTTGCTCAAGCCGCGTGTGTATGTGTGAATATTAAGACTGAAATCTTATATGAGTTATTATGAGGTGTGAGGTGTGGGGATTTTTTAATCCTACATTAGTAGATAAAAATTGGAAATTCTGTGGACTTAAAGTGATTAAGTTTTTTTTGGATAAATAATTTTTCATAATATTTAAGTTTGAAATAAATAATTATATAAAAGAAAAAATAATATTAAAAAAATTTAGTAGTTGATATATATGGATAACTGATAATTGATAATAATTGATAGATAATTTATTACTTATTTGTAACACTTAAGTTGTGACTTGTAGATGTTCACCAACCATAAATTAAGTGGTTGTACTAGTTATAATGCATCTATTTTAACTATCTTCGTCATTAATGTTTTTGTGTATGAAAAAACAATAATAATAAAAAATTATCCTGTGAACGGGCCGTGAATGACCTAAATAAAAAAACCATTGAATCTTTCATGTTTTGCCTTATTTTTCTCTATATAGCCGTGAGAGCCACGTCGATTTCAGCACACCAGGTGACGTCGATTTTAGCGTATCTGGATCATTTTGCAATGCTGTCATGGAGGTAGGCATCACTGCCTTTCACTTCTTTGGGTAGCTGTCTCAAGGGTATCCTTCAGTTAGCGACCTCGGTTGAAACCCTGGTGTCCTTGAGAACCAACGTCGCTACCCTCGATTTAAGTTGTCTTCAAACTGTATCAAGGAGTATATTCTTCACTCTGATTATAATTCTTCTTAATTTTAAAGCTTCTTCTGGTTATGCAATGAAATTTAATTTTGAAGCTTTCTTAGAGGGTTATGCTTCATCTATAGACAAAATTACATCCAGCCATTGGGTATTCTTAACTTTCTCTATAATGTTTGTTAGGCTGAAGGCTATGAAATTTTACTACTTCCTACCTACTCAAGTCACCATCCAATCTACTCGGCTAGCAGGGGTTAATTGCTTGCGTTTCATACCTAGTGAGTTTTTCAAATCACAGCTCTAAATCAATTCCGGGCCCTTCCAAACCTTACTTCTACTCGAACTTTGACCTAAACGCATTCACTCACGGTTTTTCCAAAAGCATAAACATTTATCTTCGTTGGAGTTGAATTTGGAAAAGGATCAATTGTCAAACAATTATTGTGTGGATATGCATGGACAAAGTCCTTTTGCCAAATTCATTAATTTTGGGAGTTTTTTTTTTGTTTATTTTAACGCAAAATGATATGGAAAGCAACACAAACGGTAAGATTAAAAAGTGATGGTTATAGATCTCTTTACTGTCATTCATATAACTGTTTATTTGGCTCGTTCTCATTTTTTCTGTTAATTAACACCCTTCACAGTCTTGGAAATGAATAATTGTGTTGGCCTATAAATAAGAATAATTCTCATATCTTTCATTCTACTAATTATAATACATAGTTGCAATCACTGGCCATAGTTTCGTTGGTGTTTGTAGCCTCAGGAAGAGAAGGACGAAGGCTAGACTACTTTTCTAGGTTTAATATTTTGGGGATCATTCTTGTATTTGGATGTATTTGTATTTCGAATTGATTCTCTCATAAAGAAGGTTGTAAGGAAAGTTATTTGTTGAGTTTTCTTTCCTCAAATATAAGCGTTTCTCAAAATAAATCTCTGTGTCTCTTTGTTTATATTCATTATTATTCTTTCTGTGATCAAAGTTTTTTTTTTTTTTTTTGCATACAATTGAATATTGTTATTATTAACAAAATCTAACTTGGTATCATAACAGTACAATAAGGAATCGAGTGCACCAGTTTTGCAGTACAGTGAACCAAAAATGAACCAAATTACCAATTATCTTGGTGCCCTAGTTATGATGCCCACTTCTAATGTTCCATTGAACATTGAACATCTATATGACTGATTGAATCTAACATGGTATCATTCGCCGATAGGCACTACAATTCTCATTGTAGTGGGAGGCTACCGCAGCCTTTTAATCTGTAATTAAGGATGAAAGGTCATTTGGTAATAAAGTTATCGGGCACCGTCTTTTGGGTTAATCCACCTCTTTTCCCTTAATCGGAGCCTCTTGAGCCTCTTGCCACGCGGTAGAAGGTTAAACGAATCGTTAATGGGGTTAAATGAATGGTTTTAATGGGTTAAAGGAATGGTTTGTGTTTGAGCGGTTGAGGATCATGCTTACAGCATAGAGCATGTACTCAGGAGGACTACGAACAAGCTATGATGACGGCTAGTCTTCGAGCTATGGATACTAACAATCCTTGCATGTGGAACTATGATAGTCCAGATGCTGATTCCTTTATGTTCGATTCAATATAGTACTCATTGTCGCCGTTTTCGTTTATCAGATTGATTAGTGTAATAACATTATAAAACATGAGACTGCAGTAGAGTTCGATTAGCAGAGCTGGTTAGGGCTGTTTTCTTGTTGATCTGCATAATGCAGTGCAAGGTAATTTCATTACTGTATGACAGTTCGATTCTATTTTGTGACATTCAAGGTATCTACTACTACTATCACTACAAGAAAAAGAGCAGTTTAGCCTCACATTAGCACCATTATTTGTAAAGGATTTGGGAAATCCTCAATTTTCAAATAGTGGTGCAAAAGTGGTGATAATGTGGGGATACGCAAGTGGTGCTAATATTTATGGTGCAAAAGTGGTGTTTGTAAAAGAGTTACTTTTGGTGTTAAATGAGTATGTGGCATTCCATGGTGTATGGTGCAAACCACCAAAACCAATTTTGGGTGGATTGAAGTTTTGTGGTGCAAAACATCAAAACCAATCCAACATGGATTGAGACTTTTTGATGCAAAACAACAAAATAATAATTATTATTATTATTTAATATACACAAACTTGTATATAGTGCAAAGCACCATAAAAAAACAAGTGGTGCAAAGCACCATAAAATAATAAATGGTGCAAAAAAATATAAATTACATATTATATATAAATTATATAATATGTAATTTATATTATTTTGCACCACACACATGACAAATGAGATATATACCTATGTGATCCAATATTGGAGCCTCTATTTAATGGTGTGGGTGATAATGCCATCTCGGCTGTCATAATTGTTGTGGTAGTTTTTGAGTTTACTACATGTAATTTGGCAGTCTTTCTTTATTCCCAAAATTTGTGTTTAGTAGATGCAAATCCTTGAAGTATAAATTTAATTGTATTTGTTGACGACCATTTTAATATTTTTACCTTATAAATTTTGGAATTAAGATGTATGTATACTACTAATCAAGACAATTTTATTAAATGTATGATTGCTACTAAATTAAAACAATTATATAAAATAAAATAAATCATTATTTGCACGTGAATTTGACAATTCTATTAAATGTATGATTGCTAATAAATTAAAACAATTATATAAAATAAAATAAAATCATTATTTGCATGTGAATTTGATATTTCTTCTGAACTATTCTTGTGCAGGTGCAACTCTACTCTTAGTAAGGGCTTGAATAGAGATCGATCGGCATTATGTTCTAGCTGAGTAGTATGTTGCCTTTTCACAATTAGATCTCTGAGAGATTTAACTCGGGGGACTTCTGCAAAGCATTGAAATTCCTGGCTGAATTTACTTTCAAACGCTTGACGGAGCTCATCCCTGATAAATCCATAGATCCTCTCTACTGAGATATCATTAATTCCACATCTCCCAATAATGTATTCATAGGAAAGCGTAGCAAAATGTAAGAGGTCTACTATTTTGTAATAACTGTTCAAGAGTCTTGAGGAAGTATTAGCTGGGAATGGCAGAAACCAGAAGTCTGGCTCGACCTTTGCTTCTTCTATGTAATTCCTCAGTTGAGAAATATGGTCCTTTAATTTATTCTCCTTCTCTTTGAGCCCTAGTAGAGCCGACCATATGAATGCACACAACCTTGGCGAGTTTGAGCAGAAATCAACGATCTGGTGAAGTCGCGGAGACTACAGAGTCCAACCAGTACTAATTCTTTTCTAGCTAGGGTTGAATCTCATCTTGGCTGTAATATGAGTTCCACGAGGACATAACATCCTATCCCTATGAAAGTCTCTGTGATTCTTACTATCACAAACTCTAAAGGAGGATCCACATCCTTTCGCCCAAGAATGATGATTGCTGCAATGAAGGCAGACAGACCTCCTACATATCCATACATCTTGCTCTGTCTGAGAAAATTGGTAAATATTCCCATGGTATAAGGGCCACGACTCTCATAAGAATAGATTATGCTGTCAAAAAGTTTGCAATTACTGTATAAACGGATCCAACTACATTACCTTGAGCTCTAACGTTTGCAAATTTGAAGGTTGCCTCACTTGAAGTGCCCATACTGATAGCAACTGCAATTCCATCCCAATATCCTTGCTGGCGACTAAATAAAACAGCCAACAACACTGAATGGCCAAGAGATAAAGAACATTTTGATGCTATGACTAGCCTCTTGGTGTCCAAATGGCTAATCAATTTACAGAGTAACTACCATATACGTCTAGATCTTGCCACTAGTTGAGATGGTTCTTCTTGTAACGCATGCTAATAGATATAGTTCTCAGAGGCAACGCGCATTGGCGGCAATAGTAAGAGCCTTCTTTGGATTCCAGGTCAGGGTTCAAGGGAGGAATCTGCTGCATTCTCTCAGCCCAAGGCCTCAACATGTCCATGGCTTCTTTACACAAATTTTTCATGCTGAACACAAAGAAGCATGTTGGTAGATGATATTTGAAGGTACCTTTCCTTACCTCATCCAACTCTTCAATATCAGTAGCCTGTAATTCACGGTGTGGGATTGGAAGACTATTAGGTTTACTCGTATATTGCTTCCTCATATTGGTACAACAGATTCTTTGTATGACAATTCCCGAGGCTTCCTCTAATGACCTCAAAGCTTCTTTCCCTTGTTCTAGGATGAATTCATTCTGACCTTGTACATGATTTGAGGTCACGGAGACAGAACCCACATTCTTTAAAGCCAGAGTTGTCCACGTTGTGAGATTGAGTAATGGTTCTTCAAGCAAGACATGCGTTGTATCTCTGATTTGAGACGACAACGATGATTTCAGGGACATTTATATTACTGCAAGAGATTGCCTCAGTTTGCCATATTGTTTGTTTAGAAGTCTCACCGATGGTAACCATCCTATGCCTAGAAGCTCCTATTTTAACTGAACCTGTCACACAAAAACATAGGATTGGATTTTACTGTAGCAATCTAGCTAGAAACACATATTTGACAACGGTCTATAAGCCAATATAATATGAATTTCTACCTGCTTGTCTTCCATCTGCTTAAGAATGATGCCTCCCACAGTGGACAAGGACTTATCTTGGAAACTTAATGTATTAGCCTCGTCATATTTAGCTGCGTTGAATGCCTCTACCAAAATCCTTAAGATATCTGATGCTATGTAAGAAGAACCGACTCTGGACCACCAGAATACTTGCTCGTAGCTCACCGACTGAGCTGCCATTGCTTGAATTCTTGTCTTGTCAAACAATCTGCAATATGATACAACACGTCAGTCACAGAATATATGAATTGGCACAGTGCTAGTAGGATCTCTTGGTGTAGTAGTCAGTTGCATAGTAGAGATGGTCAGGAGAACCCATTATCATCAGAACTTCTTGTTTCATTCTAGGTTCATAGATGTGGTTAAGCTGTTTTTGAAATTTAAAAACTATAATATAGAATGGTTTAAACAGGTAGCTTCTTCAGTGATCAACAATACTTAAACATTTTTCCTTAGATTTTTTAATAACCATGATTATTTTTACAGGCGCATTTTCAAATTTCTTTCAGTTTTTCCCCAAAATAAAGAGAAAATACGATTACGGTGTTCTGATTTTCATCCTCACCTTCAATATGATAACAGTATCTGGATACTGGGTTAATAATATATTTCGCATGGCTTACAAACGACTTTCCACAATAGCAATAGGATTTGTTTCTCCAATCTGGGCAGGCGAGGATCCTCATAAGTCTATTTTTAAAAAAATCTAGGGCTTAGCAGATTCATAGAAGGTGAACCCAACCTTAACTATAGAATACCCTTACAATTTTATTGGATTGTAGAATACACCTTGCAATCAAAGAAAGAAATTCAAACATCTTAACAGAAAATGTTTTGCAAAAATCAAAAGGGCTCATGGATTTTTTAATTGGCAAACCTTTGATAGAAGAGAAACTGGGCAGTGAGCAGAAATCAAGATTCTGAAATATAAGACGGCTCAACTCTCCTGCTCCGTTGGTTAAATCATTTCCCTCAACCTTCAGGTTCCCTGCAACTGCTACGGTAAGTTTAATATTCGAATTTGTGCAAGTCTCATTAGTTGGAATCTCAGCCAAGTAAATGGAAAATAAAGTAATTTGGAGCTTTGTTAAAGCTGGTGTAAATGTAAGGGAAAGATATAATTCCTACAGTTAAAACCTTATTTTGAACCTCAAATCTTTCAGAAACCATCACATCCCTTTGGATTTTAGATTTGAAGAACCGAAAAAGAAAAAAATGATTTTGGATTTGAAGAACCGGAAGAGAAAAAAATATATTGACCGCCTTATTAGAATATGATTATAATGGACACTGTCTATCTTTATGATTATAATCAGGAAGAGAACATGGATTGCTCTTACAACATAGTTACACAATAGTTGCCATGTTGGATTTTGGATTTACCTAAAAATCCCTAAAGAATATTATGTGAAAATTACCCCGAATAATGCATACACACAGCAGGGTAAAAATCAGAGCACAAAGACATTGTGACCTAAAAATGAAATCCTACCAGGGATGAAATCCTCCCAGGGGTAATGATGGCCATGCCTATTTGAAAATATCAAGTGACCAACTAACCATTTCAAATGATGCTCTGCTTCTTGCACCCCTGCTTCTGCTGATACCGCCGCCCAGAGCCTCGCATAACCCTTCAAAACCCTAAAGCAAATGTTTTGAAAAAAACCAGGTTTTTTTTTACGCGGGCTTAATTTCTTTTGCTAGATATACCAAATGTTGAAAAATGGGCGGGGGCTTAATTTCTTTTGCTAGGTATGCGAAATGTTGAAAAATGGTACGTGTTTTTCATAATAAAAATTTGTGAGACTATAACCTCCAACACCATTGACTCCAAAATGTGTGAAAAATTAATTGAGGAGTCTTTACTCGTTAGAACCACTCAAGAGATTAAGAAGCATTGGTCCCATGAGGAAGAGACTGACAAATTCATAAAGATTCTATTTTTTTATCACTCCACGAGTTAGACATAATGCTATGTAATAATTTATTTCACATCGTAGATAAACTTTGTTGATATCTTATTTCTAGTAGCTTTAGAACTAGGGGTTCTAAGACATATGTCACAAATTTTTATAAACATAACATCAACTATGGCTTGCCAATTATTAGGGATCTAACAATAATAATTTTCCTATATCTCTATCAGCTTGTTCATGGAAAATTTTCAACCATATTGTGTTCCATAAGCTATGTTGAAATCTAAGTGTAATACAGGAAACAAAACGGCCATGTAGAACCACCATTGGTATGTAGACATGTTGGTAGTTGAGAGGGAAATGATTTTAAGGCATATCATAATTCTAAGTGGTCTCAAAAATATAAATATTAGATAGAAAGATGAAGCAATGGCAATTTCAACTTGTGACTACTTTCACTTTTTTAGGTCCTTGGTTTTATGGAGAAAAATGACCAGCCAAAAAAAACTGCCAAATTTTCAAAAATCTACCTCCAACAACATACATAAACCTCATAAACCTACTCCATGCCAAGATATCTTCTTGAATATACCCCAAGTCAACACCTTGTTATATAGTTCCAGTGACTGCAACAATGTGTTTTCTAAAGGAGATGTGGTTTTCCATAAGGAATTCCACCACTTACTTTACTTCTTGGTCCTCATTCAAGAACATGGCCTTGTAATGAAGGCTTGTAGTGTAATCTATAGTAGGTTTCCATGTCTAGAACAAGGTATCTTCTGCCTACTTTAAGTAAATGAAACTCAATTTCAACTTGTCAATGAAAGCATTCCATTGTTTAGATTCATGTCCATCCAAACCCAACAAACCATCTTCAATCTATCACCCATTTTGCCACAAATGAGCTCTGTTTGAGACTACAAAATAAGAAAAATATGCATTATATGCATGCTCTTATTCCACGTTTTATGTCTATATTATATATATCCCCTGTATATAATCTAATATCAACCTAACTAAAATCATATGTCCTATCTAATAAAAATAAATCCACTAGTTCTAGAAAAATTGGGTCACGCTTCCTTTAAACGTAAATGTTTGACATCTACGATTTACAAAGCATGACTAAATCACATAATAATACAAAATCAATCCTAAAGGGTGCAAAAGAAAAAAATAATACTAGGAGTCTCCTCGTACAATGCTTGTTCATGTTCCTCGTTCTGTCGAGACACAATATTAGAAATGACAAAAAAGACAAATGGGGAGAAAAAGGGCATACTATTTGATATCATGGTGGGTTGTTTTAGAAGCTAAGGAGGTTGTTTAATCAAAAGGTTCTTCTTAGTCAAGGTGGGATATAGATCCAAATTTAGAGGGGGTTGATGTAAATTCGAGCGCCACTTCTTCATTGGGAGGTGGAAATTATTCTTTAAGATCTCTTAGAAGTTCCTCTTAGAGGGGTTCCTCTTCTTAGGAGGTCTAGGTTAGTATTTACACAAAGATCTAGGTCTAGGAATAGCAAGTAGAAATTATGCTCTCAAATTATCTTAGGATAAATTTATGAAGGAGCTTAATCAAGGAAAGAAAAGACTCGTTACTAGGGCCCTTAGAGTAGGGTTGACCTCTTTCATAGGTTCTCAATGGAATTCCTCTCTTTAAATATTAGAGGGTTGGGGGTCCACTAGAGGAAATTGGCTTTGAAGAGGTTGACTCAACTTAATAATAATGTTTCTATGTTTATGCCAGAAACCTTGGGAAAGGATGACTCCATTGTTTCTTATTGGGTTTTTACCACTGGCTTGTTAAATGACAACTTCAAATGAATTGTATAGGGGTTCTTCCTCTTTTTTAATTTTTTTATTCACTAACAATGGAAGAGGAGGACATCTAGTGGACTTTTATCAATAGTTTAAGAAGCACTAAAAGATCCATTCATGGAGATCCCAATATCTAATTCCAATAGTAAAGTATAGTAAAGTAACATTTACTTTCTAAATTTGTATTCCCTTTGCTTTCAAAACAATTTACAACTAAATGTTTTTAGTTTTGAAATGATCTCTAGATCCTTCTTATGTACACATTCACAAATTTTATATGAACTTGTTTGATTGGCTATGGGTTTTGGATTACAATATATCCCACTCAAAGGCCAATACAACTATAGAGGGAGAGGGGGTAGGGGGGGTTAGGTAAAGAAAGGGGGGGAGGGGGAAGGGGAGGGTGAAGGGGAGGGGGAGGAATAGGGAGAGAGAAAGGAATATGGAGGTAGAAATAGATGGAGGATTAGAGATAAAGGGAGGGGGGAGGAAGAAAGAGAGGGAGAGGAAGAGAGAGAGGGGCCATGAGAAGGTAAAGGGGGACATAGATAGAGAGGGAGGTGTTATAGAGAGAGAGGGGGAATGGAAAGAGAGAAGGGGGATGGGTGAGAAAGGGATAGAGGGGAAGTGTTAGAGAGATATAGAGAGGAGATGGGGGAGGAGTGAGGGAGGGAAAGATAGAGGGGAACGAGTGAGGAAGGGAGAGAGGGGGGAGGAGGGAGGGATGGAAAGAGAGAGGGTAATGGGTGAGGAAGGGAGAGAGAGGGGACACTCTTTGGATATCTTGAGTGGTGATTCAAGGTGTCACTTAGGCATGGATGCCTAGAATATTCATTTAGTGGTCATGGATTTTGTTTTCACCCTTGAACATGTCAAGGACCCAATATCCATACCTAATTATGCAAACCATCTAAAGGAACTAACATTCACACTTGGAGGGAAATGATTCTGTTGGAGGTCAAGTGTGGTGCTTCAATTCATCCTTTAGGAATTAAATTCCTAAGACTTCCTTTATGACACAAGACATGGGATTCATCCCTTGATCATCTTTAGGGCCCCAATAATTACTCCTACTACTAAAAACCACATAATCCCATACATATACCCACAAAAACAACTTGAGCGCTAGTTTGAAGTGTCATTCATTTCCATGTAGATGCCTAAGATATTCCTTTAGGGATTAAGGCTCAAGTTTCATACCCCAACCATGCCAAAGGACTCGAGATCCATGCCTAGAGCTCAAAAGTGCTAATTGAATCCATATCACCACTCAAATGCAAACGAATCCATCAATAAGTTATGTGATGTATTTAAAGGCATTGTTATTAGATGTAGATGACTAGAAGCTTCCTCTAGGACACAAGCATTTTGTTTCTTAACCATGTCTTGGGCCTTGAGTGCCATTGCTAATTTCTAAAACCCCTTGATGGCATGAATATCCCCACTTAAAGGCCAATGGTGCTTCAAGGCTTGGACATGCCTCCGGATTCCTCCATGGTTTCTCTAGGGCCATAGGCATGGTCTTCCTCCCTGGAAATCCATTCCCAATACCCTACTACACATACATATTTATCAAAACCACCCAATGCCACAAACATCATCAATCATAGGCCAATGATACCCTTGGGAGATCACCTTTTGTTGGTGGAGGAAACCTTCTTAGCACTATATGGTTAAAAGATTCATTTAGGGATTGAGTTTCAAGTCTACTCCATTACAATGTCCAAGGCCCCACAACCACAAGAGCTATAAATATAGTACCATGGACACCCATGAAAATTTATGCATAGTTCTTTGAGACATTGAGCATGTCTCTAGATGCCTCAATGGTTTCTTTAGAGCCAAAGGCACGACCTTAATCCATGTAATTCCATTCCCAAGGCCCTAGGACACCTTCATAATTTTCAAAACCATCTAATGGCACCAATATCTTGAATCATAATCCATTGATACCCCTCAACAGTCCATTTGGGGTCAGTGGATAAATCCTACTTAGTTCTAAATGGCTAGAAGAGTACTTTAGAGCCTGAGGTTTAGGTATCCTCCAATAACCATGTCTAAGGACCCAATTCTATAATACATAGATACATAGTACCATAGATACCACTTTGAAGCCATGCATGGTGCTTTGAGGCAGTTCTTGTGGCTTTGAATGCCTCAACGATTTCTTTAGGGCCAAAGGATTGGTTTTATTCCTTAGAACATCATTCTGAATTCCTTGAGGCACCTACATACTCTTCAAAACAACCTATTGGTACTGACATTCTAAATCATATGCTAATTATATAGTAATGTGTGCTTGGTGGATACCACCTCCTTAGCCTTAGCTGGCTAGAATATTCCTTTAGGGATTGAGGATCAAGTGTGCTCTGTTGACCATGTCCAAGACCCCAAGGTAGAAAACCTAGATACATATTTCAATGGATACCCCTATGAAGTTGTGGATGATGCCTTGACACATTCTTCATGGCTCTAAATTCCCAAATAATTAATTTATGGAAAAACACATAGTTGTCTTTCTTAGAATATCATTCCCAAGGCCTCGACACATGTAGATATTACTCATAACCATCAAATTGCACTAACATCCTCAATCATAAGCCAATTATACCCTTAGGAGTCCATGTGTGGCTTGTTTAAGTATCCCTCTTATCCTTGGAATATCGATAAAAGATTCATTTATGGCTTGAGGTTGAGGTCTCATCCCATGACCATTTCCAATGCCTCAAGTCCCCATGACTTGGATACATACTTCCATGGATGCACTACGAAGCCATGTGTGGTGATTTGTGGCATTATTAATGGCTTTGGATGCCTAAATAATTTATTTATGGCCAAATGCATGGTACTATTCTATAGAATGTCACTCCCAAGGCCCCAAGACACATGTGTATTACTGCAAACCACCTAATGACACTAACATCCCCAATCATAGGTCGATGATACCCTTAAGAGCCCATGTTTGGTTGGTGGAGTAAACATTCTTATCCATGGATAGCTAGAAGCTTCCTTTAGAGGTCTCTTCCACTGACCATGTCAAAGGCCCTATGGCCATAAGACCTAGATACATAATGGTATTGCTACACGTGAAAAGTCATGTGTGGTGCTTCGAGGATTTCTTCATGGCTCTATATGCCTCAATGATTTCTTTAGGGCCAAATGCATGGTATTCCTTCCTAGAAATTTATTTCCAACACCCTGATACTTGTGCATACTACTCAAAAAAACCTAATGGCACTAACATCCTCAATATTAGGCCAATGACACCCTCAAAAGGCCATGTGCAATTGGTGGAGAGACTTTCTTATCCCTATATGGCTAGAATATTCCTTTAGGTATTTAGCTTCATTCCTTCTCCCATGCCCATGTCCAAGTTTCCAATTCCCAAAGACTTGGATACATAGTGCCATGGATACCCTTGGGAAGTCACACATGGTGCTTTAAGGCATTGTTCATGGTTTTGGATGCCTCAATGGTTTCTTTAGGTCCAAAAGCATGGTCTTTCCCTTAGAATTTCATTCATAAGGCATCAAGACACATACATATTTCTAAAACCCAATTAATGGAATCTTCATCCTTAGTCATAGGCCAATGACACACTTAGGAGGAAATGTGTGGTTGGTGGAGGAAAAATTCTTAGTCTTGGATGGATAAAAGATTTCTTCTAGGCCCAAGTTTTAGGTCTCCTCCATTGACCATGTCCAAGTCCTGAAGGCCCCAATACCTAGATACAAAATTCAATGGATACCCTTCCAAAATCATGTGTGGTTCTTTACGACATTTTTCATGGCTCTAGATGCCTCAATGGTTTATTTAGGGCCAAAGGAATTGTATTTATTTCTATAGAATCATTCCTAAGGCCCTAAGACACCTACATACTTCTCAAAACCACATAATTCCATTAATATCCTCAATCATAGGAAAATGATAACCTGAAGAGTCCATGTGTGGTTGGTTGACATGATCTTCTTAGCCTTGGATGGCTAGAAGATTATTTTATAGCTTGCACCTCGAGTACTCTTCTCTAACCATGTCTAAGACTTTGAGACCCTAAGAAATCCCTAATGATGCACATATTAGCTCTCTAAGTTACACATATCATTGGGAGGTCATATGTGATATTTTTAGGTGTTAATCATGGCCTTGAATTCCTAAAAACTTCCTTTAGGAACTAAGGTCCGATTTTCCTACCCCAACCATATCTAGGGCCTTAAGACCCATACCTAATTCAAAACCATAATAATGGCACCAATATCACTACTTGTAGGTGACAAATAACCCCAAGAAATTAGGCACGATGGCTTTAGGTATCATGTTTGGACCTAGATGCCCATAATATTTCTTTAGGGATCAAAGATTTGCTGTCCTCTCTCAACCATGTTCAGGCTTGTTAACACCTAGTTGTGGTTGCACTACTAGAGGGTTAATGACCAAGAAGATTCCATTAGGATGGTTATATTGTATGTTGATCCAGATGTACACATTGATCAGAGTTCTTTCCAAAGCAATTAACAAAGTCTAGGACTCTTATTTCTAGTAGTTACATTTTTCCAAGAAACTAAGATAGGGGGGCATGTGACATTGATATTCATGCATTCACACCTCTTTTATATAGATCCATGAGACCCTTATCATACTCCTCTTCTTACTCAAACCCTAGATGCATCCCCCTGTGTGCAGGTGGTGGAAATATATTATTGTCATAAGGCTAAAAAAAGAAATGCATTGGAAATGCATAAACCTTGCATGAATTTGGCCATTGGGGTTGAGGTTAAATTAAACAAAGTATTACAGATGAGTGAGAAAACCCTTGTTAGTAGATATTTAGATCCTGAGGTTCAGGTCCCCTCCCTTGACCATGTCCAATGCCCTAAGTCCTAATGACCTAGATGCATAGTACCATGGATACCTTCTGAAGCCATGTGTTGTGCTTTCTAGCATTATTTATGGCTTTGTATGCCTAAATGGTTTCTTTAGGACCAAAGGCATGGTCCTTTTCTATAGAGTGTCATTCCCAAGGCTCTGAGACATGTGTATAATGCTCAAAACCAACTATTGGCGTTAAAATAACTAATCATAGACCAATGATACCCTCAAGAGGCCATTTGTGGTTGGTGAAGGCATCCTTCCTTGATATGGATGGCTAGAAGCTTCCTTTAGGGCCGTATTTTAAGTCTCTTTCATTGACCATGTCGAATTCCCTAAGGCCACAAGACCTAGATACATAATGCCATGGATATCCCTACAAAGTCATTATGGTTCTTCGAGGCATTGTTCATGGCTGTGGAATCCTCAATGATTTCTTTAGGGATAAAAGCATGTTATTCCTCCCTTGAACTTCATTCCCAACACCCTAAGACATGTACATACACCTCAAAACACCCTAATGTCACTAACATCCTCAATCATAGGTCAATGACCCTTGAAAGGCAATGTGTTTTTGGTGGATAGAACCTTCTTTTCTCTAGATGGCTAGAAGATTCCATTAGAGCTTGAGCTTCATTCCTCCTCCCATGACCATTTCCAATCCCCCAAGTCCCCAAGACTTGGATACATAGCGCTATGGATACCCTTGCAAAGTCACGCATGGTGCTTTAAGGAATTGTTCCTGGTTTTGGATGCCTTAATGGTTTATTTAGGGCCAAATGAATGGTCTTTTCCCTAGAATGTCATTCTCGAGGCATTGAGAGGCATACATATTTTCAAACCCACCTACTGGAATTGCCATCCTTAATAATAGTCCAATGCCACCCTTAGGAGGGCAGGTTTGGTTGGTAGAGCAAGCCTTCTTAGCCTTGGATGGATAAAATATTTCTTTAAGGCCCAAGGTTCAAATTTCTTCCACTGACCATGTCCAAGACCTCAAGTCCCTAAGATCTAGATACAAAGATCAATGGATACCCTTGCAAATTCATGCATGGTGCTTTGAGGCATTTTTCAGGGCTCTAGATTCCTTAGTGTTCTATTTAGGGCCAAAGGCATGGTATTCTTCTCTATAGCATCATTCCTGAGGTCCTAAGACACCTACATACTTCTCAAAATCACATAATGGTGTTAATATCCTCAATCATATGACAATGATACCCTCAAGAGGTCATGTGTGGTTGGTTGAGGCGATTTTCTTAGCCTTGGATGGCTATAAGATTCCTTTATGGCTAGAGGTTCATGTCTCCTCCATTGACCATGTCCAAGTCCCCAAGGCCCCAAGAAATGGATACATAGTGGCATGGATATCCATGCAAGGTCAGGCATGGTGCTCTAGGCATTGTTCAACACTCTGGATGCCCCAATTGTTTCTTTAATGCCAAATGCATGGTTGTTTTCCCTATAACATCATTCCCAAGGCCTCGAGACATGCAAATACTAGTCAAAACCACCTAATGGCAATGACATAATCAATCATAGGCCAATGATACCCTCAAGAGGCCATGTGTTTTTAGTGGAGGAAATATTTTTAGCCTTAGATGGATGAAAGAATCATTTAGATCTTGAGATTTATCTCTCCTCCACTAACCATGTGTAAGGACCACCACAATACATAGATACATAGTTCCATAGATACCCCTATGAAGTAATCAATGTTGCTTTTAGGTAGTACTCATGGATCTACATGCGTCAATGATTTCTTTAGGGCCAAAAACATGGTCTTCTTCCATGGAACATAATTCCAAAGGGCTTAAGACATGTGCATGCTACTTAACACCTCCTAACTATAACAACATCCTCAATCATAGGCCAATTATACAACTAGGAGGTTGTGTATGGTTGGTGGAAGCAAACTTATTACCCCAATATAGTTACAAGCTTCCTTTAGGGGCAAAGGTTAAGGTATCCTCCACTAACCATGTGTTGTTGTTGGAGGAAACTTTCTTGGTGGAGGAAACCTTCTTAGCCGTGGATGGCTAGAAGATTCATTTAGTGGTCGATATTTAGGGCTCCTCCATTAATCTTATCTAATACTAGAAGGCCATAAGACCTAGATACATAGTGTCTCAATGGATTTGGATTCCTTAATGGTTTATTTAGGGATAAAGTCATGGTAATCTTCTATGTAATATCATTACAAAATCCTTGCGACACCTACATAAGGCTCTTACTTTAATTTTATGACTCCAATAAAGGACTTGAGATCCATCCCTCTATGCAAAAAATCTTGATTATGCTCATATCCAACTATTATGTCAAATATCAACCTTAAATGGTGTATGTTATGGTTCATGGTCTTGATCATTGCCCATTACCTCAATAATATTATGTTAGGGTATAATTCTTTCAATTTCTTCCCCAACTATTTACTCAGACCCACCATTAGTACACAAAACCACATATTTCCACCCATATCCCACTTTGAGAATAATGCTATCGTATACATTGCATGATTTGCTAAGTGATAGTTTGAGTCATTGCTATTAGTCCAATATGCTTAAAACCGTCCTTTAGGGCCTAGTTCCTGTAATTCCTCTCATGACTATGTCTAAGGTTTGCATACCTAGTGTCACTTATATGAATGCTCAGATGCCAAGTATAGTGTTTGGATTTTATGGGTGCGATTTAAAGCTTCTCCTAGAGTTTAAAGCCCAAGTTTCCTCCTATGACATTATACAAAAACCTAAGACCCGTGCATACTAGAAAAAAATGCATAATGGTGTTGAGTTCCTTACCTATAGGTAAATAATAACCCCAATATGTCATGTGTAGTGCTTTGAGCTGTTGTATTTTTCCTTGTATGCACAAAATATTTTACTAGGGAATAAGGCCTAGGTTTCCTCTCTCAAACATGTTAAGGGCTTAAACACCCATATATAGTGCTTAAAAACAACCTCTTAGTTACATTAATACCCCTAATATCAAGCCAAGGATATCCTTAGGAGGCCTTATGTGGTGTTTCAAGGTATACTTGTTAATCTTATATGCCTAGGTTTCCTCTAAGGTAAGGCATGGGGTTCCTTCCTTAATCATCTCTATGCCCTAAAGACTTACACATAGTTTTAGTTCCTCCAACTCCCCCTATTATCCATATTACAAGGCCATAGATCTTCTCAAAAATTGATTTGTGTTAGTGTGACAAATCGTTATTATCCCTACATGCCTAGAGGTTTAATTAGGCTAAGGCCTAGGTTTCTTCTCATAACTAGGCTGAAAGCCAATACACCTATCACTAGTGATCAAAACATTATAATGCAATCAATATCTACACATACATGTTAAGAATATTCTTAGGAATATATTTGTGTTCACCATATTTCTTGGTTCTAGATTCCTAAAAGATTCATTTAGGGCCCAAGGAAGACGTTTCCTCCCTCGAACATCTCCAAGGATTTGAGACCCATGTCTTCTACACAAAGCCTAGTAATGATATTAATATCCATTAGGAAAATTAATAATATCATTAAAAATATGCCCTATCAAATAATGAAATCTCAATTCAAATCATTTTTATTAATATTTTATAATAGTAATAAATTAAAAATGGTTGTATTTAATTATTTGTGAAATTTAAGAATCATGGGTATTTATTTGCTTGAATAATATTGAAAATGAATAGTCGACTTGAGCTATTTAGAAAATAATTATTTGTGAGCTTGTTTTGTTTGTGGTGAAACACCTCATAAATGAATCATGTGAGCTTGTTGGTTTAAATAGTAATAAAAACAAATAATTGAATTTGATGTGATTGTGGTTTAAAACCTCATAAATTAATCATGGGCATTTATTTGAATGAAAAAAATTGAATTAAGTTATTACAAAATAATTATTTGTGATGTTGTTGTGTTTATGGTGCAAATCATCATAATTAAATCCTTTTTGTACATGTCCATGTGACATATATGAGCTTAGCCCCACTATATGGTACTTGACAAAATGACATGTCTTTATGCTTATGATTCCTTTAGGCTAAGGCATATGATCGTTCACTCAACAATGTTGAGGGCCATTGGACCTATCCCTACTGATTATAAACTTATAATAGTGTGAATGTGCATACTTAGAGGCTATGAATACTCTTAGGAATATGTGTGGGGACCTTTGTGGTGCCTTTCTTGGTCCTAGATTCCTAAAAGCTTCTTTTAGGACCTTAGCTAGAGGTTTTCTCCATTGATCATATAGATGGATCTAAGACCCATGTCTTGTGTTAAAAACCTAATAATAATACTAATTTCCATAAAAAAATTAAGAAGATAAAATTATCTCAAATGAATAATCAAATTTAAATTAAAATAGTTTTTTTACTACTTTATAATAGTAATAAATTAAAAATAGTTGTTTTTATGTATTTGTCAATTGTATTTATATGTTTAAATAATATAATAAATGAATTGAGCTATTTACCAAATATTTTTTTTGAATTTGTTGTGCTTGTGATGTAAACCTCATAAATGAATCACGTGATTTTATTTGCTTAAATATTCTACGTGAATTTATTTGCTTAAATATTCTAACTATAAATATTTGAACTTCTTGTAAGTATGGTGCAAAAACTCATAAATCAATCTTTGATAATTTATTTTAATTGATGAAAAAATAAATAAATATTGAATTGAGTTATTTTCAAAATAATTATTTGTGAATTTGTTTATGGTGCAAATCCACATAATTAAATCCTACGTGTACATGTCCATGTGGGAAATAATAGCTTAGCACTACTTTATGGTACTTGCCAACATGGCATTTCTCATAAAGGTAAAACTCAATTTCCAATAATATTAACTAATATAGCACCATATTAACACCACAAAATATAAGTGGTGCTAATACCACCACTTTAACACCACAAAATATAAATGGTGCTAATAACACCACTGTAACACCACATTATTGTAAGTGGTGCCAATACCACCACATTTACACCACAAACGATAAGTGGTGCTAACTTGTGGTGCTAAAAGATGGATTTTCTTGTTGTGTATGGAAATAAATTATGACTTTTGTTTTGTTTTTCTGGGTTCGGGGATCCTTTGAAGGCTTGCTGTTATGGAGAAGGCCAGCGACCTGAGATGGAGTCTACAGTTCGCTCTTCTACTAATCCTCGACAGTTTTTTCTTTTTCGATTCTTATCATGTCAATCGGTTGTCGTCGTTTATTTTTGCACAATCTCATACGAACTTGAATTCTGTAGTGCGTTCGCTTGGTCATTCCTCGTCTGGATTGCTCCAAAGCCGGGATGCAGGATCATGAATCCCAATATGCAGGAGCTTCACTCTTGGTCGAATCAACTACTGCAATTCCTGGTAACAAAAGTTCTGTCAATGAGATAATCCAGGTTAATATCAGTGCATTTTAGATCTCTAATTCTTGTATGCAATAGTTTTTTTTCACAAGGGAATGGGAATAAGTGATGAGAAACACAACGAAACTTTTAGATATTTCATAAATAGTAAGGGTGGTAAATCATCGACCTTTCACACAAAAAAAACTTGACTCTGAAAAACTCAAAGTTCCTGGCTCCTGACATCCCCCTCCTTGGAGAGTGTGTGCAGTAATAATATAGAAAAGGGTTAAAGGATAGCTGTGTGGTAGTGTAGAAGCAAAAGAAATGGAGGGGTGGTATTTGGAAAGTGGAACTCGGCTTGAGACGCGGTCAGGCAGCTATAAGGAAAGCGATTTTACGTAGAGAACAGAAACAGAAGCCGGGGGTTCCTCTGTTGCCACCGGTGATATCTACCTAAATGCTCACGCCTTTCATCAGTAAGACTTCTATTTCAACTATATATCTAGATCCTTAATTTGCTTGATCATATTTTAATGGTTTCGGTCATAGCTGTTTGTAAGATTTACTGGATTTGCACTTTTCAGTGTTTATGTTATCGGGAGTTATATAGTGAAATGGTGTACCGAGAGGGGGAACCGCCTCTGGTACACGATGGGCCCTCTAGGAGTATCTATACAACGAAAGGTAGATTCACTCACCAGCTTGAACTGGGGAATCAGTTTGTGACATTGGATCCAGAGGATGCCCATGCTTATTTTCTATCCTTTAGCATATATATGATGGTGAGATACATTTAGAATCCCAACACATATGATGTCAAATCCTTAAAACCGTTTGTGAGAGATTATGTTGATGTGGTTTCCAACAAGTACCCGTTCTGGAATCGGACTCTGGGCACCGATCATTTCATGCTGTCATGCCATGACTGGGTATGCATTTTGTTATGGATTTTCTGTTCTAAAACGTTTAAAATAATCTAAAGTTGTTGACCTAAATTGCTAAGAAAAATCCATAGATTGAATGACCTAGCAAGTTTTAGGTCATATTCCTTAAAGTTGTAGATCTAGATTGCTAAGAAAAATCCATAGATTGAATGACCTGGCCAGTTTTAGGTCATATTCCTTGGGTTATGTTATGGATGTGCTTGTTAGACAATATTGTTAATAGGCAGTTGTTGATAAATCTGATTATATATTATGAGAGTTGTAATGGATCTATTGATAATAAAAAAATCATTAAAATGAAGGTTGGAGGTAGAAATAAACAAAAGATAATATAGAATGAGCTACGGCTCTTCAATCTTTATTCATAAATGGAAGATCAATTGATGTCATACAAACCAAACTGTAATGTGTATTTAAATATTTATGGAAACCCTAAAAACTCTAACCTAGCTTTTGCATGCATGCAAAGCATGTTGTTGCATTTATTAAGTGCACTTCAATATAGGAACTAAAGTAAAAGCTAAGCTAACTAAAGTAATTACTATTTCTAACACTCCCTCTTAATTACTACTGCTGACTACCGTAGCTTTTACAATGCTTAAATTATTTCTATGGGTTTCAAAAATATCTTTTGCCAATGGCTTTGTGAATATGTCAGTCAATTGGTCAATCGATTTACAATGCTCAACATGAACTTCACCATTGTTCACAAGTTCTCTTATGAAATGATATCTGGTATCAATGTGCTTTATTTTCTAGTGAAAAACATGGTTCTTGGATAGAGTGATTGCTGAATTGTTGTCATAATATATTGTTGTTGGTCCTTCTTGTTTCTGTTGAAGACCTTCTAAAACTTTGTGTAACCAGACTACTTGACATGCTGTTGATGTTGCTGCTACATACTCTGCTTCTGTTGATGAAAGTGTCACAATGGGCTTCTTCTTAGATGCCCATGAAATCACACATGATCCAAGATGAAAAACATGACTGGAAGTACTCTTCCTGTCATCCAAACTTCCTACAAAATCACTGTCAGTGAAACCTGTCAAAACATCATACTCAGTGCTTGATTATAAAATTCCGTAGCTTGAAGTCCCTGCAACATATTGTAAGATCCTTTTGCCAACTTACCAATGCGAGTCTTTGGGAGACTCCATGAACCTCGAAATCAAGCTAACAACAAACATAATATTTGTTCTCGTAGCTGTGAGATACATGAGACTTCCTACAAGTCTCTTAAACAATGTTGGATCTATATTGGGACTGTCATCTTCTTTGCTCAACTTTGTACCTATTGCCACTGGTGTAGGTGTTGTTTTGCAATTAAGCATTCTGAATCGCTTAAGAACTTCATTAGCATATTTATTTTGAGAGATAAATATACCTTTTTCTTAATGTTCTACTTCTAATCCAAGAAAGAACTTCATTAATCCAAGGTTTGTCATCTCGAACTCTTTCTTCATAGCTTCCTTGAACTCATCTACTAAGAGGCCACCTGTAAAAATCATATCATCAACATATAAACAAATTATCAAAATCTGTCCTTGTTGATTTACCTTTGTGTAAAGTGTTGGTTCGCTGCTACTTCTACTAAACCCATTTTTTATCAGATAAGAATCAATTTTGTTGTACCAAGCTCTTGGAGCTTGCTTGAGCCCATATAGAGCTTTCTTCAACTTGTAAAATTTCTCTTCATGTTCTTTTATTTCATACCCATGTGGCTACTCCACATAAATTTCTTCTTCAAGAATTCCATTCAAGAAGGTCGACTTGACATCCATCTGATACACTTTCCATTTTTTCTAGGTTGCAATTGCTAGGACTACTCTTACTGTGTCCAATCTTGCCACTGGTGCAAACGTTTCTCCAAAATCAATTCCTGGTTGTTGTGAGAAACCTTTTGCTACTAACCTTGCCTTGTACCTACCAATCTCACATTTTTCATTGAGTTTGGTCTTATAGACCAACTTCACACCAATGGGTTTCTTATTCATTGGTAGGTCAACTAGATCCCATGTATCATTTATCTCAATGGAATCTATCTCTTCGTCCATAGCCTTTACCCAATGCTCTTGTTTTACAGCCTCTTCATAAAACACAGGTTCACTAGTAACCATATAGATCCAAATCCTAGGCTCTATCAAGCGCCGAGAGGGATCAAATCTCCCGAGGTGCAAACCCCTCCTTGAATAGCTCCTTGAGTGCAATACCTGAGCCACCTAATCCTAAGCTCTAAAGTCTCTAGTTTATGTCTCATATTTACTTTTTACTTTGCATTATTCTTTTTTGTTTATGTCCAACATAATATTTATTACTTTTTACTTTGTATTATTCTTTTTTGTTTACTTTGTATTATTTTGTTACTTGACAAAATCTCATATTTACATTTTACTTTGTATTAAAAGTAAAAAGTAAAGTCTCTAGTTTAAGTCTCATATTTACATTTTACTTTGAATTATTATTTTTTGTTTATGACCGACATAATATTCATCACCTAATCCTAAGCTCTAAAGTCTTTAGTTTAAGTTTCATATTTACTTTTTACTTTGTATTATTCTTTTTTGTTTATGGCCAACATAATATTTATTACTTTTTACTTTGTATTATTCTTTTTTTATACTTTGTATTATTTTGTTACTAGACAAACACTCACATGTTAGAAGATATCCCTCATACTACACTTGACAAACTCGACAAACACTCACACATGTTACAAGATCTCCCTCATACTACACTCGACACATGTTACACGATCTCCCCCATACTGGGCTGTAGAGCGTCTCTCGACACAATAAAAACATAATTGGTATTTGCATACAATTCATCATAAGTATCTTCCAATCTTCTAGTCTTTCCATTACTGTGATCAGATTCATTACCTAATTGCGGACTTGATGCTTCACTTTGAACTAAGTTTCTTGGTGTTCTTTTTGGAGTATTTGCTACTGGTGAAGATGCTACTGGACCCTGTTGTCCAATCAGCTCCTCTTCTACTCCAACCTCTGGTTGGGGTATTGCAGCTCCCACACCCTTGTCTATGGTTCCATTCCATGACTCTTCCTCCTTGAACAAAACATCTCTGCTAAGGATAACCCTTTTGGTAATAGGGTTATATAGCCTATAGGCTTTAGTTTCTTTATCGTATCCAAGAAATATACATTTCTCACTCGTGTCATCTAGCTTTTTTCTTAGTTGTTTAGGAACATGAGCATAAGCAACACAACCAAATATTATGAAATGAGAAACATTACAACTCATACCTGTCCATGCTTCCTCTGGTACTTTGTTCTTCATAATTTTGGTGGGAGATCTGTTCATCACATGAACAACACAAGCCACTGCGTCTCCTCAAAATTCATGGGATAAATGTCTTCCTTTCAGCATGCTCCTTGCCATATTCATGATGGTTCTATTCTTGCGTTCTGCAATACCGTTCTGCTGAGGTGTATATCTTGTAGTGAATTGCCTCTTGATTCCATGATGTTTGCAGTAATCATGAAATTCCTTTAAGTCATACTCTCCCCCTCCATCTGATCTCAATACTTTGAGTTGATAACCACTCTGTTTTTCAACCAGAGCCCTAAATTACTTGAACTTGCCAAAAGTTGCAGACTTCTGACGAAGGAAATACACCCATGTTTTTCTACTGAAATCATCAATAAATGTAAGAAAATAATAGCTTCCACCAATTGATTGAGTCTGCATTGGACCACACAGATCAATATGAATAAGTTCTAGAGGTGCATTTGCCCTTCGACACATACCTCTAGGAAAGCTATCCATGTGTTTCTTTGCAATGATGCAACACTCACAACTGTGTTCTGGCTCCTTCATAGGGGGTAATCCTTTTACCATCTCTTTCTACTGCAAAAACTTGAGACTACCAAAGTGAAGATGTCCATATCTAAAATGCCATAACCAATAATCATCCATGCAAGTGGCTTTTTGAGCAAAACAGGTTGCCTTGCTGCTACAATTCATGACTAGTGGATACATCATATTCCTATTCACTTGTATTTTGATGATCAACTGTCTATTTGGGGGTTTGTCATAGATTTCACAGTCTGATCCATCAAAGACAAGTCTGTAATTCTTTTCAGTAAGTTGTCTAATGCTAAGCAGATTATGCTTCAATCCTGGAGCATAATATACATTTGTGATTGTCTTTTGTTGGCCTTGTTTGGTCAGAATGTTGACCACTCATTTTCCAAGAACTGGAACTACCTCATCTGTGTCAACTTTGACCTCTGTCCTCACTGATCCATCTAGGTCTGCAATTAGACCTCTATCACCTGTCATATGGTTACTGCAGCCACTATCTAAAAGCCAAAGTCCCTTTGGGATTTCGTGTGCAGCATGACATGTAAGAAATAACATATCTTCTTTATCCTCAAAGGTATTAGTCACATTAGCATTATGACTTGCTTGACCAGGCTTTTTCTTTCTACATTCATGAGCATAATGCCCAAATTTATTGCAATAATAACACTTAATATTAGATTTATCTGACCTTTTTTTGTCGTAGTTCCCGCCTTCATGGTTATGATAGTGATATTGATCTTCATTGCCATTACTTTGGCCACTTCTGTCTCTTCCTCTTGATCCTCCTCTGCCTCTGCCTCTGCCTCTACCTTTTGAGAATGAGACTTGTGCTTTGAAAGCATTCTCTAGAGAAGACTCTTCATTCATGTTTATTCTGGATTCATATGAGAGTAGCGATTCGGTCATCTCGTCTATAGAGAGAGTACTTAGATCCTTTGCTTCTTCAATCGCTGCAACTTTTGGATTAAATTTGTGGGGTAGGGATCTCAGAACCATTTCAACCACCCGTTGATCTTCGATCTTTTCACCATAGGTATTCAGCTGCTTAACAGTCCCCATGACTTGGGTCATGAAAGAATCTTCTGAGTCTGATTCTTTCATCTTCAGATCTTCAAAATCTCTTCTTAAGTTTTGGAGTGTAGCTGTTTATACCTTACCAGCACCCTGATAACTGGTCTCTAAGGTATTCAATGCTTCTTTGTCATGTAATGAAGCTGATATTTTTGGAAATACGTTGTTATCCAAAGCGTTCATTATGAGATGCATTGCCTTTGCATCTTTCTTCCTGTGCGTTTGCAGGACATCCTTTTCTACGTTTGAAAGGGCTTGAAAAGCTGCGTCATCTGTTGGTTCGGAATAGCCATTCACAACATATTCCCACATATCTTTTGACTTGAGATAAACCGCCATCCTCATGGCCCAGGCATCATAGTCCTTTTTCCCTATAAGAGGAGAAATCTGAGATTGATTGTTGCTAGAAGCCATAGGCGCTGCGGAGTCTTTCACTGGCCTTTTTAAAACAATCTCCTTCCTATTTAAAAAAAATAAATAAATAATGTCTCCCTCTTAAATAATTTTTTTTTTTGTAAAAACAATATCTTCTTCTCGTGTAAAAAAAAAAATTCTTACTTTAAGAATCTCGTAAAAGAAAATAATTTTGTGAAAGTAAAAACAATCACTCTTATGGAATAATTAAAAGAACTTCTTTCCCTAATTGTCGCGGGTCTCCCTAAATTATCGTGCTTTGGCCTATAGGGAGGGCGCGATAATTTCTGCAATTTTTTTTGTTGTAAAATTCTTCAAAGCTACGGCTTTGGCTTCTCCGGAACTCTCACGATCGATCTTCTCCTAAGCTCTGATACCAAACTAAAGGTTGGAGGTAGAAATAAACAAAAGATAATGCAGAACAAGCTATGCCTCTTTAATCTTTATTCATAAACGGAAGATCAATTGATGTCATACAAACCAAAATGTAATGTGTATTTAAACACTTATGGAAACCCTAAAAACTCTAACCTAGCTTTTGCACGCATGCAAAGCATGCTGTTGCTTTTATTAACTGCACTTCAAAATAGAAACTAAAGTAAAAGTTAAGCTAACTGAAGTAATTACTATTTCTAACAAAAAAGCATATATTGTTTGTCTTTATTTTAGTAAATATGTCTACAACACAATGCTCAGTAAGATTGCAAATATAATTATGGAAATATGAACATCATTAAAATTTAATTTATCGTCGTGACCGTGTAGATTGTAATTGTTGTGCAAATAGAATGCAAATATTTACATCAAAATACAATATACATAAATTGTATTGATGTGCATTGACATTGTTGTGCATTAGTATGTTTCAAAGATACTAACTGGATAGTTTCACTTTGAATAATAAGTTGCAAACTATTTGTTATCCATTTGAATTTGGAGACCGACCATGATAACATTACAATGGTTAATATATGAACTTTCTCCATAGTTTGGATTTTCTCAATAGAAGCAACCATCAACATAAAACAATTTTTAAATATTGATCATTATGTTAGATTTCTCTCCTAAAGGGAGTTTCCCCTTTCCGATGTAAAATAGTAATCATTAGACAACCATTGGGTTAGCTCTCCTTCATGGATGCTACCCTCTCATCACAATGCTTAAGTCCCTTTTTAAATTTAAAAGGCAAATACTTTATTTTACCTCTTTGCCTCTAGAATAATTAACTATATATGCATATACATGTAAGCATATCAATGGAAATCTTTCTTCACATGTAAACATATCAATGGAAATGTTTCTTCTCATATTGCAAAGGATAATATATATATATATATATATATATATATATATATTCATCAACTATAATACATTGATTCGTCTCAAGAGAAGTCGCTCTCTTGTCCCTCCTCAAAAATTGCATAAACATTATTTTAATATACTCAGTAAATTAGGTCAAAAATTGCACAAAGAATAATTTAATATACTCGAATAAAATAAGGTATGAGAAGGATCCACTCATCCGAAAGAGGTGGCCTTTATCTTCCATACCAACAAGGGTTGATCATAAAAACAATTATTAATAATAAAAAATTGGAACGTTTGCAATGCCATATATGGACAAATAGATTTTGTATTTTATCATTAAAAATGCATATGTTACATTCTTATGTGACCATTTCATACAGCTATGATGTATAAGTAAATTAACTTTGCAGTATATTAAATAGTCATATAGTGATGGTAAAGCTTATCGGTGAAAGAAAAAAATAGATTCTTTGTAATTTATATTTAAATTAAAATTATATTATTAGAAATTATATATTTAAAAATGTTAAATGGAATTTCAGAAAATATAAATTATATTAAATTATTCTCAACAAAATATATATATATCATTCATCATAATCATTTATCAACAAAACAATATATATATATATATATATATATATATATATATATATATGTCTCAAATGTATATTTTTTACAAAATGGCATATTGTGCCCAAACATGGAAGACTATTATATGGTGCCCCTAGATACAAAATGGCACTCATTGGTCACTCATTGACCTCTACCACCCTCGATACTATGACCTGCATCATTGAAATCAATCTTTCTCTTTATACCCAAACTAGAAGATGGAGCCTTTCTATATCTTGGTGTGCTTCTTCTCTCTGGAAACTAGACAAAGAAACAACATAATAATAAAACTTTTTCCACCATGAGTTAACACGTGTTAGAATTGAAACTTTACAATTCAATCCAAATTATCTCACTGAAGAAGCTGTAGTCAATCAAGAGGGTGTTTCCCTCCTCCGTGACCCCAAACTATCAGCTATGCCACCCTAAAATGGTTAATGGAATTAAAACATGAAATTTAAGCAAAATTGCCTAAAATAAATTCCATTCATTATACATAAAAAATTCTTCAATGAATGATCTCATCGTGAAAACTTTAGGAAATTTTGGAGATTCATTAGTAGGTGTATCACTTGGTTTCACGTGATACTCCTCTTGAGCATCTCATACCACATCCTCTATGGTATCATCGTGGGATAGTGATGGGGGGTGCATGAGGACGGGGTGGTGAGATCAAAGTAGTAGAGATGGCAGTGAATACTAGTAGTTGTTGTAGACGTGCATGAAATGGAAAAGGTGGTAGGGATGGGCGAGGATAATGCCCCATGGATTGTACTATGGGTGGTAGTGTTCTAGGAAGTACCGAAAGAGGTGAAAATGGTATTCCAAGTGCTGGGGAAAATTTTCCAAAGGCCGAACTTACCGAGACTCTCAGGACATATGATGGCTAGAAAGTCAGAAATGGTGGATTATATGATGGTGATATTTCTGACCTGTAAGGGAATAAGGCCACCTGCATACACATTTATTTATTTAATTAGTTAACCATTTAAATAAGATTTTAAAAAATTCACATTTTCAACAAGATTTAACTTCACACATGATACCTAAGAAGGTGGTGATGCATCCGCCCAAGGTGGACAAGATTCCTCACTATATGGTACCACAACATGTAAAAACATAAAATGAAGGAAAACATTATACACAAACTAAAAGCATATTAAAAAATGACAAACACTACAAGAAGGGACCATTTTAATTTATGGACCACTCACTCCACCATACCTAAGTATGTGATACACTAATGGAGCAGGTTGCTGTAACGACAACATCAGTGGCAGATACTAACAATGCCGCATTGCTTGGTGACGCAAGTGTGTTATCTGGGTGTAGAAACTATAAACACCATATAATTAGAAATATAAATAAAAAATATAATGATATAAATAATTATTGAAGAAAAAAGAGATGATCAACATGCTAACGATTTCCATATAACTATTAGGTATGTTGGTCTCCATTGTACCATATCAAGTCTTCCCATAGCTCAAAATTTATGTGGGTGGCATGACTCTCCGGGATGTCTCTCCTACCGAGACCCTACTATAGGGTATGAAGGCCCAAGTCCTCCACCAATGTCACTTGATACTCTCTCCTCACATGATAGGGATATGAAAATGTTGTGCTGCACTAATTAATGAGCCATGGTAGACAAGGAAGTTTTGGTTTGGGTAATTCTCCCCCTATCAATGGATGTTGGATGGGGGGTGGGATATCTCATTGAAAGAAAATAACCTAACATTGGATTGCTCCTATTATTCTATATATCCTACATAAACACACGACCCACCCCCTAAAATTCACCAATGTCAAAGTAGTTCACATGGTGACCTAACAAAAACTCAACATATTATTTCATGAGGAAATAGAGAGGAACTTCCCTATTATTGCAAGGAGGTTTGTCAAATAACATAAACCACCTATCCATCCAAAGTTCTTTAAATGGTTGGAAGGTGCACCAATCCATTCAAATGCGTCTCTTTGTCACTATTGGATTTAATTGAGTTCTTGGGTCAACAAATAATTCCATCAGTTGTTATTAGGATATGTTAATGTTGAGTATGATTGGCATTGATATCAAATAAGTTCATTAATGACAAAGGAAAATTATATCAATTTGGTGTAAATGGTCGATGCCATATTTAGTCAATGTTTAATTCTGGTTGGCTCTTAAAACTAGTCAAAAAGGTCGAAGCAAAAAGTGGTCAATAGTCATATACAGTTAGTCGGTACCGACCCCTAAGTCAATAGTCAACCTATTTTCGATCGGTGCTAACCTCGTGTATTATGGTCATGTCCTTATAAATTAATTCAATAGTTGACCTCTTGTCGATCACTGTCAGTTGAGTCGGAGTCAGAGATGTAGTCAACAACTTGGATTTGGAATCAAAGTTGTCAATCAAAACTGGAGTCACGAGTCGGAGTTGCAGTTGGAAAGTCGGAGTCGTATTTCGACATCGGAATCAAAAAGTCGGAGTTGAAATGTAAGAGTCGAGTTGGAAATCGGAATCGACAAATCGTATTCGAAACGACGGAGTTAGAGATGCTGAATTAAGAGTGTATTTTTGAGGTTCAGACTCCCGACATCTGAATCGACCAGTCGGAATCAGAACGATGGAGTCAAAATCGATGGCGAATATCGACACATTGTAAATCAACGAATAAGAAAGTCAGAATCGGGATTGTGAAGTCGAAGTGTTTCATAATCGCGCTGTTAATATTCACAGGTTAAAACAGAGAGGTAATTTCTAATTAGTTTTATTTGTAAAGGGTCACGATGAAGATTCGTGATTGCTAAGTGAAGAGGCACTATCGAGGGTATATAATCAAGGATTTAATCCTTCAAATAAAGTGGCTTTGTACATTCAAATAGCAGATCAAAAGGTGTACAGAAAACATAAAACACATAACATTTAAGGGTGGTTGGGAGGTGCAAGGACGGGCTACAAAAGCCTTTAGGAAGTCATAGCTTCCTTCCAGTTGTTGCTGGTAAACAGGGTGTCGTTGCATCCTCAAGTTGTAGCTGAAAATATTGGGTGTTGTAGCATCTAGCAAGTCGGTGCTTGCAAATACTTGTAAATATAATTTTACAGTAATATAAAGTTTTTGTGGTTTTCCCAATTGGGTTTCCACGATAAAATTTTGTGTTTTGTTTCTATTGTTGATTTTGTCTTAAAAGTGATAAAAATTAAAGAAATATCTAAATACTAATTCACCCCCCACCTCTCAGTATTACTTGATTTTACAAAAATTGGAATTAGAGCATGTCTCTTCACTAAAGTCTAACCGCTTGAAGAGAGATATTTTATCACTATGGATCAACGAGGAAAAATGTCCTCCAAGGTTCCACTATTCAATGGCGAGGATTATCCATTCTTGAGTGTTAGGATGAGAAGTCATATAATGTCTATTGGACTAGAAGTTTGGGTATCTGTAGAATCAGGGTATATATATCCAAAATCTCGTCCCACGGGTCTTTAAGGAATAAAACAATTTGGGTACAATGCAAAAGTTGTTAATGCAGTTTTGACTAGATTAAACAGAATAGTCTTTGCCAAGGTGATGCATTACAAAACAACGAAGGAGTTCTGTGACAAATTAGAGACCATCTATGAAGGAGACACCAAGGTAAAAAGGGCCAAACTCCAGACCTTTAAAGATCAATTTGAAAGTCTAAAAATGAAGGAAGAAGAGAACATTTCAGAATAATTTGAAAGAATTGATGAAATTGTTAATGCAATTCAAGGGCTAGGAGCAGAATTGGAAGAAATGAAAATAGTTGAAAAAGTACTAAGATCACTTCCAATGATCTACAATCCTAAGATTTTCACCCTAGAAGATAGAGAAAATCTTGACAAGCTCACCATGGATGAACTATATGGGATCCTCATAGCTTGTGAAATGAGGATTGGACAAGATAATTCTCAAAAGAAGGAAGCAACTTTTAAAGCATCAAAGTAGTTAAGAAATCTAAAACAAAGATTCAATCAAAAGACTCTGACGATGAAGAAGCACTTCTTGTTAAAAATATTAAGAAGGGCACTGGTAAGTACAAATGGAAATTTCCCTTAAAATGTTTCAATTGTGGGGGAATTGGTCACTTTGCTTTGAAATGCCCTTATCCAATACAAGAAGACAATGACAAGTGTTTTGAATACTTCAAGAAGAAGAAAAATGATTTTTAGGAAGAAAAACATAAAGAAGACATTTTATTCCATGGATGATAGCTGCTTAGATGAAGAAGCAGAAGTTCTATTCATGGGAATAGAGAGCGAAAAGCCTGAAGAAAAATTAGGAGTGGTAGATATTGAAACAGAGCTCATAAGTTCTCTTGAAGAATTAAGGAAGTATAAAAGGATGTAGAAACAATTAAAAACCAAAGTGATAGAGTTTGAAGAGAAAAGAAATGATACAGAAAGAATTATTGGTGACTTAAAAAATAAGCTTCAAGAAGCTAAAAGGGTTAAAAAAAGTCTAGAACAACAACTCAAGAAAAGAGAGCAAGAATTAGAGAAGTTTGAAGCTGAAATGGTATTAGAAATAAGATTGATGAAGAATCCTTTCAATCAAAGTTTATGAGTAGCTCAAAAACTCTAGATGACATCCTAAGTTGCCAAAGATCATCCAGTAGTAAAACTGGATTAGGTTATGACAAAGGAATGAATTCAAAACAATCCTCTTCCACAATACAAGATGGAAACAAAAAGAGTTATGTTGTTGTACTCAAAGACCGAGTTGGAAAGGAAGATAGTCAAAAAATTTCTTCTTTGCAAAATGTAAGTAGGAGAGGGAAAATGCCAAGAAGACCAAAGACAAGCATAAATATGCAACTCTTTTTGGGTAATTTTTATCTCCATAAAAATTTTGGGTATAAAGCATTTGATTGTAGGATGTACCAAAAACATAATCAGAAATATCCCTACAAGGAAGACAATTCTAGTGATTTTCCAAAAGGCAGAATTCAGAATTATTTTGCACCCTTACAGAGGTATGACATAGAATTCTACAAATATGGTAACAATGAAAATATAGCTAGAAAATGTAAACCAGTGATTCCTATTGAAAAAGGAGCCACCACTAAAGACAAGGAGCAAAGAAAGTCTTGGAAAAAGATAGAAAATGTGAAATAAAAATGTTCGATAGCTCTATGTGCCACATAAAAGAAAAAACTATGGCATTTGGACAGTGGATGTTCAAAGCACATGACGGGAGAACCAAGCAAGTTCATAATCCTAAAAAGATATCAAAAGGGAAATGTCACTTTTGGAGATAATTTACCTTCTAAAATAATTGGGAAAGGTACAATGGTTTTTAGAAACAAGGTTAAGGAAAAAAATGTTTTGCTAGTAGAAAAATTAAAACCTAATCTCCTAAGTGTTAGTCAAACCTGTGATCAAGGGTACATTTGCATATTTGACTCCAAGAAATGTGAAATCAGAAAGAAAAATTAACGAAAACTTATTGGGATTGCTATGAGAAATCCAAGTGATCCACCTAGTAGTTGGCATTATTATCGGATGCCAACATCAACTTTGACAAGTTCATCAACTGTGACAAGTTCATCAACTGCGACAAGCTCAGGGACTTCGACAAGCTCAGCAACTTCGACAAATTTGTCAAGTTTGACATGCATCGTTGACACTTCTGACTGATGAACTACGACAGATTGTCTCTCTATCTTCCAGTCAACCGTAATGGTTGAAATTCTGAAACTGTTCTAACTTCTCTTGTAACTGAACGTAACGGGCAGACACCCAAGCATCTCAACACTCTATATAAGCATGTAAAATATTGTAATATACAACATTGATGAATCCAGTAATAGAGAAGATCGGTTCGCATTCTTGCATATTGTATGTGTTTGTTTATATGTTTATGTGAGTAGTGTATTCCTACTTTGCTTATTCTTATGCTTCCGCCATAACAGTACTGATTCATTCAGTCGAATTGTTGTCCTCGTCGTGCACCTGGGCATGATACATATCATGGGTATCAGATAAGTTGGCTTGATTTAGAGATTAAGTTGTGCATAGACACTTCCATCGAAGTTGTACCTGACTTATGCTATTTCAAATGCGTTCGCAAACTCAACAATCCAAGCAGACACTACCTATGAATATGGCAGGAGAATTAGACAATCGACATGCAATTGGTGAGACATAACAACTCATAGAAAAAGCGTTGGCTCGACAATGAAATGAGATGTTCGCCCAGTTCAATGAGTTCTCACACAATTTGCTTATACATCAGAAGGACTTCCAATAAGATCTAATTCCGAAAAAATTATTCCATTCAAAGTGCAAATGAATTTGGACATACCGAATCTAGAAGGCAATATTGATGTGGAATTCGTCAACAACTGGGTACAACAATTGGAATCCTATTACTCTGTGAATTAGCTCTAAGAAACTGAAAATATCACCATTGCATCCTTAAATATGTCAACATCTGTGCACTACTAGTGGGAGAACATATCGACAAAGATGGAGAAAAGTGGAGACCCCATATAGACATGGGAGAAATTTGTCGAATACGTCCAAAAGGAGTTCTACCCGCCCAAGTACATTGGACAATAGTATAAGAAGTGTCAGGAGCTAAGGAAATGGAAGGACCAGTCCATACAGAGATACACCAATGATTTTTATCGACTAATGGCTAGACTTCGCGTTCAAGAAGAAGAGAATTTTCTTGTTCTGAAGTACGTCAACAGATTTTACCTGTACATTCAGTAGGAGATGGAAATTCTGACTGTCACTACGCTTGCAGATGAATTCCACTATGCTAGTAAGCTTGAAACCAAACAGGAAGGAAAATCACGCTTTGTGACCAAGCCGACAGGAAGACCACCCAACAAGAAGGCACCAGCCGATTTCGACAAGTCAAAATATTCTCAGCCAACTCCGCCAAAGAAAGATCATGGAAAAAAACATTTTTAGAAAGACAAAAGGGAACATGGCAAGAAACCTCCTGGGAAATGGTGTGATTACCACATTTCATCATGGCATGATACGTTTGAATGCAAAGCTCAGAAGACATTTTTGGAAAAAGTGTCGACATCTGACTTGTTCGACAAAACTCTAGTGGAATCTAACCCAGAAGAAATGACGCTTTTGACATCGACCTCGACCACTCAAGCAGTCTCGACTATTGTCGACGAGGAAGAGCGAGAGTGCCTATTCCATACATATATATGGGTTCAAAATAATCCATTGCATATGATTGTGGATAATGGTAGCTAGAAAAACTTTGTTTCTGAAGATCTCATGAAGAAACTAGGTCTTGTCACCACTCCACATCCTCATTCCTACAACATCAGTTGTATGAAGGATGGACAGGAACTAAGGATCACTTAACAATGCAAACTAACCTACTTCATTAAGCCTTCTGAAGGTGAAGTACTATGCGATGTTGCACCACTATCCATAGCCGATGCCTTGTTTGGGAAACCTTACTTATGGGATCGACATGGAATTCACCAGTCACGACCTCAGAAGGTGATTTTCAGAATTTAAAATCAATGGTACGACATACCAAAACGACGACCTACACCAACGGTTGCAATGATATCTGCTAAACATACGAAGAAGCTCATCAACCATGCTCATAGGTTCGCATTGATCATGATTAAGCCACAAAATGCAGCGACCAGTCAACTCACCGACCAATGCAGCTCCCGACAAAAGTAGCAGATCGACAATATTCTTGATGAGTACCAGAACCTATTCCAATAGCCAGACGGAGTACCTCTACATTTATAGGTAAAATACTCTATTGAACATGCTCTTGGCTATTCATTACCTAATGCATCTGTTTACAAAAGATCCATTCTCGAAAATGAAGAGATTCACAGACAAATTCAAGATTTGATCAACAAAGGTCATATCCGACCTAGGTCCTCTCCTTGTGGAAGTCCAGTCGTCCCTTTTCCAAATAAATATGGTACTTGGCACATGTGCATCGACTACTGAGCCCTCAACAAAATTTTGGTAAAGAATATATACCCTCTGCCATGGATAGAAGAGCTCATCAACTGTCTGAAAGGTGCTAAATTCCTTACTAATCTCGACCTCAAGTTGGGATATCATCAGATTCCAATCGAGCCCACAAATTTATGGAAAACTGCTTTCAAGACCAAAGAAGGATTGTTTGAATGGTTAGTCATGCCTTTCGATTTAACCAATGCACCTGCGAACTTCATGCGATATATGGATAACACTCTTTGATCTTTCATCGTCAAATGGGTCATTGTCTATTTCGACGATATATTGATTTTCAGTCGATCATGGGAAGAACATGTCGGACAACTTCGACAAGTCCTCGACACTCTTTGACAACATCGACTCTACTTGAACATGGACAAATGTTCCTTTGTGATGAACATCATCAAATATTTGGGGTATGTAATTGACTCTGCAGGCATTCACGTCGATCCAGACAAAGTACAAATCCTCAAAGATTGGCCCATTCCTAAAAGAGTTCATGAACTAAGAAGTTTTCTTGGTTTGGAGAATTTATATCGACGATTCATACTCGGCTTCAGTCATGTAGCCTAGCCTTTGAATCAATTGACCAAAGGAAATTGGAAAACTGTCTTCAAATGGACATCGACACAACAAGAAGCTTTTGAAGAGCTCAAACACAAGCTTTGTACTGCACCAGTACTTGTGTTACCCGATTTGCATCAGCCCTTTGAGATTGAGACGGACGCATATGACTATTCCTTGGTCACAGTGATCAGTCAGTCTGGTCACCCTGTCGCTTTTCATTCCGAAACTTTTAATGACATTGTTAGAAGATATTCGACGTATGAAAAAGAATTGTACACCATTATGCAAGTTCTTAAGCAATGGAGACATTATATCCTTGGCAAGGAGACAGTCATTCTCACTGACCACAAGCCTTTATAGTTCACCCCATCCCAGTCGAAGCTACAAACAACTTGACAAATAATTAATTACCTGCAACAATTTGAGTTGGTAATTAAGTATCGGAAAGGTAAATCCAATGTTGTCGCCGATTTCCTGAGTCGACCACCCATTACTCTCCTTTTTACAGTGATTAGTATGCAAGGTTATGACACCACCACTTGGCCTCAATTGTATCAGGATGACAACAACTTTAAATCATTCTATTGACAACTTCAGACCAATAAGTCGTTGAACTCCGACTATTTCTTAAAAGACACCTTTCTATACAAGCTTGGACAGCTTTGTGTACCGAAAAGTGAGCATTGACAGCAACTCATTTGGTATGTGCACTACAACAAGACTGCATGACACTTTGGAGTAGCAAAGACCCTTGTTATTCTCCAGAAGTATTTCTTTTGGCCTTCACTTAAAACTGACGTCAACAAGTACATTCAATCATGCTTGGTTTGTGCCATTTCTAAACCGCCTAATCAACAACAGGGATTGTACACACCTTTTCCAGTTCCTAGTCAATCATGGGAATCTATTTATATGGACTACTTGGCGAGATATCCTACTACCAAACATCAACATGACATGATCTTAGTAGTAGTCGACGGATTTTCCAAGATGTCCATTCTCATTCCATGCAAGAAGACTATGGCAGCGCAGCAGACCACTCAGCTCTTCTTTGACCATGTCTGGAAACACTATGATTTTCCAACAACCATTATTTTTGATCGATATGCCAGTTCTGTCAACATATTTTGGAAGAATCTCAGGAAACAACTCGATACAAGACTCTCCTTGTCGACAACTTTCCATCCTCAGATAGATGGACAAATGGAAGTTGTGAATCGCTTGGTAGTACAACTACTTTGCATGTACAACCACAAGCATCGATGAACATGGGATGACAGTCTTCCATATATACAGCACAACTACAATCATGCTCAACACAGCTCTATGGGAAAGATTCCATTTTATATCTTTTATGGATTCCAACCCTCAACGCCTATTGACTTGATTAGTTCCTCGACATAGTCGAACGATACCGACTATAACCAATGAGAAGTTGACAAATCATTGAAGTTTCGAGATCAAATATGCGACATCTAGAGATAAGCATAGGAAATGTTGCAATGAGCTAATGCAAAATCCAAGGCCCGACACGATAAGCATTATATCCCTCATTCATTCCAAATTGGGGATCAGGTCTAGTTGCATCTCAAGAACGAACGCTTCACTGGTCCATATAAGAAGCTGAAGCCTTTGTGATATGGTTAGTATAGTATTCTTGAACAGATTGGAGAAAAACATTCCTTTATGCCTAGGTCTGCATCTAGTATTTAATGTGGATCTACTTTGACCATACCATGCACCACTGTTGGAACAAAACGACTTACCGACAGCAGAACCCGAAGACATCCATCTAGATGTTCAGGAGCCTCTTCCTTTTGACACCATTGTGGGGCGACAAGTATGCCATACAAGGGCGAACACAATTCCCTTGTTTCAGGTGGCCAAAGCCGGACAGATCCCAGCACAAGGAAAATGGTACTCTGCTACTGAATTGACCGACAAGTTTCCTCATATGTATTAGCTAACAATGGGGACCATTGTTTCTTAAGTAAGGAGGTATGATCCACCCAGCAAGTGGAATTATTGTCGGATGCCAACATCGACTTCGACAAGTTCATCAATTGCGACAAGTTCATCAACTACGACAAGTTCATCAAATGTGTCAAGCTCAGCAACTTCGACCAGTTCAGCAACTTCGACAGATTCATCGACTTCGACATGCATCGTCGACACTTTCGACTAACAAACTACGATAGATTGTCTCTCTGTCTTCCAGTCGATCGTAACGGTTGAACTTCCGAAACCATTCTAACTTGTCTTGTAACTGAACGTAACGGGCAGACACCCAAGCATATCAGCACTCTATATAAGCATGTAAAATATTGTAATATACCACATTGATGAATCCAGTAATAGAGAATATCAGTTCGCATACCTGCATATTGTCTGTGTGTGTTTATATGTTTCTGTGCGTAGTGTATTCTTGCTTTGCTTATTCTTATTCTTCCGCCATAATAGTATCAATTAATTCAGTGGAACTGTTATCCCCGTCGTGCACTTGGGCATGATACGGATCACCAAGCAATGTATACATCCTAGAAAATGAAGAACAATGTTACATGAGTCAGACTGATGAAAGTATGCTATGGCATAGAAGGATGGGGCACTTGAACTTTGACAGTCTTGTAAAAGTAAGTATGAAGGGAGCCGTAAGAAACTTTCCAAAGATCATAAAACCTACAAACTATGTTTGTAGATATTGTCTTCATGGGAAACAAACAAAATCAAGCTTCAAAATCAAAGAGCATACAACATCACAACCATTGGAAGTAATTCACACTGATCTTTGTGGACCTACAAGAGCTAAAAGCATGCAATGTGAGTGTTACTTCATGTTAGTCATTGATGATCATACAAGGATGACTTGGGCAACATTCCTCATGGGAAAATCAGAAGCCTTTGTGAATTTTAAAGCTTTTAAAGCACTAGTTGAGAAAGAAAAAAATCTCAAAATTAAATGTATAAGGTCATACAATGGTGGTGAGTTTACCGCAAATGAATTCAATGAGTTTTGTGAAACTGATGGAATGAAAAGGCATTTTTCAGCTCCAAAAACTCCTCAGCAAAATGGAGTTGTTGAGAGAAAGAACGGGATAGTTCAAGAAGCAGCCAAAACCATGCTTAATGAATCTAAACTTCCAGATAGCTATTGGAGAGAAGCAATTTATACAAGTGTTTATATACAAAATAGAGGACAACTCAGAGTAAATAATGATAAAACTCCTTATGATCTATGGTTTGGCAGACCAACAACAGTCGAGTACTTTAGAGTCTTTGGAAGTAAGTGCTACATAAAGAGAGATGATGATGAGCTTGGAAAATTTGACTCCAGGACAGATGAGGGCATATTTCTTGAATATTCATCCACCAAAAATTCATACAGATATTACAATCTAAAGTCACACAAGATCATAGAAAGTGCAAGTGTAATTGTTGATGACACTAAACCAAGAAAAAATAAAATTCAAGAAAATGAGGATGATGAAGAAACTAATGGTGAAGAGAAAGATGAAGATTCTCAAAAGGAGGAGTTTTTAAAAGAAGAAGAGAAAGATGAAGATTCTCAAAAGAAGGAGGCTTTAGAACAAGAAAAGGAAGAAAAAGAAGATGAAGAATCATATGAAAGTGAAGACGAAGGCTCTCCTAGATCTGATACAAAACACCATCTAGAAGAATTCAAAAGAATAATCATGAAACTCTAATCATAGGTGACAAGGATGCAAGAGTCAGTACAAGAAGAAGACTGATGTTTCAAGAACAAGCATCGATATCATTAGTTGAGCCAAAAACATTTGCAGAAGCTAGCAAAAATAATGATTGGATCAACGCCATGAATGATGAGTTGGACCAAATAGAGAAAAACCAAACTTGGGAACTTGTCCCAAGATCGAAAAGCGTGAATGTTATTGGGACCAAATGGGTTTTCAAGAACAAGTTTAATGAGGATGGTCAAGTCATAAGAAACAAAGCCATACTAGTATGTAAGGGATATGCTCAAATAGAAGGTATTGACTTTGAAGAAAATTTTGCACCTATGGCAAGACTTGAAGCCATTAGAATGTTTTTAGCATTTGCATGCTACAAAAACTTCAAAGTATACCAAATGGATGTAAAATATCCATTCCTTAAGGGAGAACATGAAGAGGAAGTCTATGTTGAACAACCTGAAGGTTTTCTCTTATCAGAAAATAGAGATTATGTTTGCAAACTAAAAAAGGTACTCTATGGCCTCAAACAAGCTCCTAGAGCATGGTTATCAAAGCTAGACAAGTACTTCAAGCAGGAAGGATATAGAGGAGGGGCCATTGACAGTGATCTCTACATAAAGTTTGAAAACAAAAACATGATCATTGATGTTGTCTATGTAGATGATATCATATTTGGAATTGATCTACAGATTTTGAGTGTAAAGTTTGCTTCAGAAATGAAGAAGGAGTTTGAAATGTCAATGTTGGTTTAACTAACATTCTTCCTTGGTTTATAAGTCTGTCAATCAGAAAAAGGGATCTTCGTCTCTCAAACCAAGTATATCAAAGATATGTTGAAAAAGTTTAAAATGGAAGACTCAAAACCTGTTAATACTCCTATGGTCACTGGTTGTAAATTAAGCAAGGATGATGAGTTTTTGGAAGTAGATCATGCCATGTATAGTTCAATGATTGGTAGCTTGCTATATGTAACCACTCCAAGACCAGATGTGATGCAGTCTGTAGGATTGGTCGCTAAATTCCAATTATCCCCTAAAGAGACACATCCGGCAGTAGTAAAAAGAATCCTTAGATATCTTAAAGGAACTCTGGAGTATGGTTTATGGTATCCAAAATGAAATGACTTCACTCTAAAGAAATTTACTAATGCAGATTGGGAAGGAATTATTGATGATATAAATAGCACCAGTGGAGCATCATTTTACTTCGTAGATTGCTTGGTATCATGGCTAAGCAAAAATCAGTCCTCCATTTCACTTTCTACAATAGAAGCTGAGTATATTGATGTTGCATCATGTTGTACTCAAGTCATCTAGATGAAACAAACATTAGAAGATATACTTGTGAAATATGAGGACCCAATTGTGATACACTATGAGAACACAAGTACTATAAACATATCCAAGAATCCAACTATGCACTTGAAAACCAAGCACATTCCAATAAAATATCACTTTCTAAGAGAACAAGTGTCACAAAATGTTGTCAAGTTGGAGTGTATTGATGCAAAGGAACAAATTGTAGACATATTTACTAAGCCACTAACTGGAGGGTATTTTTCCTATCTCAAGAAGAAGCTAGGGTTTATCCCTCTTCCTTAGTATAAACTGAAGATTGTACCCTATCACAAAAGATGGATATAGTTGACAGGGGGAGTTTTGAGATCCTTTGTCATTAATATCAAAGGGGGAGAAATTTGAAGAGTTATTGTCATCAATGACAAAGGAGGAGAATGTTGAGTATGATTGTCATTGATATCAAAGAAGTTCATTAATGACAAAGGAAAAGTATAGCAATTTGGTGTAAATGGTCGATTCCATATTTAGTCGATGCTTAATTATGGTTGGCTCTTAAAACTAGTTGAAAAGGTCGAAGAAAAAAGTGGTCAATAGTCATATAAAGTTACTTGGTGCCGACCTCTAAGTCAATAGTCGACCTCTCATCGAACTATTGTCGATCGGTGATAACCTCGTGTATTATGGTCGAGTCCTTATTAATTAAGTCAATAGTTGACACCCTGTCGACCACTGTCAGTCGAGTCAGAGTCAGAGATGTAGTTGGCAAAATGGATTCGGAATCAAAGTTGTCAGTCAAAACCGGAGTCATGAGTTGAGTCGCAGTCAGAAATTCAGATTCGGAGTTCGACAATGGAATCAACAAGTCGGAGTCGAAACGACAGACTTGAGTTCGACATCGGAATCGACAAATCAGAGTCGAAATGACAGAGTCGGAGACGCTGAATTAAGAGCGTATTTTTGAGGTTTAGACTCCCGACATCAGAATCGACCAGTCAGAATCAGAATGGCGGAGTCAGAATCGATGGCTAATATCGACACATTGTAAATCAACGAATAAGAAATTCAGGGTCAGGATTGCGAAGTCGAAGTGTTTCATAATCGCATTGTTAATATTCACAAGTTAACACATAGAGGTAATTTCTAATTAGTTTTATTTGTAAAGGGTCACGATGAATATCCGTGATTGTTAAGTGAAGAGGCATGATCAAGGGTATATAAACAAGGTTTTAATCCTTCAAATAAAGTGTCTCTATACATTCAAATAGTAAATCAAAAGGTGTACAAAAAACTGAAAACACATAGCATTTAAGGGTGGTTGGGAGGTGCAAGGACATGCTACAAAATCCTGTAGGAAGTCGTAGCTTCCTTCCAGTTGTTGTTGGTAAACAGGGTGTCATTACATCCTTCAGTTGTAGCTGAAAATATTGGGTGTTGTAGCATCCAGCAAGTTGGTGCTTGCAAATACTTGTAAATATAATTTTGCAGCAATAGAAAGTGTTTGTGGTTATCCCAATTGGGTTTCCACGATAAAATTTTGTGTTGTTTTTTTATTGTTGATTTTTTCTTAAAACTGATAAAAATTGAAGAAATATCTAAATACTGATTCACCCCCCCCTGCTCAGTTTTACTTGATTTTCCAACAGTTAAGGTCTCTAACTTGTTCTTTACTAAGGATGGTCCTATAGTATTTAAACATTCTAGCCCTGTAGTTGGACATATTGGTTAGTTTTCCGTGGGCATCTGCAATGGAAGAAATTATTTCCTCTAATGAAGTAGCTAGTGACAATCAGGTGGGCTCTCTAGTGTTTTTCAATTCATAAAAAAGAGTTCTAAGTGTTCTCAAACTTGCATCAAATTCCATGTCAATGTTTGGTGGTTAAGGATTCATGTTTTGGTTATCTTTGGGGTTCAAGTTTGGGTTGTCTTTGGGATTTAGGTTTGGATTGTCTTCTGGATTCATTGTAGTCGATATTGCTGCAATTTATTAAAACAATTGGGTTGGGGTTTAGATTTTTGTTTGATTTTTTAACAAAATACAAAATTAAAAACAAAGAAAAAATACAAATTCTACGTAGAATCCAATGCACTTGAGGTTGGTTGGTGGTTGGCTATCTGGGAACTGATATGCTGGTACTGTGCTCAGTCATCTCCAAAACGTGTGGAGCAGTATGTGGAGAAAATAGACCGGTTGTTGCATTTTTAAAAATATATATAAACATGAGCATGTGCATGTTATTAATGCATGCGCTTTAGTAATGCGTGCATGCTAATAATGTGCACGTGCTCCTGTTAGGGTGACATGGAATCCCAGTTGAGGTTTGTAAATCTTTGTGGCACAGGAACGTGTGCACATTCATATTAGTGCATCCGTGTTCGTGTGTGAGCATGTTGGTGCGTGAGAGCGTCCTTGGTGACCCCGTTACCACTTTGAGACCACCATCTCCATACACCCTCCCTCATTTGAGTGTCACCTAGTTATGCTAGCATAACCATAACCATAACCATATTAGGGAGCATCTAACCATATCAATCATCCAATGTTGGCCACATTTTAATGTAATCATTACCATCCACCTTTCAATGTGATATTTATCGTCCATATATGCCAATTTAGTTATTTTTTCCTCGCCATATCCAACGCTTGCTTTTCACCTCTCTCCACTACCTATTAAGCCACCAAGGAGCAAGAAATGAAAGATCTTCTTAAATTGCACCTTCCCAAGCTAAGCACTATTATGAAGAAAAACATCCATCCAAATTAGAAAATTAGACTTGGACATGTTGGAAGTCATTGTGTAATTTGTTTTTTTTTTCAGCATCAATACTCATCATCATTGTATAATAATTATCTTTCCTTTATGATGTTTATGCTTAGGGCATAACACCTGCTGTTAAGGTAACTAAGGGAACCCTGATATCTTCAGACTTATAATGCACCATCATGGAATTAGCAAAACATATTGTCAAATGAACACTTATCCCTTCGTTGCTCAAATGATATGAACCAAATGTTGTTGTTGCAGGTTATATGCGTACCTAATCTCCACATTCTGTATTATTCCTTTTTAGTTTGTAATATTATTGTTTGCTAGTATTTTGAAAAGGATGTTACTAAACGTTTTTCTAAGTATTTAATATATGTGAATCTCCATGGCAAGACGGATCATATTTATATTGCATATGACGCATTCATATCCCCCAAGATCATAATTTGCCTCAACTCATGAATCACATCAGGTGCGTGCATTTGGTGGTGGTTGAAAATCCTATGGATTTGTCCTCATTTCATATGTCGGAGGATTTAGTATGGCTCTGCTTGAACAATTTTCCATCCATTTCCCTTCTTCCTACCATTCCATTGGCCAATTTGAGAGTGTTGGAACTTCAGCCTTGGTGACCACAACGAACAATTATTGCAGGGATCTGATAAGGTAAGCAATCTAGATTTGAGTTGCATCAGTCTAATACTACTGAGAGGAGCGGTTCATCTGCAAGAGATTCCAACAACCGCAAGCCATTTGGTATTGAACATTATATGGAGTTCTCAGAATTATTTATTTTTCATGTTTTAAATAGCATCAACTTGATTTTTTTGAATCAAAGTGTTTCGAAGCTTTTAAGATATATCATTTAAGTTATTTCTAAAATAAAACTATAACAATCGCCCTTGACCTAAGCCGCCAACCGGAGGGCATGACTATGCTAGTATATGGTACAACAATATGAAAAATAGAGTTTGACAAGTATGTTTGCTCTAGTGACCTCACAACATAGTTACCAAATTTGGTTGTACGAGGCCAATTAGTTTAGAAATACGAACCGTGGGTGAAGTATTCGTACGATTCTATTTTCTTTTATCTAATTTCGAAACGACCTAAGAAAAAAGTGTTTAATTTAAGAATTTGAACAATTAGAAGGCAATGGGCTTCCAAGTAAGTTGCATTGATCTCAATCTCGCTCGCTTTGAAGAAGAAATGAAAGTCCAATACGACAGCTTTTATAGCCGCATCGAAGACCATGACATTAGTCTTACTAAGTTTCATCATCAATTGTATGTAGTCCTGCAATAACATGCAAGTTACTTTTTGTGTTTCTTTGATGCAAGTCATTGATCTTCTTATTCATTCTACAAGAATCAACTACAACCAACAAGAAACCATGTAATATGGTGGTGCACAGGGGCCACAATGAATATTTCCAAAATAATTCATGAATGTGTATAATACAAATTAGGAGATAATTGCAGCCTTCTCACAACATAAATGGTGGAGATTTAAAAGATTTATATGATTGAAAGAAATTGTTAAGAGTTGTAATCTCAATGGTCCTAAGTTGGTTAGTTAGTTGAGTCAATAATCCTAAGTTAGTTGAATTAGTTGTTGACTAATACATTAGTCGACCCATGGTATTCACTTGCCCGTTGTATTAGCCGGTGGTTTTGAGTCTTATGAGAAACTATATATATATGTGTGTGTGTTTAATAATGAGAAGGCAATCAATATGCCCTTTTTGTTTCCGCTCTTGTTTTGTGTCTCTACAAACTTTATCATGGTATCAGAGCTGACGGCTTGATCCTTAGATCTTGTTTTTGGGTAAGCATTTTCAGAAACTAGAGAGCACACACACTCGACTAGAAGTTGCAGCACGGGACAGAGATGGAACACTCGGGCAGCGACATTTTTTATTTATTTCCCACGATCCGGCGAAGTTGCACCACGATCTGGCAAAGTCGCACCCCGATCCAGTGAAGGGTACCTCAAAAAAGCTACTGAAAAGAGGCTATCACACCCTGCCTGAAGAGAAACTGCAACGTTGTCTCACCCTTCCCGAAGAGAAACTGCGACGACCGTCTCACCTTGCTTGAAGAGAAACTGCGACGTTGTCTCACCCTGCCTAAAGAGAAATTGTGACGACCATCTCACCCTGCTTGAAGAGAAACTACGACACTGTCTCACCTTGCCTGAAGAGAAATTACAATGACCATCCTACTTGAAGAGAAATTGTGACGACCGTCTCACCCTTCCTGAAGAGAAACTGCGACACTATCTCACCTTACCTGAAGACAAACTACGACAGCCGTCTCACCTTGCTAGAAGTAAAATTGCGACGGTCAGTTAGTTAGAAGCCTACAACGGTCAGTTTAACAGTTGTCATACTTCATGGCAAGCCTGAACATGAAGCCGATCTCAGGACCAATGTTGAACGGAAAGAATTATGAATTCTGAAAGCTGCGCCGACCAATTTAAGAATTGGCATAAGCCATGGCAAGTACGAGCATTGTTCAGATCCATTTTTTGAAGAACTACTGACACTGAGCCAAAATATTGGACAACGTTCCAGCATTGATTGAAGAAGAACGAGTCTTGCAAAGATCGATCCAAGAAAAACCTGTGTAGAAAAGGGTGGAGAATATCTAGATTTCCTATCCAGCTTCCAAGGATTTGCAGTCTGAAGGATCGCTGATACCGAAGAAGAAACGACCAAGAAGATCGAATCTTGAAGATGGTGCTACAAGAGCTACCAGAAGAAATCGAAGAGGTAAGAAATATTTTAATTTCAATAGGTTCATGGGAAACCTTTGATTGGGACAATTATGAATTATGGTCATTAAAAATTAGGGATCTATTAAGGTCACAAGATCTGTGGCATTTAGTAGTTGAAGTGGATTGTAGTGATCTAGAAGCATTTGATAATTTGAAAGAGTATCAAAAGGAAACAAGGTAAGTTGTTTCCTTAAGTATCATACAAAATAGTATAGATTATTCCATCTTTCATAACATTTCGGATGCTTCTATTCCCAAAGAAGCTTGGGATATATTGACAGCAGAGTTCAGTGAAGAGGAACCCGATGTAGAAGAAGATGAAGTAAAGTTCAATGAAGAGGAACCAGTTGACTTTGCAAGCCATGCAAAGCACTAGGTATCCCACAGTGAAGTGGAAGACAGCTAAGAAGACTGTGCATCCAATGATCAAGTAAGCTCAGCAAAGCTTGTTGATCTAGCTCTGTTTTTTTATGACAATGAAATCAAACTTGTCAATGTAGTCGTCCCCAGTGATGTGAGTGATAGTCTCTCAGAGAAAGAGACAGTTGATAGCAGCAGTAATAGTCTCTAAGAAAAAGAGACAGTTGATAGCAGCATAGAAGTTGCACGAGCAGAGAGTTCATCAAAGAACCAGAAAACCAGAAGTCTAAGGGAGGTATATGAGCAGACTCCCATTATTGATGAGCAGTATGAGTATGCTCTGTTTCCCTGTCAGCCCATAGTTTGTAAGGAAGCAGTGAAGGATGCACATTGTGTACAAGCTGCAACAGTTAATGAGAATGATGATGTAGCTTCCATTGAAACACCAGAATAGGAAGATGAGGAAAATGCGGAACTTGAAGATGAAGAACACGAAGAAGTGAAATATCTCCAAGAAGAGCTGAAATTTATTCATATTTTTTCTGAATTTTTTTTTGAGTATGTAGGTAAAATGGATAGCAACATACAATATGTTGAAACAGAAGAAGAAGAAGACTTGCACTATGTTCCAGGACCAATGAAAAGCAATAACATTGTTTATTGTGCAGAAGACAAAGAAGATGCTGAAGAACACCTACTTAACATCAAGTTCAAGAAGACAAAGAAGAAGCAGTCCAAGTACACATCAAGGAAGAAAGTAAAGCTTAAGTTTATTTGAATGCAATGTATGCCTAGCTGAGACATAGACCAACATGAACAATACCTAAGTGTTGGCGCATTGATAGTGTTGACCACACAATCCCACTTGAGATTAAGGGGGTGTGTTAAGAGTTGTAATCTCAATGGTCCTAAGTTGGTTAGTTAATTGAGTCAATGGTCCTAAGTTGGTTAGTTAATTGAGTCAATGGTCCTAAGTTAATTGAATTAGTTGTTGACTAATACATTAGTTGACCCATGGTATTCACGGGCCCATTATATTAGCCGGTGGTTTTGAGTCTTATTGAGAAACTATATATATGTGTGTTTAATAATGAGAAGGTAATCAATAGGACAGTGAGGAAAGCAAGTTATGCAAGCCAGCTTGAGAATGAGATTGTTGTCAATTCATTGATAGTTACAATACATTTTTATATTTTTGAGTGATTATAGTTCATGAATTTTTACCAAATTGTGAATTTCTAATACCATATCAACCCTTATTCAAATTTGAACTTAATAACTATGTTTTATGAATATTTATCACATTATGAATTTCTAATATCGTATTAATCCATATTCAAATTCAAACTTAGTAACCATCCTTTACAATGCAAATATTTTTTTAATGTTAATTAAGTAACATGTGTGGCATTCAAACTTAGTAACATGCTTTAAGATGCATATATTTTTTTAATGTTAATTAAGTATCATGTGTGACATTCATTTAAAATTAATGAATAATTAAATTGTATCTTGAACATTAATTACTTTATGTGAAATTCAACTCTAATTTAAGAATTAAATTTTAATAATATTTCTTTTTCAAATTTTATTAATTTCTATAAATTTGTAATTTGTAAAAATATAAAAACATTTAGTCGTATTATCAAATATTTGATCGAATTCTATACAAATTTCAGTCAATAAAGCTTATCTTGCCACTATATTTTAAACTTTAAATCAAAAGACCAAGCTAGTATGGTTGCTCAATCTCCTTATCCGTCGACGTTCGAACCAAGAGAAGATGAGAATTGACTTCAAATATATGGTTCGTTGGGATGACCGCAAGACATCATGTACAGCGCATGAGATGTGCTTCGACCATATCTTTCTCATGCAGTAGAATCTGTTCGATGGAGCTTTGAATGCGGCCTCAATTAAATTAAAAGTCTTTCTAATTAATTTGTGGAAATTTAATAGCCTCCATGAGTACTGTGTAAGGAATTAGCAAAATCACAGTCCACATGTGTAAAGTTTTGGTACTGAACCTTGAATTTGAATGGTGATTCATAAAAAAAACGGTTTCCGTAGATGATTTCACGTTACTTAAACTTAAAAAAAGGACATCAACGTATGCACTCCTCATGTGTTATTAAATTTCGAAAATCTCTGTTCGTAGAATCAAAATCTTAAATGACGGTTGATCACGATACTTGACGCTGGAGTAAAATGTGCTCATCTTGTGGCTGTGTCCCACCGTCTTCGCCTATAAATCGATGACAAGGTTGTGTCCCACAGTCTTCGCCTATAAATCGATGACAATTTCCTCTTAGCGAACATTATTTCTACTCTGTTATCACGTTTTCGTTTGGACCTGTGAAACGATCAAGATGGCAAGTAATAGTGGCAGTGGCATGAATTTACGGCTTCTGGTGAACAACAAAAGTTCGAAGATATTGTATGCTGAGGCAGGAAAGGATTTTGTAGATCTTCTCTTTAGCTTTCTCACGTTGCCAACTGGTTCTGTCATCAAATTGCTTTCAACGTTGAAGCGCGCAAAGAGAATCGGCTGCCTCACGAACCTTTACAATAGCGTTGATAACCTCCAAATTATGTTTATGAATGCTGAGAAATCCCATTTACTGGAGCCGAAGATTATGTCTACGTATTCTAATGACATCCTTAGATTAGACTGTGCTCCCTCTGTCTATTACGTTTGCGGTTCTCAGTATAGTTCCGGTGGCAGTACTCACTATCTGAGCACTAAGAGTGGTGACCGTTGTGCCTGTGGCAATCCAATGCACTTTAATGTGCAGTTGCAGAAACCGTCCGACGGAGATAATTCCACTAATGTCGCAGGGAGCAGTGGGGGAGGCTATGTGAAGGAGACAGTTACCTTCATAATCACAGACGATTTACAGATCTCTCCGTCGTCAACCATTACATCTCTGAACCGGCTGAATAAGCTCAATGTCAAAGATTTAACTGATTTGGTGGAGCGAAATGCAAGTGTCGGTCCCAATGAGGTAAGGAGATACTCTACTCGTTTATAGCTAGTTTGAGTTCATAATGCTGTTTATGGGAACGCGATAATAATTTTATCTGTATTAGGCTCTCGAGCTTCTTTGGGCTTCTCTGGCTTCCACCACGCCTTTGAACGACGTTTTCGGTGCTACTGTCACCACACGTAAATGAAAGTAAGCGTTATTTGAAGCCCTGGAAAGACGTGTTGTGTTCTGCTTTATAACGTTGCTTATGATTTTACATAATAGTTATTTATTTTTGGTGATGCAGACTGGATACTGTTCTAGGTAGCATGGCCGAACAACGTAGACGGAGTGACTGATGTGGTGTATAAACATTTTGAAATGGTTCATGCAAGTTGTGTTTTATGTAGTTTCAATATAGTCACGAACAGAAAGGACATGGTAGTAAATATTTGACAGTTTATTTGAGTATACAAAACAAGGAGCAATTATTCTTAAGTTAAGTTAAATTTTGAGTTTTGTGACTACCTAAGATCTCATCAAATATTTTTGTTTTTTAAAGTGGTGAACTAATATCTAAAAGTTAAGTTCTGCTATTGAAGTAATATGAAGATTCATTTTCTTGGATTTAAATCATATATTATATAGGTGAGATAAATGTTTTTACATTTTTGTATGTTTTTAGAAATTTGTTTTGTTTGATATAGTGAAATATTTTTTTGAATAAATGTAATCTTTAGAAATATCAAGGCGATTTGCTGTGATGGTAATTTTAGTTTATTATGTAAATAAAATAAAGTTTTTGTCAATGAGATGAGGTTGATATAATTCTTTAGTTATAAATTTAAATTAATAATTCATTTTTATGTAAATGTAAAAAAAATAAATAATTATTACTTTTTATTTTTTCTTTTTATTTTAAAAAAAAAGTAAAATCTTTACTTCTTAATAAATAAATAAATAAACTATTATTAACCAACTATCTCCACAATGAACAGACTGATAACTTATCAAAGCAAGCATTATCGGGTCTTGAAGGATTTCTTCATTGGGAGGAGTGGCTGCATTCTAGTTTGTTGGAATGTGGCGATATTTTCTTCTACTAAGAATGTTTATTTTTTGTCTTTTTATATCTGTGTAAGGACTTTGTCAATTCTGTAGTGTTAGTCAGGACTGAAAATTTTGTAAATTCTGATGAACTTTGGGATCACGGATGTGATTATGCAGATAGTACCTTTTTTTCGAAGAAGATGAAGATCATTGTACTATTTGATTCAATGAATAGCAATAGTACGCTTTTTTTTCGGTTGAAAAAAAACTATCTCCTTCATAAATAGTTACAATCCTATTGATTTTTAATGTAACATAAATACACTACCTTATATTATGAAAATAGGAATACTATATCAAGATACCTTATATTATGAAATTATGAACACTATATCAAGATAGAATAACCATTATATCAAGATAGAATAACCTGCTGTCCTTGAGAACCAACGTCGCTACCCTCGATTTAAGTTTGTCTTCAAACTGTCTCAAGGATTATATTCTTCACTCTGATTATAATTCTTCTTATTTTTGAAGCTTCTTCTGGTTATGCAATGTAATTTAATTTTGAAGCTTTCTTAGATGGTTCACAGATGGTTATGCTTCATCTACATACAAAATTACATTCAACCATTGGGGTTTATTAAACATATAATACAGCGATCACCGCAGAGATCCTGTCAAGCAGATCTCTGTTCAAGAGATACCATAATGTGGTTCATTAAACATATAATATAGCGATCACCCGCAGAGATCCTGTCAAGCAACCTCTAAATGCCTAGATTGCCCCTCCCAGTAAAAAAGCTATGTCCCACATAAGCAGAGTTTAAGCAATGCAAGCAACTAGTAATGCAGAGATCGAGTCATGCAGATTACACGGTGGTGAGTTGACTGCCCCGCCCAAGCTTCGGTTGTGAGTGAATACATAGATATATTTTTACTCACCTTGGGAGGTCCTCCCTCCTTCGAGAGGATCCCCTGAAGCCCAATCCCAATCACATCTAATTAGGAGAAGGCATTACCAAGTGGCAGTTAGGAGTTACTTCCCTTGCCAATCAAGGGGACAACACCCAAGGGAATCTCCAAAGAGATCTTTAACCATATTTCCAACTTTCCACGTTTTCCATTTCAAACAATTATTTAACTTTTGAATATATATAGTTACTTTTATATTTTCTTTCCATATAAATACTTTTCCCTTGATTTTGGCCTTTTATAAATAAAGTATGCTTGATACTTTTATATATATATATAGATAGATAGTTAGTTTTACCTCAAATTAATTTTTTAATAGGAATGGTCATAACTCTCTCCTTTTTCACGTCATAAAATATTTGAGCCTTTTATATAGGTATTTGCAATAGTAGAACGTAGGGTAAATCCTTAATATCACTTAGGACTATTTAGTAATAGACATCTTTACACTTGTGGTTAGGTTTTAGGGGAACTCTCTACTAGCTTGTAACAAGTAGTAACTTTTCCAAATTGTAAGATGACACTTAAGACTTTAGCTTGTTGATCTCTCTCTTCCTTAGTGGATTCATTGCCCCCTTGTTTAGTTGCAACGTAACCTTCAATCTCCTAGGTCTATAATCAACAATTACAACTTAGGAATTAAATAGCAACACTAACAAGGTTTACTGGTGGGCCCTTGGCCTTTAGGTCCTCACCAAAAACAAGTAATTAGTTAAATCTTTGATTACAAAAGAATAGAAGTAAAAGAATTATGTTACATGGAAAGCAACACAAACTATGAGAATAAAAAAATATGGTTAGAGATTTCTTTCATGTCATTCATATAACTGTGATTATTTGGCTCATTCTCCTTTTTTTTAAATACCATCCCTTCATAGTATTGGAAATGAATAATTGTGTTGGCCTATAAATAAGAAGAATTCTCACATCTTTCATTCTACTAATGAACTAAGAAGAAAGACAATCGAAGAAGAATTATAATACACAGTTGCAGCCATAGCCATGAAGTCCTTTCTAGCCATAGCTTTTGCAGTACTAGTGATGTGCTCATACGCCAACATAATTGTGATAGCGCATGCAGGTGATCCAGAATCTTTATCTGACTTTTGCATTGTTGATACCAAGACTGCATTGTTGATACCAAGAGTGCAGTTAGGGTTAATTGGGTTCTCGTGCAGTATAAAAACATGGTTGTAGTTCATGACTTCACGCTGAGGGGCATATATCAATAAGGATCTACCCATACCTCCAAAAAGTTGGGATCTAGCGTAACACAAGTCAATAAAATGAGGATACCATGCCTAAAGTCCTTTAGGATATGGATGGAAATGATTGATGTCAATCCTTCCCTCAGCCTTAATCCCCCTCCCACACATCTGCTTGCCACAGAAACCTTGGTAGTCATGAAGGTTTCTCTTTACTCGACTTCATCACCATTGGAACAGATTGTTCATAAAAATGCTTCGGAAGTGAGACTTGTTCATGTACTCCAATGATCTTGTGCATTTTCAACCAAAAAAATATGCATTGACTCTTGCAATGCAATGACCATATTTGGAGTTAAATGTGGAACCTTGAACCAAAAAATTTTGGCCTTTATAGCGGAGCTCATCATTATTCGACATTGTAGGTTGGATGTTTCTATGGGTTTCTTGTAGCTAGCGGATCATGAGCATATCACACATATGGCATATCATTGATACGGGTTGATCTTTTTTTATGTTACACACTAGGTAGGAATGATAAGAGATAAGGCAGATAGGAACCCTTCCTAAAGATTTAATACTAACCACCATATTCTTTCTTAAATTTGGATTTATTACAACACTCATTTTAGGTACAATTTTTTTTAGAGTGCAAAAAAATTGACTAAGGGTTTTTATCTTTAGATATTTGATTTGTCTAAGCTCATGATGTTAATATGGTTGTAAAGTGGTATTTAATTATAATAAATTTTACTCTTTCACATTATAGATTAAAACAGTAACCAAGCAAAGTTAAAGAATAAGCAAGCAAAGTAAAGAAATATGATGCTTTTGAGTTTACATATTCTATCAAAAACCTCATTTTACATATAACTTATATCTACATATATGTTTTAATTATTCTTTTAGTTTTAATTAATTGGAATACATATATCCCTGGTTTATAAGTTTAAGTGAGGATCTACTTTGTAAATTTTGGTTTACTTAATATTTTATTATTTAATTATTGTTCCATGTGTTAGCTCCAAGTTGAGCAGAAAATTACACTTCTCCCTCATACTAGGATATAGAAAGCAATATTTTCATAGTCACTTTGCTGGAAAGAACAACCTCTCTTCAATGAAATATTTCAAGTTGTGATGGTTTGTTCTAATATCGAAATGATGCCCCATTAAATAAGGATGTCACATATCAACTATATGAAGAAGGAAAAATATTTCATAGTCATAGGTGGATTCACCAACCTTCTATCACGTAGTTGCTTACTAGTGAAGGTAAACAAGTGTCTCTCTTGCATCGACAAATCCCCAATCCCTAAGCATCATATTCCAAAACAAAAGCCTTATTAAAGTGAGATAGTTCAAGTACTCATGTAGTACGTTGCAAGCATGTTTGGCCTCCACATTCTGATTGAAAGAATGCTTTCAAAGCAAGGCGATGATGGAAGCTATGGTTTTACCATAGTTATTGACAAAGTTCTAATAATAAAATGTGAGACCAAATAAGTTGCACAAACTTTTGAGGGTGTTAAGGCAAAGGCCAAATTTTCATCACCTCAATTTCTTAGGATCATCGTTCACTCCCTCCCCATTAACAATGTGGCCCATATATTCTACTTTAGAAACACCAAAAAGACATTTAGAATGTTTGAGGAACAATCCATGATTACAAAAGAGTTGTATACCTAATCCACATGTGCCATGTATCCTACCCAATTTTTTTGTACATGCGAGTTGTCAAAAAAACCAAGAAAAAAATGACATATAAGAAATCGAAGATGTGGTCAATGTTTCTCTAAAATGTGGAAGGCACATTGCAAAGATCAAATGAAATCACCAAAAAATCGTAATAACTTTAGTGCGTGTAAAAAGTGATCTTTGAAATATTTGCTTCCTGTATGCAAATTTGGTTATATTATATTACTCATCAATTTTTATGTATTTTTGGTTTATATACATATACATGAATTATAAAGTTTTATGACAAAGTTAATACAACTTAGCAAACTAATCATTCTCCATTGCAATATATGTTCTATGCGTAATTCATTGACTATAACTCCACTTCAGCTTGAAATACAATTCTTATGTTAATGTATTGATGACTATGCTTTTATAAATTCAATGATTTCATGATAACACTATGTATCCTTCCTTTAAATTTGTACCATTGTTTTGTGTCAAATATATTGAATCGAGACCCTTGTCGGCCTTTTTGCAATCTCAATATCACCTAAGAAAGGTCTTAAACGTATTGTGAAAAGTCATTATCCTTTCAGATTGAAGTATAACATAAATTATAACGTTTATAATACTATTCAAAGTTCATTATAAAAATTCCCTGTTTGTGATGGATAAGTACATAGTGTTCTGCATTATATTATCCCAAGGGATTTTTAAATGCCACGGTATATCGTAATGAACATGTTCGAATACTTCATAGTAAGTGCTATACATATATTGTGTTAAATTATCCTTGGATAGTAAGCGCTATACATGTGTTAATCCTTGCACAATGGTTCACTTATATATCTTTTAGGGTGTTTACATTTTTTTAAGGAAAACAAATTGTTAACTTTTCCAATGGAATCTAGCTAAGAGCAATGTTTTACTAGTCCAAGTATTAAAGAACAATATTGTACAGTTATTTCTTTACATGTCTTACAAAATAATAGACTTCTAAAACAATATCATTACATCATGAGTACCAACTTTACCAAGACCTACAGTCAGCTTATAACTATGATTAGTTTGTTGTTACATACTTTCAAAAGCATCAATCTCAACATAATTTGTAAACTTTAAAAAACCAATCGTTACTACCCTAATCCGCATAGTGGATTCCAAATATTCCTCAAAAAACAATTTTCCTTCCATACTTTCCACTACCCTTTTAGATAGTCAATCTGCAACAACATTAGATATGTTTGAAAGATATAAAATTGAAAGTAGATTATAGTTCTCTAACTCTGACACTCCAATGATCCATAATAGCCACCTAAAGAGAGGCTCTTTCAACATCCCAATCTATAATGACCTTTGAGTCCCCAAAATTCTGCAAAGATGAAATTTTTCTAAGAGTTGCAAAAAACAAAAGGCCGCATAAAGATAATAACTATGCTTTAGTATTTGATCCATGACCATATCCCATCGATGAATGAAAAAATTGACCATTGTTGACATGTAAAACCATACCACAGCCACATAGGCCCCCCTGCGAGGCCCCATCAAAGAATCCCATTGGAAAAACTCCAATAAATGTAGGAATAGTCAATGATCTCTTAGGGGATTTACATATTTAGGAGCACATATACAAAGATGATATGCCCTATACTAGGGCCTTTTTTTTCAGCGAAAAAAAAACGTACTATTGTTATTTATAGAATAAATCAAATAGTACAACGATATTGCTTTATCAGCACAGTTCTGGAGCATTCCAAAATCTCATACAGTCTACTCAAAATTCATAACTTACAAAACATTTATCCTGCTATCTCCTCAAAGATCTCCATAACATGATCAAAAAATCATCAAAATTCCATGAAGAACATGGATCCATTGGACTCCAACTGTTCACAATGGAATTCCTCCCAAAAAAGTAAACCTTCATCAGAATCCAAAGCCTGTTTAGATAATTCATCCGCCATCCTATTGTTCTCCTTGAAGATATGCTGGAGCGAAATGTCCTGGAAAGACTGAAGTTCAATCTTGATTCTCTCACACCAATGATAGAGAGCAGTCACCTGCAATTTATATTCCCCCAAAGCCCATTTGATAGTCACACGCGAATCACCGAAAAATTTGATATCCACTAGGCCAAATAAGTTAGCCACTTTAATTATCATCCATAATGCCATCAGTTCAGCCTTCATGTTGGACCCCTTACCACATTTCAATTTGAAAGTGTAGTAATGATCCTGATTAAGGAATATCATGCCACCTGCCATACACTGACCCGCTGCAGCAGCACCATCGAAGAAAAGAACAAGTTTGTCCATTTGTATATCTAGAGAAGAGACTTGTCTATATTTAGGGCCAGTCTGTTTACCTTGGTAAGTGGCAAACAGTTGAAGACTGATATTACAAACCAATAATACATTTGGAGGCATATTATCAAACAATGCTCTGTTTCTCATAAGCCACACACCCCAGCAAATAAATACATGGAGGATGTCAAGGGGTTTATGCACCTTGATCCAGTAGTACATACTTGAAGTAAAATCCTCATTAGCCCAAGTATTAGCAATCTTAAGAGAATTGCAAACACTATCCCAAATCGCCCTGGTAAATGCACTGTAATCAATAAAAAGATGTGATATACTTTCAGCTCCCACCTTGCACAAAATGCAGAAATTAGGTCCCATCCATCCTCTCCAGATTAGATTATCCCAGGTTTTCAGGTTATTCATAAATACAAACCATAAGAAGCATTTCAACTTGATGGGAAACTTCCATAGCGAAAGTTTCTAATACCACCAATGAGCAGGGAAAATACACTTCTGTCTAATAATAGTCCTGTAAGCCTCCTTAGCAGTCACCAAACCAGTCTTAGGATTCCCACACCAAATTAACTTATCAGCAACGCCAATAGCTCTACAACCTGCCCCAATTAAAGAACTGATATATTCATCCCACACAAGTGCATTGTTCCCAACCAAACCAAGGTCCGAAGAATTAGACCAGTAATCATCAACATTGTTTTTAATAACCCTGTCTAAAGTAAAGAGGCCCAACCTTCTGATATGTGAAAGTACATCTGCTGGTAAACTATAATTATCATAAAATCCTTCAATTGGATCAACACCAATAGAGATTTCCTTCCCGTCACCCATTCTCCAGCTTCAAAAAACCATTCCAGACCGAAGAAATCCCTCTGGTTTTTTTATTTGCAAATCTGAACCAGTGACTGATATTCATCTTAATGTATTTGAAATGAAGGACCTCCGACAAGAGAGTCTTGCTGAAAAGACCTCTCCAGAAAGACTTTAGCCTCAAGGCTTCACTAAAAGAAGAAGTGTCTTTAATACCCCAACCCCCAGCACTTTCAAGAATTGCTAATTTATCCCAGCCTGTCATAACCAACGCAGCTTTCTTCAAACCCCCAAACTAGAGAAAATTGGAAAAAAGTTGTTGCAATGAATTTAAAACAGCCCGAGGGACAGGAAGCAATGAAAACCAGTACACTGGTATTCCAGTCAACACCGCTTTAACTAAAATCAGTTTCCCACCGATAGATAAGAGTCAAAAAGACCAATGTGAAATTCAGCTTTCAACCTTTCTTAATAACCACCCCAGTCTCTGATCAGATATCCATTGGGTTTTAAAAAGTACCCAAGATACTTGAGGCCCTCACTCAAACAACAGGCCTTAAAAGGTAACACAGTCCGAATATAATCCAACTCAGAATCTTCTAAAAGATTATAATAAAGACAGGTTTTGGAATTACTCACCTTCATCCCCGAAGCACTGCAAAAGAGATTTATAATGTTTATAAAATTCCCCCATTGCTCAATAGAAAACACCCCAGCCAGTAACAAGTCATCCACAAATTGGATATGTGTTAAAGAGAGAGATTTGTTAATATTCAATCCCTTAATCGATCCATCCCTTTTAGCATGTGAAATAAGCAGACTCAAACCATCAATAACCAAAAGGAACAATAAGGGGGATAATGAGCACCCCTGTCTGATTCCTCTAGAGCATCTGAAAAAATCAATTGGATCTCCATTGACCAAAACAGCTATATTCATGGAAGTCACACAAGCCATTATCCATCTGTAGTCATCTGAGGAATCCCAATTTGAATAAGAATGATTCTCAGAAAATCCCAATTAACCTAATCATATGCCTTCTCCAAGTCCATCTTGAGAATGATAGCCTTCTTTTTCTTAACTTTTATAGTGTGTAGCAGTTCCTGTGTTAACCCAACAGCATCCAGTATCTATCTATTCTCCAAAAAGCCAAATTGTTCCTTAGAAATAAACTTGGACAACAAGGGTTTCAGCCTCAAAGCAATGATTTTAGAAACAATTTTGTATGCAAGATTACAAAGAGCAATCGGTTTGTAGTCACCAAATAATTTAGGATCATTGCATTTAGGAATTAAAGTCAAGAAGGTAGCATTCAGCGCTCCAGAAATAAACCCGTTCACCCGAGAATATTCCACCATTTTCAGGATCTCATCACCCATAAGATCAAAAAAGTGAAGGAACAGCTCCATAGTCCACCCATCAGGACCTGGACTCTTGTCTTTGGCAAATAAATTTAAAGTCTCCTCCACTTCCTCTAAGGTAACTTCAGCAATCAATTCTTTTGACATATCCTCATCACAATACCTGGGATAGAGCTTAGCCACCTTGAGCTGATCAAGAAGGTCACACTCCTTATGATCAGTATAAATATTACAGAAAAATCTTTTAGCTGTCTCCTGTAAATCTTTTTTCCTAGAGAAAACAGTACCAGATTCATCTTCAATATTCCAAATAGAGTTAAGATTTTTTCTGTGCGAGGCAAATGCATGAAAAAACTTAGAATTTTTATCTCCATGTTCAATCCAGATAGTTCGACTTTTGAGTCTCCATTCCCTCTCTTCCATCTCCAAAATTTCGTTCTTTTTTACCTCCAATCTATTCAAAACAACAAAATCCTCAGCATTGAGAGGCACCTCCCAATTTCCAGAACGAAGAGAGTGAATTTGATCTTCAATCTCTTTAAATTCAAACAAATCCTTTTTCTTCTGAAGATGAATCCAATCATATACTTTAAATTTCAAGGCTCTAAGCTTATAACAAAAAGCATCCATATCATTCAAAGCAGGATCAATGTCCATGTTTATCCATGAAGCACGAACCATATCACAAAAATCCTTCTTGCTCAACCGAGAACTATTAAATTTCAAGGGAAAGTGACCTTTCTGATCAAGATCACAGAATTGAAACAACACGGGCCAATGGTCCGAAACTTTTTGAATGCTAACCCACGATTTATAAGATCCACTGGAATCCAGAAGAGAAGAGCTGACCAGAAACTCGTCCAGGCGTTTGTGAATACCAACCTCCCCTTGACGGTCGTTTGTCCAAGTGGGCACCACAACAGCTGGAAAAACATCAATAAGATTATGTGTCTCTAATAAATTAGTAAAAAACATGCCCAATTCATCTTGCCAAGCACGAAGCCCCCAAACTTCTGAAGCCCATCTGGTGAAATTCAAATCCCCTGCAATCAAAAGATTGCCAATATTCAACAATCCAGACTCTGAAAGTGAGTTCCAGAAATTAATCCTCTCATGATAAGGCCCATAGCAGTTCAAGACTGAAAACTTCAACTTGTTGACAAGACAAACCCCATCGGGTTTTATAAGCCACAAAAGAAAAAACTCTAGGATCCCAAGCAGACAACAACCCCCCAGATAAACCAGTCAAGCTGACAGCCACCACTTCCCAATTCGGCAATAAGTTAGAAATCTTTACCACTGCAGTCAAATCCACACACATGGTCTCTTGTAACAATAAAATGTTTGACCCAGTAGAATTTAACAAATGAGATAAGGCCCTAGGTCGAGCAGCCTTACCCAATTCCCGAATATTTAAAGAACAGAAGGACATTAAGAACCCGGACCCAGAGGATGGCTTGCTCTAAGATCCTCCATACATGATTGTTGAAAATTTTTTGGCGCCCCCACCGTCAGTCTTTCGGATAAAGGCAAAAACTCCTCACCAACACCACTATCCTCAGTGACCTTAACCTTACCCTTCTTACGCCTGATGGTAACATTCTGAAATTTCAGAGAAGAAGAGGCCAAAACATCCAGTTTATTCGAGGGATTCTTTGAATAAACAGTTAAAGGGGAAATCTCAGGATTACCAACTACTCCCTCATATCCTGAATCCTTAAGAAGATCAAACTCAGACTCCAAAAAAATACCACCCCTATCGACCGACAAAGACCTTCCCTCTCATGATATTAACCCTTTCTGAGCCGGGGTCTGACAAGGTGAAACAAGAGAACTCGCCCCAAACAGATCTCTACTAACAGGCTTCTTAACTCCCCAATCCGAAACAGGCACAACATCAGAAGAAGGAACATTCCCCAAGTTAACTTTAACTTCACCAATCATAATCCTATGATTTAATGAATTTTCCATAGCCTCAATGTAATCTAACTCTTCATCAGTAATAACACTAACAAGTGAAGCAATATAAAAAGTAGACTTACCCGGAGGCTCAAAGCAAGTGTCAGAAAACTGCTTAGGGTTCGACTTTTCTTCCTTCACACCATGAACCCTATGTTGTGCATGCATAAAGGAGCAATCTGCCTTGACATGCTCTGTCTGGTGACAACCATAACAACGGAAAGGGATTTTAAAGAAATCCAATCTCTGTAACCAAACCCTATTTCCCCAAGACATCTTGAGCTCAGTCGGTAAACCTTTGTTCAAATCAAACTCCACCATGACCTTTGCTAGCCTCCTATCACAACCATGAAGAGCATTGTTGTCCACCGTAACAAATTTTCCAACCGAATTGGCAATTCTGATTAAAACATTTTTTGTCCATAACTCAATGGGGAGGCCGGCAATTAACATCCAAAGATGTCTACGACTCTGAACTTCAGAAAGAGGGTTGAAACCAAGATACCACTGTTTCAAACACAGAGACCCATCCTTAAAAATCCAAGTATCTTTCAAGATGACCTCCCTCTGGTTCAGGTCAGCAAAAATAAACAATATCCAAGCATTGATGAGCATATTCACTCTCGGAATAGTACCAATAACTGGAAACCAAGCTTTCCTCATCCATTCTACTATTTCACCCTTATGGCCAGAGGTGAATTCGAAACGCCCCATAACTGCCCTGGACGCAAGCATATCGATACGATCCAGATTACTTTCCTGGTCAATAGAGCACTTATCAAGCCCATCCCTAACCTTAAACGTTTTCTTCAAACGTCGTTGTCTTGATTTCAATCCTCTAGGCTTAGTACCACGAGCGCCATGATACAGATACAAACCAGTCGACGAGCCATCCAAACAGTAAGGAGAACCACCACTATCCAACTCTGAACCCTTAGAAACCCCAGAAGTCTTCAGAACACTACCCTGAGAATGAGAAACGGAACCCCTACCAACAAATGCATTTGGAGAACTAACCCTAACACCACTAGCACATTCCCCCAACACTAAACCACTTGTCCCATCTGCCATCATGATCGTACTCAGGACACCAGTCCCCCACTCAAACCTCCAGGTGTCCAAAAGGGTTACCTAACCCAACAAAGAGCACAGATGAGAATCCCAAGTCGCTGTCAAACCCGGCACTAACCGGCTAAAAATAGGGGGAAAAAACAGAAAAGCTACTAACAAAGAGGGAAAAAAATCCCAGTAAGAAATAGAAACATTCTGCAGGGACCCCGAACCGTGCCAAAACAATGCCAAAAATAAATCCGAGAACCAAAAACTGAAAAGAAAAAAAAACACACACAAATAGTCCAAAAAACTTCCCACTTTTTTTTCACTTGGTTGGTACTAGAGCTAGCTCGAAGACTAGCTGGACTCCAAGTATAAAGCAAACGCCAAGACTCCATTCTGCAGGAAAAAACTAGCAAACCAAACCAGAAACCCTAAAAAAACCTCCATCCAGTCCACCCACCATCCAACATTCATGTCTCCAACAAATTCCACCCTGTACTAGGGCCTTATATGCCATGTCGGTCCAAAAAAAAAATTGTGTAATTTTTTTGTGCTAAAGTCGGGGGTTTAATTTATCCCTAGGTGTATGTGCTAGCGGTTGATGATTCATTGGGTGAGTGGTGATGCTAGCCTCAATTTCTATCATGGGGGTTTTGGTGACTGGGGACGTCAGCATCATTTAGTGTATGTTGCATTATGGTTCAGGATCATTTAGTATTAGTATTTGATGCATTTCGAGAGGGCATTTTCTACTGGCGGTGTTCATTTCAGGTGATGTGTTTATCTCTGTGTGGACAGTGTTCATTTCAGGCGAGGGATCATCTGGCTAGTCTCTCAGACGAGGGTTGGCTTTGCTGGTTTTCATTTCCGATGAGTGGTGTTCAAGAGGACCGTGTATTGGTTTCATTGAATTCGGTGTGGTGTCATTGAGTGTGATTCCCGCATTCATTTTAGCACTGGTATTTATTCATGGATGGGCAAGGGCATTGTTGTCGAGATTCATTTTTCTATGGTAGGAAATGTTGCAGGTGGTTGTGCTCTCAATTATTGTTCACGGTTTGTTCTTCATGCTGAGTCGGGTGCCTGTGCTCTCATTATTATTGGTGGTTTGTTCTACATGGACTGTCACAAGCGTTTCCCTGCCTATGCTCTTGTTATTGTTGGCGTTTTTTTCTCTGTAGACTATGGTAGTCATTTTTCGTGATGAACCTGACCATGACGATGCTAGACATTGTAGTTTTTCTGGGGGGTTTTGCTACATGGGGTTCCTAACGAGTAGGTTTTATAGTGTTCTTTTGTTCGAAGAGGTGTTTTGGGCTTGGGAGTTCAATGCTTAATTTTTGGTGGTCAAAGAGGCTCAGGGTCGAAGAGGTTGGTGCATGAGGGTGATATTTTTTGGTGGTTTGTTCTGCGTCGATTGTCCTCATTTTTTTCATGGTCAACACGACAAGTGTTTTGGGGTTTTATTGTTGTTCAAAGAGGTGTTCTGGGATTAGGAATTTTGTACTTGCATTCTTGTGTTCGAAGAGGTTGAGGGTCGAAGAGGCTCATGTGTGAGGGTGAGGTAAAGGTTGAAAAAAGAAACAAGTATGTTTTCCCTGTTGCAATTGGAGTTGGCTACTTTGCTATGTATTTGGGCGAATTTGGGGGATATAGTGCATATGTCTGGCTCCTTGTGCTATTTGTCTTAGCTAAGTGGCTGAAGCTTATTATGAAAGTGTAGCATGGTAGTTGTTTTTATTTGGGATGGGGAAGCTTGTTGGGGTTAGTAATTGTGATGTTTGGCTATTTCGTGGATGCCAATGCTTGGGCTTGTCCATCTTGACTATGTAAAAAATTTCTATGTGCCTCTTGGATATTGATATAGTTTATTTGCACTTGTTACTCTTGTGTTGTTACATTGTATGTTTAATGTCAAAGGCTCTATCGGTTCATGTTCATAGCCTCTGTTTGTGTTCACGCTTTGTGTTGAAGGCTTGATTTGGAAATAAAGAAGCTTTTGGAATTATGTTTCAATTTTGCAATGGTGTATGCTAAAATGTGTTTTATTCATCTATGAAATTTTAATGACGTGTTCGTCGATTCATCGCAGTTATTTGTTTTCTTATTTTTAATGGCATAAGTAATTTAAACAATTGAAGCCCATGGGTCGTCTATTCTCGTATATAGATCTCTGTCGTTTTCAGGCTAGTGACTAGATATTTTATTTTGTTGGCTATGCCTGCGTATTCGACATTGTATCCACTAGTTGAACTCAAATTTTATTAAACGATTCTAGTATTATATTCTAGACATGATCTAGTTTCAATGCAATTGCAAGATTTAGTTTCTTTGATTTCGAGATCACATGTAGATGTGCTTATTCATGTCATTTATTCACTTTCAAGTATATACCCTAGTCCAAAGAAATATACTCAAGGTTCTAGAATTAGTAACCTTTTTTTCTTGGTGGTTTATAGATAGTTTAAGAGATCATTTGATCATTCCGAGCAAGATAAACTTGCATTGATTGTTACCATTAAAAGCTTTCGTTAAACCGTGTCTCTTTTTTTGTTTCTTTCCTTCCTCGTCCTTCTACTACACCCCAAGAGTGTGATGGTCAATCTCAAGAATAGAGATTTGATTTCACTAATAGAGTCCTTTCAAATATCCTGGAGTCCTCGATAGTTGTTTTCCTATTCTTAGAACATATTTTGTTTGTGGTTTTCAAGCCAGTGACTAGTGGAAGTATTTTTCTTTTTTAAGTTAAGATTTTTTTTTTTTGTTGGCTATGCCTACGTATTCAAAACTGTATCAATTAGCTCCCCAACTTTTATTGAACGATTCTAGTATTATGTTCTAGATGATCTAGTTTTAATGAAATTGTGAGATGTACTTTCTTTGATGTTTAGTTCACAAGTAGATGTGCTTATTCATGCCATTTATTCGCTTGCAAGTGTATACCCTTGTCCAAAGAAATGTACTCAAGGTTCTAGAATTAGTAACCCTTTTTTCTAGGTGATTTATAGATAGTTTAAGAGATACATTTGATCATTATAGGCAAAATAGATTTGCATTGATAGTTATCGTTAAAAGCTTTAATTAAATTGTGCCTCTTTTTTTTGCTTTCCTTTGCCAATTGCCAGATGATTGGGTAGTGGATACCAAGAATTTCTTTCTTTTTCCTTCTCCTACACACAAAGAGTGCGATGTTCATCCTAATAGATAGAGATTTGATTTTGATAACACGGTCCTTTCAAAGATTCTAGAGTCCTTCATAGTGGTTTCCTTGTTCATAGAACAAAGTTTCATTTGCATTTTTGTAAATGTTTCTATGGATTGATTTTATATGTGGACATGGGTTGATGGCATTGGTAAATGATTTATTTCACAATGCATCTATGAAAGTGGCTTTCGGGTCTTAGTTTTTCAAGGAGGGGGGGGGGTGACCATGTGTTTTTTTGTTTAGAGCTAGGATCTGCCATAGGTGGTCAAGTGCCTAGAGTGTGCTATTATCTTGAAAGTTGTATTCTTTGATGAAATCTTGGCCTGGGTTCTTAGTTTTTCAATAATAGGAATACAACAAGGCCTGTAGACTACTTCCAATAATTGAATCCTTAACATTTAGTTAATGTTATGCTAGGTGCTAGGATGAAAGCTTGACATGGAATGTAATAGGTTAGGTCTCATTGTTTGCATATATAGTGTCCTCTGAAAGGCTTCTTTAGTATCCAAGTTTGTAACAACTTTCCTTGGATGTTCTCAAACAACAACATTCTTAGATTTAGGGAATGCCAATATCTTCTAAAAGCTAGCTTGTCCATAAATATTTTCAATAATAATTTGTTCTCATTTTGCTATATCTCTTTCTTGGTTTATCTTAAATGTGTTCATTGCAGTGTCCAAGTTAGTTGAGTTCCATGTCTCTCCTTCTTTATCAATGGTTGTGCTTATCTCATGAGCTTCAAAGCTCCATTGTAATGCCATATGTTTTAAAATTTTGATTTTTACTTCATTTTTGTGGTTAGGAGATAATGTATAGAAAATAAGTTGTGATGTGCATATGCTTCTTGTACTTGTCTCATGACCTCCAAAGCTCGATTGTAATACCATATGTTTCAAACTCTTAATTTTGTCTTAATTTATGTGGTTAGGATATCTACCATGTTTAGAGCGCAAGTTATGATGTACATATGTTTCTTGTATCCATAGTAATGTTATTATTGTATGTACTCTTGCATACAAAGTATTGATATTTTATGTGTTCCTAGAAAAGAGTCTCATTGTATGCACTATAGTGTTATTATTATGTATATTCTTGTATGCAGAGTAATGAGGCATCATCTTGAAAAGGAAATTTGTAATGAACATATGTTTGCTTGTCCTATATGTCCTTGTGTTCCTAGAACATGGTCTTATTTGCATTGTTGCAAATGGCGTTTAGATGACAACATCTGTACCAATTGTCAATAAGGCCCTTATGCCACATTTGGTTCTAAGATCTATTTGCAACATGTCATTGCTACATAAATTTGAAATGACAAAATTTTAGAAATAATGCTTCTGCTAATGCCTAGAATCCTCATTTGATTTAAAGAAAGCTTAAAGTCGTAATATTATAGACACAAAGATTATTGTTAATGCTCCTTGGCATCTAACTTTTGCACCATCTAATCCTTTGTTTTTTCTAACTTGTAGTCTATGCAAAGCTTCATATTCATGGAAGCAGAGCTAAATATTTTGTTGTTGTCAGGTTGGTCAATTTCTACAACATTCACCTTTTTTTAGAGTGATGTTAAAAAAACACAGTTTTATGTCGTATACATCAATCTCATATTTCCACAAAATTTCATGGCCTCTTGAGCTATGAAATGAGTACTTTAAATCTATAAACTTCACACATTGCAATAAGTTCTATGATTGGCTAGCTTTGAAGGTCCTATACTAGTTGTCCTTGTGTTCCTGAAACATAGTCTGATTTGCATTGTCACAAATGGCATTTGGATGGTAACATCTCCCAATTGTCATTAATTCCCCGACGTCACCTTTGGTTCTAATATTTATTTACAATATATGATTGCTACATATATTTGCAATTTCTTTGGATAAAAAATATCCTTTGACTGGCCTTGTCCTCTAAACTTCCCGAAAGCATTAACGGGGAATTAGGAGCAGTCACCTCTATAAAGTTCTATTGGTACACTTGTTTGGGAAGCAGGTTTGAAAGGAATTTCACTAAATGCACTCAAAAAATGACAACATCTTTTGCAGTAATAACTTATTGTCAATTTGTTGTATCTCTTGGTTGGTTTCTCTTAAATATGTTCATTACAGTGTCTGGTCTAATTGAATTCTGTTTTGCTCGTCCTCTATCAAAAATAGTTATTTTCTCTTCCGTCCAAAGCTCAATTGTAATAACATATATTGCAAATTATTGATTTCCTCTTCATTCATGTAGTTGGGACATCATCTTGAGAGGGAAAGTTGTGATGAACATGTCTATTCTTGTCCTGGTTGTCCTTGTGTTCCTAGAAGAGAGTCTGATTTGCATTCTCACAAGGACGTTTGAATGACAACATTTTGCAATTTGGAAGTTGTCATTGGTAGATAAATTTGCAATTTCTCTGCATACCAATTATCATTTTGATGGCCTTGCCACTTTGAGCTGGCTGAAAGCATGAATAGGGAATTAGGAGAAACTACCTATGCTCTTGTATGCAATATAGCAATACGCACAACAAATGATGAGTTTTTGGCATGGAGCATCATTTATAGTTTTGTTTTCCATTTACCTTGGTTACTGAAACATGCTTTCCATTTATCTTGGTTACTGAAACATGCTTTCCATTTACCTTGGTTACTGAAACATGTTTTCCATTTACCTTGGTTACTGAAACATGTTTTCCATAGATCAGTTGTCCAAAAAAGAGATAACTTGATGCATCATGTAAGAAGCAACATGCCTTCTTTCTGTTCCTTTCCATGCTATGTAGCTAGAGAACCATATTGATCTTTGGCTTAGAAACCTTTGCATCTGACCAACAATCAAAGAACTAGTATTTGGACTTGTTATGTGTTTACATTGGTTCCTTTGTCACATAATGCATATATACCATTGGTTGTATCCTATTTGTTCTTAGCTCTTGGGGAAGGGGCATTTGACCATGTGAGAAAGGCAATAATCCTTGATGGTGGTTCTTCTATTCTTAGAACATAGTTTAATTTTTATTTCCACAACTATTACTATGGATCAAATTTATATGTGGACAAGGGTCGATGCCATAAGCCAATGCTTTATTGCACATTGCATGCATTCAAGTGGCTTTTGGGTCTTTGGTCTTCAAACAGGGGCAAGTGACGGCATTTTTTTTTGCTGAGAACTAGGTTATGCCATAGGTGGTCAATTGACTAGAGTGCCTTTCAATCTTGACAATTGCGTTCTTTCATGAAATATCCAATGCTAAGACCCTGTTTATGTCATCAAATTCATGTGAATTCACTAATGGTTTGAAGTTTACAATAGCTAGCACTAGGCTCCTATTTCTTTCATTGAATGCTTGTGCACTGATGTGATTTGATAGACTCATGACTACTCAAAAAGTTGTTTGCAAAAAGCTAAAGTTGAATCAACTTTTAGGTCCGTAGTCAAAATTGCAAGTTTCTATGTTGGCTATTATCTTTGTATATTAATCCTAGAGAGCAATAGTTAAGTTTGTCTTGGATTAGACACTTGTGTTGGTTTTCATGTTTGACTTGTTGTCTACTTACCTTAAAATTGGCAATGACGGATCTTTAAGAGGATATGTAGTGGCCAAATTTTTAGTAGCTATAAAGCTTTCAAATGAGTTCCATGCCATTGTTAGCAATTTGAAACCCGTGAAGTGGTTGTCTCTTCCATCCATTGATTGAATTTGCCACATATTCTAAACCTTGTTCTATTGTTTTCCCTTGCTTATACTTTTTACTTCCAGCCTTATCTACAATTCTTCGTGTCACAATTGTTATTTAACAATCCAACAAATGCAATAAAGCATTCCGAAGCATCCAGCCTTATCTACAATTCTTAGTGTCACAATTGTTATTTAACAATCCAACAAATACAATAAAGCATTCTGAAGCATCCAGCCTTATCTACAATTCTTAGTGTCACAATTGTTATTTAACAATCCAACAAATGCAATAAAACATTCCGAAGCATGGTGATTATATTATCCTTTATTGCATGGTGCATTTAAATTATACTCTTATTTTCATAATTAAATTTAATTAAAAACATTTTGTCAAAGTTTATAAATTTTAAATTTTAAATATTTTAAAACATTTAAACAAATTTATAAATTTTAAATTATAAATATATTAAAAACATTTATTAAAAATATAATTATATTAAAATATTTATTAAAATTTTAAATTATAAATATATTAAAACATTTATTATGTCCACAACATCTTGTTTTCATTTAATCTGAAACTACAGATCTAAAATTGTCATTACACAAAGTTTTGCAAAGCGTGGACTGTCAAGTGTACACATCCAATGGCAGCAACACCCTCTTCAACAAGATTGTGAGGACTCTCAGTCTCTCACCAATATAAAGCGGAAGGCTCGCAATATCATAACTAACTATAGCTGTGGCAATAAGTGTTCATAATACAAATAAAGTTTTATCCCTCTTTGGAAATTAGAGGTTTCTCCCCTCTTTTGAACCGGGTTCCATTACAATGTGGGCAGCCTAGGGGAATAGGGTTCGACCTTTCTCCAGGACCATATTGCAGTTATAGTCCTATTCATCATCCATTCACCCTGCAACGTTAACCTTTAATATTAAAGAACTCAGTCAATTTACTATGATAGTTAAAATCTTTAATCTTTAGAAGAAAAGAAGCTTCGTTTTGCTGTTCACATTAGTCATAGCATTTACTTGTAGTCATGTTTACATTATTCGTCAAACCATATCATTTAATTTTTGCCTTGTACGACTCTGTCAATTCACTACTATCGCTAAAATCTCTAAATCGAACTTCGTAACACGATGAAATGGAGTAGGTTGACATGGAAAGAGTTCATTTGTGCTTTTAAAACTCTCTAATGTAAATTAGAATGAGGATGGTGATTCTAATCTTTAACACGTGCGAAAGTAATTCAAATGATGATGGTGAGAAGGTAGTACCAAGTTGTCTAGCATAATTTAAAGTTGGTAATATATGCTAATTGTGTTGTTTTCCTATTATATTAATAAGTAAAACTTAGTCAAATTCACTAAGTATTTAAATTACATATTGTTGTTGAAAAATCATTTTTAACTATCTAAATTTTATGATATACTTTTGCACAATATCTAAGTAAGTGAAAGTTGGTTTTATTGTAATATGGTTTAAGAAGCTCTGCATTTACAACATTGCAAACTAGGTACGGTTAAATCGATTTAACTTCTAATCATGGAGATAGATACGAGCGAAATTACAACAACTAACAACACGGCACTAGCTACTTGCTAGTCCCACTGATGGAATGATTTTAACTTCTTTCATGGAGATAGGTACGAGCCAAATTACAACAACTAACAACACGGCACTTGCTACTTGCTAGTCCCACTGATGGAATGATTTTAACTTCTTTGTAATAAGAATGTGTGTCACTCTGTCACATGTGTTGCCTATGCACATATGTTATTTCAACCAACAGCCCCTGAAAGAACATTTAGATAAAGGCTTGCAATTCGGTATCTTTGGCCTTTAACTTGAGCTCCTTTCATTTCTGTTAGAAGCTGAGCAATCTGGTACAGAGTGCATAGTAAAGCTCTGTGCCATAGTAGAGTTGTATATAGGCTTTTAAACTATCAACAACTATGAACGAGCATCTATGGTATGCTCTTGGAGCTTTAGCTCTTGGTTAGCTGGTATCCCTTTGCATTTTTGGGGCAGCTTTGCGCCTTCCCCATTGGCATACAAAAGTGTAATGGTTCTTCTCTCTCCTTATAATCTGGATCATTTCATTTTAGTGTATTTAATTTTAAAATACTATGGTTCTTTTCCCTCTTTAGATTTTGGATTCATTTCATTTTAGTGCATTTAATTTCAAAATACTTATATTATTAGTACTTAATTGCAATTGCAATTAACATTAAGTTCCTTCAAAGTTATTTTACACCAAGCTATTCAAAGTTATTTTACACCAATCTACAGCATTGCAAATTTAATGCTTCATTTTCCCTTTGCTCTTTCCGAAGAAAAAGAGAGAGCATTGATAACCACACCTTCAAATCTTTATTTCCCATTGTTATCTCTTTGCCTCAGCCACCTCACGCCTCTCTTTTCATGACTCTATCAACTCAACACGTCTTCTTTGTAAGCAAGTTGCTTAGTCATAATAGCGAACTCACACTCAAATACATTCAAATATAGACACTGAATAACAAGAGCAAGAGCTAGAGATTCATCAATAAACACTGAATAACAAGAGCAAGAGCCAGAGAGATTCATCTTCCTGTTCAGCATAACTTGTCTCCAGGTTTTTTTCTCATTTATTCGTCTTGTCATCGGCATTACAACTTATTACTCTTCTTATAATTTTAATTATAAAATACTGATTGAAATTCTATACAAATTTCAATACATGCAATGTCAATATACTGCAGCTGTATCTTTCTATTATATTTCAAACCAAAGGGCTAACCCTACATGGTATTAAGGTTGCTCAACCTCCTTATCCATCGACCAAGAGAAGATGAAGATGAGAATTGAATTCAATAACCTCCTTATGGCCACTCAGAGTGGTGGGTATTGTGCCTGTGGTCATCAGATGAGCTATGCGGTGCAATTACAGAAACCGTCCGACGCAAATAGTTCCACTGATGTCGCAGCGAGCAGCGGGAGAGGTTATGTGAAGGAGACAGTTACCTTCATAATCACAGATGACTTAGAAATCTCTCCCTCTTCAACCGTCACATCCCTGAACCTGTTGAATAAGCTCAATGTCAAAGCTTTAACGGATTTGGCTGAGAGAAATGCAAGTGTGGGTCCCAACGAGGTAAGGAGATCCTATACTCGTTTATCGTTAGTCTCTGTTCATAATATTGTTAATGGGAACGCGATAATAATTTATGTGTATTAGGCCCTCGAGCTTCTTTGGGCTTCTCTGGTTTCCACCACGCCTTTGAACGACGTTTTCGGTGTCACTGTCTCCCCACGTAAACGAAAGTAAGCGTACTTTGAAGCCATGGACAGACGTGTTTGTGTTTTCTGCTTTTGAATGTTGGTTGTGTTTTGACATAGAAGTTTTCTGGTTTTACGTGCTGAGTGGAGGGTGCTCCAGGTAGCATGGGCGAACAATGTAGACGGAGTGACTGATGTGGTGTATACACATTTTGAAATGGCTTTGTGCAAGTTCTGCTTTATGTAGTTTCAATATAGTCACCAACAGAAAGTACATGGTAGCAAGAATTTGATACTGTATTTCATGAGTGGTATATAAAACAATGAGCGTTTAGTATTAAGTTTAAATTGGTATTAAGTTAAGTTTAAATTTTCAGTTTTGTGATTCATTTTTTTATGCTTTTTAAAATAAATCTATAATGTTATTATCAATTTTTTTATGTTTTTGAATTGATGAATTAATATCTAACATTTTTACTTTTGAAGTAATATGAAAAATCTTTTTTTTTTTATGATAATGATGATGGTTAATTTTCACTATCAACTTGGTTTATGGAATTTTATTAAAGAATTATTGGGTTTGTTTTAGAATATTATTCCTATGCTTAAAAAATGTAAAGAAAAAATTAAGAATATTTATATTGTAGGAAAAATTCTAAATTAAAATTGAATGTGAATGATGTAAGCACCAAACCTTTATCTTGGTTATATTAATTTTTTTTTTACACAGATACTTTTTCATTGGATTTAAATTATATATATATATGTTAGATATATTCTTGTTTTTGTTTTTGTTTTAGTTTAGTTTTGTTTAATTTTATGAATATTTGTGAATAAATATAATTTTCAATTTTAAAATATAATGTTATTTTTAATTTTTTTTATTTAAATTTTATTTTATTTTAGATTATAAAAATAAAAGAATATAAAAAATAATGGGTAGTTGATGAGTCGATAACTTGTAGTTGATGCATGAAGATGTGCTAGTAAATAAATTTTTAAATTTTATGTTTAATAGTTGATATAATTAAATATTATTTTCTATGTTTTAGAAACCTTTATAATAATGTCTTAATTATTAAATTTTATTTTAGTAAAGATTGTTATATTAAATCAATATAATTCTCAAGAATGTATTTTGATCATTTAATTTTTATATAAATTTCACTTTAATGGTGTGGAATATATGTTGTGTTTGTACAAAATAATTTACAAACATTAAATGTGCTTGCTTATGATATAAAAATAAGTATTTCTGTTGTCTATTGGTTATAGTTCGGGTGGTTGGGAGGAAAGATTGTTTCCCTTCCCACCCGATTCAATTCTTGTAAGTGACATAATGCTTTTGTTGAACCCTATTGTATTTCAAGCTTTCTTTGATTCCTTCGGAATAGCATGGAGGTTAATATTGTATATAATTTTAATTATTTTAATAAAAATATTTAAAGTTAATTATTATAAATATAATGATTTTAATAATATTTATTTATAGTTAATGTTATTATTAACAAATTGGTTTATAATTTAATAATTTTGAAATTAATAATTTTGAATTGTGGTTAATGTTTAGGATTAACCATTGAAGTTGTCTATTAATAAAATGTTATTGAAAAATATTTTATTTTAATAGAAATTTATTATTTTGTATCATGTTAAAATTGGTTTTGTATATATGTTTTGGATTTTCAATCCATCTTTATTGTATTATTCCAACCTTTCTTGAAAATGGTAGGAAATAAAAAGATAATTGTTATATATATAATAAATATGTTATCAAAAAATTGTATATATACATGAACATGAATTCGATGAGATACTTGATGGACATGTTATCAATGCATTTTTTTCCTATCTCAATTGCTTCCTTGTGATATGGTATCGTAAGTAAGCTTCCTTTTTAATGCATATTTCTTTTGGTTTTATACATTATCCAGTTTGGTGATTGAGGAACACTGAAAATTATGGATATGTAAATATACTTGAATTCACATCAAGGGTAATGCAATTAAGCCCTAGATCACACGGCGCATGACTTTTAAGATAGAATTGTCATCTGAGTTGTTGTGACGTTGGAGGACTTTTGAGATAGAATCCCACAAAATTGAAAATTCCACGGATGTGGAGGGATACAGCACTTGAGAACCTAAATGATTTAAAATGTTATTAAAAAGTTTTTAGTATTTTATTGATGATAATTAAAGTTAAGGTTTATAAAAACATTATTTGAATTAGTGTAAAATTTTATTTTTATATTAAAAAAGTTTATAAAGAAGTGTTTCTAGGTTTTCATAATTTTGATATGTTAAAAAGTTAAAAAAGTTTATATGGTAGAAAAATTATTTTTCATTTTTTAAAATAAATTATAAAAAAATATTTAGAAATAAAAAATATTTATGTCAATAATTTTAAGTAATAATAATTGTTAAAAAAAAACAAAAATGTATTATTTAAAAAAAACTTTTGAAAAAACTGCTGTCAATTAGTTAAATAAAAAAATACTCTACTTCAGAAACACCAAAAGAACATTTAGAATGTTCGAGGAACAATCGATGATTACAGAAAAGTTATATACCTAATCGACATGTGCCACACATACTATCCATTTTTTATTGTAGACATGCAAAATGTCATAAAAAAAATGCCAAGAAAAAAATGACATATTGTACTTTCGTGGGTGCAAAAAGTGAATTTTGAAATATTTGCTTCTTTTAAGCAAATTTGGTTATAACCTAAACTAAGATCAAGTTTTACAAAGAATTAGGTTAAATCTATCTCATATATGTGATGTATCCTATTACTCATCAATTTTTATTTATTTTTTATTATATACATATATATAAATTATAAAGTTTTATAACAAGTTAACACAACTTAGCACAAAGTTGACAAGTTAACACAAAGTTTTAATAATTCTCAATCGTAATATATGTTCTATGTGTAATTCATTGACTACAACTTCACTTCAGCTTGAAATACAATTCTTATGTGAGTGTATTGATGACTATGCTTTTAATGTCGATGATTTCACCACAACACCATGTATCCTTCCTTTAAATTTGTACTATAGTTTTGTGTCAAATATATTGAATCGAGACCATTGTCGTCCTTTCCCCGATCTCAATATCACCTAAGAAAGGTCTAAAGTTACTGTGAAAATGTATCACCCTTTGAGTTTGAAGTATAACATGCCTTATAACGTTTATAAGGCTATTCAAAGTTTATTATAGAAATTCCTTGTTTTTGCTGGATAAACACAGTTTTCTGCATTATATTATCATAAGGGCTTTTTAAATGCCACGGTATGTCGTAATGAACATGCCTAAACACTTCATAGTAAGTGCTATACACATAATGTGTTAATCCTCGGATAGTAAGTGCTATACATATAACGTGTTAATCCTTGGATAGTAAGTGCTATACATATAATGGGTTAATCCTTGGATATGAAGTGCTATACATGTGTTAATCCTTGCACAATGGTTCACTTATATATCTTTTTGGGTGTTTACATTTTTTTGTTAAGGAAACAAATTTATAACTTGATATTTTTTGGAGTCAAAGTTAACTTTTTCAATACAATCAAGTTAAGAGTAATATTCTACTAGTAAAAGTACTAAAGAACAACATTTTATAGTTATTACTTTACATGTCTTATAAATAATAGACTTATAAAAAACTATCATTGCGTCATGAGTAACAACTTTACCTACCTACAGCTAGCTTATAACCATGATCAGTTTGTTGTTACACACTTTCAAAAACATCAATCTCAACCAGTCGTTATTACTATCAGATTAGCAGGCCATGATGGAACCCCTAGTCACCATAGTGGATTCTAAATATTCCTCAAAAAATGTTTTTCCTTCCATACTTCCCACTACCCTTTTAGATAGTCGACCTACAACAACATTAAATTGCCTAAAGATATGCTTGAAGGATAGAAAATTGAAAGTAGATTATAGTTCTCTAACTTTGACACTCCAATGATCCCGAATAGACACCTAAAGAGAGGCTCTTTCAATTGCCCAATCTATAATAACCTTTGAGTCCCCCAAAATATGCAAAGATGAAAAGTTTTTAAGAGTTGCAAAAAAACAAAAGACCGCATAAGGATAATAAATCTGCTCTAGTATCTGATCCATGACCATATCCCATCCATAAATGAAATCATTGATCATTGTTGACATGTAGGACCATACCACAACCACAAAGACCCCCCTACAAGGCCCATTCAAAGAATCCCATTGGAAAAACCCCAATAAATGTAGGAATACTCAATGATCTCTTTGATTATTTACATATTCAGGAGCACATATACAAAGATTATATATGTTATAACTCATTTGTTTGTTATATCCATGACATATAGTGGTCACTAGGGCCCTACATGCCATGTCAGTCCAAAAAACATTTCGTGTAATTTTTTTATGCTAAAGTCGGGGATTTAATTTATCCCATGTGTATGTGCTGGCGGTTAGTGGTCCATTGGGTGAGCGGTGATGCTAGCCTCAATTTCTAGCATGGGGGTTTCATCGATTGGAACCATCAACATCATTTAGGGTATGTTGCATTATGGTTTAGGCTCATTTAGTATTGTTGTAGTGTCATTCAGGCTACATTTATTTGGTGCCTTTCAAGAGGGCCTTTTATATGGTTAATGTTCATTAGGTGATGTGTTTATCTTTGTGGATGGTGTTCATTTCTAGTGAGGGATCATTTGGCTATTCTCTTGGATGAGGGTTGGCTTGGTCGGTTTTCATTTCCGGCAAGTGGTGTTTGAGAGGACTATGTATTGGTTCCATTAAATTTGTTGCGGTTGCATTGAGTGTGATGCCCATATTAATTTTAGCAATGGTATTTATTCATGGATAGGAGAGGGCATTGTTGTCGAGGTTCATTTTGTTATGCTAGGAAACGTTGCAGGTGGTTTTTATCTCGTTATTGTTGATGGTTTGTTCTACGTGGTGAGTTGGATGCCTGTGCTCTTGTTATTGTTGTTTCTTTGTTCTCCGTGGACTATAGTAGACATTTTCGTGATGAACCCGACCATGACGATGCTTGACGTTGTAGTTTTTTCTGGATTTTTGTCACATGAGGTTCCTAATGAGTAGGTGAACTATAGTGTTCTTCTATTCGATGAGGTGTTCTAGGATTGGGAGTTCTGTGCTTGTGTTCTTGTGCTCAAAGAGGTGCAGGGTCGAAGAGACTGGTGCATGAGGGTGATAATTTTTGGTTGTTTGTTCTATGTGGACTGTCGTTTTTGTTTTCGTGGTTAACATGGCAATTGTTTTGGGGTTTTGTTGTTGTTCAAAGAGCTGTTCTGGGCTCGGGAATTTTTCTCTTGTGTTCTTGTGTTCTAAGAGGCTGAGGTTCAAAGAGGCTCATGCGTGAGGGTGAGGAGAAGGAAGAAAAAAGAAAGAAGTAATTTTTTTCCCCGTTGGAATTGGGTTGGCTGCTTTTCTATGTATTTGAGTGAATTTGGGGGATATGGTGCAGATGTGTGACTCATTGTGCTTATCGTTCTTGGGTGAGTGGCCGAAGCTTATTATGCAAGTGTAGCATGGTAGCTATTTTGATTTGGGATGGGGAAGCTTGTTGGATTTAGCAGTTGTGATGTTTGGCTATTTACTAGATGTTAATGGTTGGGCTTGTCCATCTTGACCATGTAAAAAATTTCTATGCGCCTTTGGATATTGATACAGTTTATTTGCACTTGTTGTTTTTTGTTGTTACTTTCAGGGAAAATTTTAAGAACCTCCCCTAAATTTCTATGTATAATAAATGGGTGAATCCCCATGATATATAGGAAAATATGAAGGCTATTTTATTGATCTTATATTATGTATATATATATATGTTTTTAGAGAATCTCTCATTGAATTATATAATTTTGTAAATTCTTGGTGAATATTTTACTAAATTATAAAACCTTGTAAAATCTTGGCGAAGCTTTCACTAAACTATAAACCTTGTGAAGTCTTGGCGAACCTTTAAACAAGTTTTTCCTTAGCAAGTCATGCCCCCCTACATGCCCAATTAGGTGGCTCTAAATGAAGTCCCATCCCCAAGCACGATTCCTCAAACACCCACAAAAACGTTATTGTCACATCACCAATCACAAGATTCACAATCTCCATGTTTCTTAGGGAAACTTTCGATCTGAATTGATGGGATTTAGAACTCTCCTAGATGCAAATGGGTCCCTATAATACCTTATAGTAAATTTCAACTACCCTTCTCATGTGGACATTAAGCAACTTGAAAAACGATATTCAACCCATAAAATATGGACGAATGTAACTTCGACTTCAATTTCCATGATTGATAGAAGGTGAAAGAACCCCAAGCAACTGCCATTTTTGGAAATTAGGGGCGAATGGGAGCTTCCTAGCAATTTTTGTGGGCTAACAGAGGTTTAAATCCATTTTTACGAGAGATAAATTGTTTTATCTTGGATCCCCTTTTAAAATTTGATGAGGATAACCTCATATTCATTAAAAATAAGTAAATAAAATGTGGGATAATCGTACCTAATGGGTGCTTAATAAAAAAATAACCCATTAAAAATTTAAAACCCAAAAATTTAGACTAACATCGGCTAAAATTAACCCCTAAAATTTTCCATGGTTACATTGTATGCTTAAAGACAATGGATATATTGGTTGATGTTCATAGCCTTTGTTTGTGTTCACTCTATGTGTCAAAGTATTGAATTGGAAATATAGAAGCGTTTGGACTTATGTTTCAATTTTGCAATGGTGTATGCTGAAATGTGTTTTATTCGGTTATGAAAGTTTAATGACTTGTTCATCGATTGATCGCAGTTATTTGTTTTCTTATTTTTAATGGAAAAAGTAATTTAAATAGTTGAATCCCATGGGTCATACATTCTCGTATACAGGTCTCTATGGTTTTAAGGCTAGTGACTAGATATTTTATTTTGATGGCTATGCCCACGTAGTCGACATTGTATCAACTAGTTGTTCAAATTTTATTAAACGATTCTAATATTATGTTCTAGATGATCCAGTTTCAATGCAATTGCAAGATCTAGTTCCTTTGATTTCGACGTCATAGGTAGATGTTCTTATTCATGTCATTTATTCACTTTCAAGTGTATATCCTAGTCCAAAGAAATGTACTCAAGGTTCTAGAATTAGTAACCCTTTTTTCCTGGTGGGTTATTGATAGTTTAAGAGATACATGTGATCATTGTTGGCAAGATAAATTTGCATCAATTGTTACCATTAAAAGCTTTAATTAAACCATGTGTCTTCTTTTGTTGCTTTCCTTTCCAATTTCCAAATGCTTGGGTAGTGGATACCAAGAATTGGTTTCCTCGTCCTTCTCCCACACCCCAAGAGTGTGATGGTCAACCTCGAGAACACATATTTGACTCCATTGATAATGGTTTTCCTCTTCTTAGAACATAGTTTCTTTGTGGTTTTCAAGCCAATGACTAGTGGAAGTATTTTCATTTTTAAGTTAAGATATTTTCTTTTGTTGGCTATGCTTACGTATTTGACATTATATCAACTAGTTGCTAAACTTTTATTGAACGATTCTAGTATTATGTTCTGCATGATCTAGTTTCAATGCAATTTTGAGATCTACTTTCTTTTGATTTTTACGTCATAGGTAGATGTGCTTATTCATGCCATTTATTCACTTTCAAGTGTATACCCTTGTCCAAAGAAATGTACTCAAGGTTCTATAATTAGTAACCCTTCTTTCCTGGTGGTTTATAGATAATTTAAGAGATACATGTGATGATTACAAGAAAAATAAATTTGCAATGATTGTTACTGTTAAAAGCTTTTATTAAATTGTCTTTTTTTTCTTTCCTTTTCCAATTGCTAGATGCTTAGGCAGTGGATACCAAGAATTGGTTTCCCCATCATTCTCCTAGATACCAAGAGTGTGATGGTCATCCTCAAAAGTAGAGATTTGATTTTTCTAATAGAGTCCTTTCAATGATTCTAGAGTCCTTGATAGTGGTTTCCCTATTCTTAGAACAAAGTCTCATTTCCATTTTTGTAAATGTTTATGTGGAATGATTTTATATGTGGACATGGGTTGATGGAATTGGTAAATGATTTATTGCATAGTGCATCTATGCAAGTGGCTTTCAGGTCTTGGTTTTTGGTGGGGGGGTGTTGATGCCCAGAAATTCCCAGCATCGATAGTAGAGATTCTCCCCAATGAGCGATCCCAATTAGATCGTCCACTATTTGGTATGGGGAATCCGTCCGGGTAACTGTTTGGCTACCATAGGTGTAATTGTTTAAGTTCTTTATCGGTTGCAGACCGGTTCACTATTTATGTAATTTTATTTTAAAGTATGAGATGCAAGTGCTCTAATTAATGAAATGGAATTGACGGGTAGAAGCCTCACAAATGATGCGTAGGTTCTTACCTATCATCTTACCACTTCTACCTTATCAATTCGTTTATTCCTAATCTAAACGAACTATCATATCCCAAGAAGGAGCAAATTTAAATTAAGAGTAATAAAATGAAATGATCAAGTACACTTAATAGATAGCCATTAAAAGAAACAATCACATTTACAACACAAATTATCAAAGATAGCTCTGATATTTATTAAAGCGATTTATTACTCTGTTACACATAACCATTTGCATGAAATAAGGGAACCATTGATCATCATTGAAATAGTTCGACATAATTAGAAATATCTCACAGTATGATAGACGCAGAAAAAGAAATAATTCCATCCCAACAAGCACACATTCCAGGCAAATGCCAGTGCAAGCTTTTTCCCAACGAACCAGTTCTTTCTCATTAGCAAAGAAATAGTTCTTTTATAAAAATGTCTTCAGTATTTCATTCCCCGGAAAAAAATCCCTTTGCTCCTTATTCTCATCCTCTATTTATCTTACAAAAGCTTGTCTTCTAGTGACTCTTCACTTACCTTAACCCTAGAACTTTCCAAAATTTGTCTTTTAGTGCTTACATAGGAAAAAACAAAAATGATATTTACAATTAAAATTAGGTGGCCCCTTTTAAACTAGAAATATAATCTACCCACGCATTAGCCTCTTCAACTATGATATTAAATTGGACAGGCTCCAATACTTTTAAGGACACTTCATGATATGACAATTGTGTTTCTATATGTTCCAATCTTGCTGTTGCAGCCTTGCAGCTATCTTCCAGAAAATAGGCATTTATAGATGCTTCTCCCTGATAATGGTGGATGTCTTCTTCTGTAAGAATGCCCAATTTTCTAATGTAGTCTAGATATTCCCGCAACCCATTCTGTAGCTCTGTTATGCGTTGGTCTCTTGTAGGAAGCTCATTCATCTTTGGGACCAAAGAGAGATGACATTTATCAAGAACCTGATGGATTTTCTTGTAGAAATATTCGCACTTTTGAATAGTCTTAGGAACTTTGGTATTTAGTCTCCTACCAGCTTTCCTGCAAATTTCCAGAAGTCCCATATCCAACTTTAGGTCTGTTGTTGTCTTCTGGGGAAAATGATCAGGGAATTATGAGTTAGTTTCTCTCCAAGCCATATGGCTCTTAATCTTATTTGCAGTATCAAATTCCTCATTACTATTGACTCTGAAGCAATCACCTTCATCCTCACCAACAACAGCTTCATCTTGTAGATTTATTATGTGAGTATTTCCTGAGAGCGATATATTTGTTCTTGAATCTTGCATGCTTGTTCACAAAACAGAGTCATGTCTTGATTTTTATTATCTGCCAACTCTAGTTGCTCTACTAGAGATTCCTTTTTCTCTTAACAATTTATCCATTTAATTTTTCAATTCCTCGGCCTTCTAGTTTGCCACTGATTCTCGTGTTTCCAAGTCCCTGATCTTTGCTTTGAAATCACTTCTTTCACTATCCATCATCATCAACTGCACATTTAATGCTTCTTTCTTTGTATCCATATTTTGGTAGTTGGCTAGCAATTTGTCCTTTTCAGATAATGTGGCCTCAAATTTCCTTTCTAGCTCTATGCTTTCACCTCCCTCCTTTACCAAGTTGTCTTTAAATTTCAACATCTTCTGTTTGTTGCATTCGATATCGTTCAACAATTTGTCAACATTATCTGCACTTTCCTGTGCAGTTGCTATACTCATAGTGGTTGTGAATTTAAGGTCCTTGTGGGTACCCTCCATGATTGTGTTCTCTTGGATGGTGAAAACATCGACCTGAGTACCCATTTTCAATATTTTATCCGAACTCCTCGTGATGGTCTTTCTTTTTGAATAAAAAATAATTGTGTCCAACTGGGCCACAATATGTTGCTTTGATGGGGTGAATGGGGTGAGTCTGAGCTCAGCAAATGGGAGGTGACTTCTGGTGAGCATCACACTGGACACCTCAGGTGGGTCTATGTCCATGTGCTATGGACTCCTGTATTCACCTTGGGTTCCTTCATTATCCACAACATCCTTGAACCGATCCTCTTCTTCTTTTATTCTTAATTCCTCAACTGCTTCCTTTCTTTCCATCTCTTCCCTTGCGTTTTCTCCTTCTTTCAACTCTTCCTCATATTTTCTTTGTTGTTCCTCAACAGCTTCTCTTTCTTGCCTCTCGGCCTCTTCCTTTTGTTGTCTCTTTGATTCTTCTGCTTGTAGCCATTCTGCTTCATCTATTTGTAGCATTATGGCTTCTTATCATTGCTTCTGTAATTCTGCCTCCTTGGCAGTGTTAGGAGAAGTATTAGGACCAGCTCTGCTCTTGCGAACAAATCGTTTGTTTAGCTCGGTCATGTTGCTATCCCTTCGATACACTTCCTCATCCTTCAAGAAGTGATCTGTGTATTCGAAGGTAATTTTACAAGAAGCACAATGTCGAACGACCTTATCTTGGCTATCGTTCCTTACAAAATTCTTTGTTCCAAAATGAAAGGCGTCCAAATCTTTGACAAAAGCTTATGATCCCTTCACCTTGGGGAATTTGTACGTGCTGATAGTGAACGGAAGTGGTGGGTAGGAGGCCTTATTCTTCTCATGGAGATAATTTCCAACTCCATTGATAAAAACTTGCCTTACGACCTCTTTGTGCACAAAAAAATCGATAGCATATTTAGGCAACCGAGAAGGGGGTTGGGTGCCCCCATACATCCTGATACAAGTGCCTTCTGCGGATAAATAGTAATCTCCATATTCATTGATAAAAACCATAGCATTCTCAAATAGACAATTCGTATATTTCTTGAAAATCATCCAATAAAGCAAAATGATTAATTCCTCACAAATTAGTTTGTAGTAACCTGCATATCTGTGAGCGCATGTTACCTGATAAGCTACATGAATGGGATATTCGGTCCGATTCCAAACAAATCCCATTTTACGGAAAGGGTTTGTGATTAGTATGCAGTCCATGAGGTATGAATACATGAATAATTATGCCTTCTTCTACGTCAGTCCTACTTGTGTTGCAACAATGTTTGATGCCATACTTTCTGAAATGATATCTTCCCAGTTAAAAATTGTACCATGTGTGGCAATGTGGTCATGAGTAACAACTTTACCTAGACTTATAAAAAACTATCATTGCGTCATGAGTAACAACTTTACCTAGACCTACAGCTAGCTTATAACCATGATCAGTTTGTTGTTACACACTTTCAAAAACATCAATCTCAACCAGTCGTTATTGCTATCAGATTAGCAGGCCATCATGGAACCCCTAGTCACCATAGTGGATTCGAAATATTCCTCAAAAAACGTTTTTCCTTCCATACTTCCCACTACCCTTTTAGATAGTCGATCTACAACAACATTAAATTGCCTAAAGATATGCTTGAAGGATAGAAAATTGAAAGTGGATTATAGTTCTCTAACTCTGACACTCCAATGATCCAGAATAGACACTTAAAGAGAGGCTCTTTCAATTGCCCAATCTATAATAACCTTTGAGTCCCCCAAAATCTGCAAAGATGAAAAGTTTTTAAGAGTTGCAAAAAAACAAAAGACTGCATAAGGATAATAACTCTGCTCTAGTATCTGATCCATGACCATATCCCATCCATAAATGAAATCATTGATCATTTTTGACATGTAGGACGATACCACAACCACAGATTCCCCCCTACAAGGCCCATTCAAAGAATCCCATTGGAAAAACCCCAATAAATGTAGGAATAGTCAATGATCTCTTAGATTATCTACATATTCAGGAGCACATATACAAAGATGATATATGTTATAACTCATTTGTTTTTTATATCCATGACATATAGTGGCCACTAGGGCCCTACATGCCATGTCAGTCCAAAAAACATTTTGTGTAATTTTTTTATGCTAAAGTCGGGGATTTAATTTATCCCATGTGTATGTGCTGGCGGTTAGTGGTCCATTGGGTGAGCGGTGATACTAGCCTCAATTTCTAGCATGGGGGTTTCATCGACTAGAATCATCAACATCATTTAGTGTATGTTGCATTATGGTTTAGGCTCATTTAGTATTGTTGTAGTGTCATTCAGGATACATTTATTTGGTGCCTTTCAAGAGGGCCTTTTATATGGTCAATGTTCATTAGGTGATGCGTTTATCTTTGTGGATGGCGTTCATTTCTAGTGAGGGATCATTTGGCTATTCTCTTGGATGAGGGTTGGCTTAGTCGGTTTTCATTTCCAGCAAGTGGTGTTCGAGAGGACTATGTATTGGTTCCATTAAATTTGTTGGAGTTGCATTGAGTGTGATGCCCATATTAATTTTAGAAATGGTATTTATTCATGGATAGGAGAGGGAATTGTTATCGAGGTTCATTTTTCTATGCTAGGAAACGTTGCAAGTGGTTTTTATCTCGTTATTATTGATGGTTTGTTCTGCATGGTGAGTTGGATGCCTATGCTCTTGTTATTGTTGGTGGTTTGATTTGTGTGGATTATCCTAGATGTTTTTGTTCCTATTATCTTGTTATTGTTGTTTCTTTGTTCTCCGTGGACTATAGCAGACATTTTCGTGATGAACCCAACCATGATGATGCTTGACGTTGTAGTTTTTTCTGGATTTTTGTTGCATGAGGTTCCTAATGAGTAGGTGAACTATAGTGTTATTCTATTCGATGAGGTGTTCTAGGATTGGGAGTTCTGTGCTTGTGTTCTTGTGCTCAAAGAGGTGCAGGGTCGAAGAGACTAGTGCATGAGGGTGATAATTTTTGGTTGTTTGTTCTGTGTGGACTGTCGTTTTTGTTTTCGTGGTTAACATGGCAATTGTTTTGGGGTTTTGTTATTGTTCAAAGAGGTGTTCTGGGCTTGGGAATTTTTCTCTTGTGTTCTTGTGTTCAAAGAGGCTCATGCGTGAGCATGAGGAGAAGGAAGACAAAAGAAACAAGTTTTTTTTCCCCGTTGGAATTGGGGTTGGCTGCTTTTCTATGTATTTGAGTGAATTTGGGGGATATGGTGCAGATGTGTGGCTCATTGTGCTTATCTTTCTTGGGTGAGTCGCTGAAGCTTATTATGCAAGTGTGGCATGGTATCTATTTTGATTTGGGATGGGGAAGCTTGTTGGATTTAGAAGTTGTGATGTTTGGCTATTTACTAGATGTTAATCGTTGGGCTTGTCCATCTTGACCATGTAAAAACTTTCTATGCGCCTTTGTATATTGATAAATTTTATTTGCACTTGTTGTTTTTTGTTGTTACTTTCAGGGAAAATTTCAAGAACCTCCCCTAAATTTCTATGTATAATAAATGGGTGAATCCCCATGATATATAGGAAAATATGAAGGCTATTTTATCAATCTTATATTATGTATATATATATATATATATATATATATATATATATATATATATTAGAGAATCTCTCATTGAATTATATAATTTTGTAAATTCTTGGCGAATATTTCACTAAATTATAAAACCTTGTAAAATCTTGGCGAAGCTTTCACTAAACTATAAACCTTATGAAGTCTTGGCGAACCTTTAAACAAGTTTCTCCTTAGCAAGTCATGCCCCCCTACATGCCCAATTAGGCGGCTCTAAATGAAGTCCCATCCCCAAGCATGATTCCCCAAACACCCACAAAAACGTTATTGTCGCATCACCAATCACAAGATTCACAATCTCCATGTTTCTTAGGGAAACTTTCGATTCGAATCGATGGGATTTAGAACTCTCCTAGATGAAAATGGGTCCCTATAATACTTTATAGTAAATTTCAACTACCCTTCTCATGTGGAAATTAAGCAACTTGCAAAATGATATTCAACCCACAAAATATGGACGAATGTAACTTCGACTTCGATTTCCATGATTGATAGAAGGTGAAAGAACCCCAAGCAACTACCATTTCTGGAAATTGGGGGCGAATGGGAGCTTCCTAGCAATTTTTGTGGGCTAACAGAGGTTTAAATCCATTTTTACGAGAGATAAATTGTTTTATCTTGGATCCCCTTTTAAAATTCGATGAGGATAACCTCATATTCATTAAAAATAAGTAAATAAAATGTGGGATAATCATACCTAATGGGTGCTTAGTAAAAAAATAACCCATAAAAAATTTAAAACCCAAAAATTTAGACTAACATCGGCTAAAATTAACCCCTAAAATTTTCCATGGTTACATTGTATGCTTAAAGACAATGGATCTATTGGTTGATGTTCATAGCCTTTGTTTGTGTTCACTCTATGTGTCAAAGGATTGAATTGGAAATATAGAAGCTTTTGGACTTATGTTTCAATTTTGCAATGGTGTATGCTAAAATGTGTTGTATTCGGCTATGAAAGTTTAATGACTTGTTCATCAATTGATTGCAGTTATTTGTTTTCTTATTTTTAATGGCAAAAGTAATTTAAATAGTTGAATCACATGGGCCATACATTCTCGTATACAGAGGTCTCTATGGTTTTAAGGTTACTGACTAGATATTTTATTTTGATGGCTATGCCCGCGTATTCGACATTGTATCAACTAGTTGTTCAAATTTTATTAAACGATTCTAATATTATGTTCTAGATGATGTAGTTTCAATGCAATTGCAAGATCTAGTTCCTTTGATTTCGACGTCATAGGTAGATGTTCTTATTCATGTAATTTATTCACTTTCAAGTGTATATCCTAGTCCAAAGAAATGTACTCAAGGTTCTAGAATTAGTAACCCTTTTTTCCTGGTGGTTTATTGATAGTTTAAGAGATACATGTGATCATTGTTGGCAAGATAAATTTGCATCAATTGTTACCATTAAAATCTTTAATTAAACCATGTGTCTTCTTTTGTTGCTTTCCTTTCCAATTTCCAAATGCTTGGGTAGTGGATACCAAGAATTGGTTTCCTCGTCCTTCTCCCACACCCCAAGAGTGTGATGGTCAACCTCGAGAACACATATTTGACTCCATTGATAATGGTTTTCCTCTTCTTAGAACATAGTTTCTTTGTGGTTTTCAAGTCAATGACTAGTGGAAGTATTTTCATTTTTAAGTTAAGATATTTTCTTTTGTTGGCTATGCTTACATATTCGACATTATATCAACTAGTTGCTCAACTTTTATTGAACGATTCTAGTATTATGTTCTGCATAATCTAGTTTCAATGCAATTGTGAGATCTACTTTCTTTTGATTTTTACGTCATAGGTAGATGTGCTTATTCATGCCATTTATTCACTTTCAAGTGTATACCCTTGTCCAAAGAAATGTACTCAAGGTTCTATAATTAGTAACCCTTATTTCCTGGTGGTTTATAGATAATTTAAGAGATACATGTGATGATTAAAAGAAAAATAAATTTGCAATGATTGTTACTGTTAAAAGCTTTTATTAAATTGTCTTTTTTTTCTTTCCTTTTCCAATTGCTAGATACTTAGGCAGTGGATACCAAGAATTGGTTTCCCCATCATTCTCCTAGATACCAATAGTGTGATGGTCATCCTAAAAAATAGAGATTTGATTTTTCTAATTGAGTCCCTTCAATGATTCTAGAGTCCTTGATAGTGGTTTCCCTATTCTTAGAACAAACTCTCATTTGCATTTTTGTAAATGTTTATGTCGAATGATTTTATATGTGGATATGGGTTGATGGAATTGGTAAATGATTTATTGCATAGTGCATCTATGCAAGTGGCTTTCAGGTCTTGGTTTTTGGTGGAGGGGTGTTGATGCCCAAAAATTCCCAGCATCGATAGTAGAGATTCTCCCCAATGAGTGATCCCAATTAGATCATCCACTATTTGGTATGGGGAATCCGTCCGGGTAACGGTTCGGCTACCGTAGGTGTAATTGTTTAAGTTCTTTATCGGTTGTGGACCGGTTCACTATTTATGTAATTTTATTTTAAAGTATGAGATGCAAGTGCTCTAATTAATGAAATGGAATTGAGGAGTAGAAACCTCACAAATGATACGTAGGTTCTTACCTATCGTCTTACCACTTCTACCTTATCAATTCATTTATTCCTAATCTAAATGAACTATCATATCCCAAGAATTAAGAGTAATACAATGAAATGATCAAGTACACTTAATAGATAGCCATTAAAAGAAACAATCACATTTACAACACAAATTATCAAAGATAGCTCTGATATTGATTAAAGCGATTTATTACTCTGTTACGCATAACCATTTGCATGAAATAAGGGAACCATTCATCATCATTGAAATAGTTCGACATAATTAGAAAGATCTCATAGTATGATAGACGCAGAAAAAGAAATAATTCCATCCCAGCAAGCACACATTCCAGGAAAATGTTAGTGCAACTTTTTTCCCAACGAACCCGTTCTTTCTCATTAGCAAAGAAATAGTTCTTTTATAAAAATGTCTCCAGTATTTCATTCCCCAGAAAAAAAATCCCTTTGCCCCTTATTCTCATCCTCTATTTATCTTACAAAAGCTTGTCTTCTAGTGACTCTTCACTTACCTTAACCCTAGAACTTTCCAAAATTTGTCTTTTAGTGCTTACATAAGAAAAAACAAAAATGATATTTACAATTAAAATTAGGTGGCCCCTTTTAAACTAGAAATATAATCTACCCCCGCATTAGCCTCTTCAGCTATGATATTAAATTGGACAGGCTCCAATACTTTTAAGGACACTTCATGATATGACAACTGTGTTTCTATATGTTCCAATCCTGCTGTTGTAGCCTTGCAGCTATCTTCTAGAAAATAGGCATTTATAGATGCTTCTCCCTGATAATGGTGGATGTCTTCTTTTATAAGAACGCCCAATTTTCTAATGTAGTCTAGATCTTCCCGCAACCCATTCTGCAGCTCTATTATGCATTGGTATCTTGTAGGAAGCTCATTCATCTTTGGGACCAAAGAGAGATGACATTTATTAGTAACTTGATGGATTTTCTCGTAGAAATATTCACACTTTTGAATAGTCTTAGGAACTTTGGTATTTAATCTCCTACCAGCTTTCCTGCAAATTTCCAGAAGTGCCATATCCAACTTTAGGTTTGTTGTTGTCTTCTGGGGAAAATGATCAGGGAATTCTGAGTTAGTTTCTCTCCAGGCCATATGGCTCTTAATCTTATTTGTAGTATCAAACAACTTTTTCCTCATTACTATTGACTCTACAGCAATCACCTTCATCATCGCCAACAACAGCTTCATCTTGTAGATTTATTCTGTGAGTATTTCCCGAGAGCGATATATTTGTTCTTGAATCTTGCATGCTTGTTCACAAATCAGAGTCATGTCTTGATTTTTATTATCTGCCAACTCTAGTTGCTTTGCCAGAGATTCCTTTTCTCTTAACAATTCATCCATTTAATTTTTCAATTCCTCGGCCTTCTAGTTTGTCACTGATTCTCGTGTTTCCAGGTCCCTGATCTTTGCTTCGAAATCACTTCTTTCACTCTCCATCATCATCAACTGCACATTTAATGCTTCTTTCTTTGTATCCAGATTTTGGTAGTTGGCTAGCAATTTGTCCTTTTCAGATAATGTGGCCTCAAATTCCTTTTTAGCTCTATGCTTTCACCTCCCTCCTTTACCAAGTTGTCTTTCAATTTCAACATCTTCTGTTTGTTGCGTTCGATATCGTTCAACAATTTGTCAACATTATCTACACTTTCCTGTGCAACTGCTATACTCATAGAGGCTATGAATTTAAGGTCCTTGTGGGTACCCTCCACGATTGTGTTCTCTTGGATGGTGACAACATCGCCCTGAGTACCCATTTTCAATATTTTATCTGATCTCCTCGTGATGGTATTTCTTTTTGAATAAAAAATAATTGTGTCCAACTGGGCCACAATATGGGTGATTCTGAGCTCAGCAAATGCGAGGTGACTTCTAGTGAGCGTCACACTGGACACCTCAGGTGGGTCTATGTCCATGTGCTATGGACTCCTGTATTCACCTTGGGTTCCTTATTTATCCACAACATCCTTGAACCGATCCTCTTCTTCTTTTATTCTTAATTCCTCAACTGTTTCCTTTCTTTCCATCTCTTCCCTTGCGTTTTCTGCTTCTTTCAACTCTTCCTTAGCTTTTCTCTATTGTTCCTCAATAGCTTCTCTTTCTTGCCTCTTGGCCTCTTCCTTTTTTTGTCTCTCCGATTCTTATACTCGTAGCCGTTCTACTTCATCTATTTGTAGTATTATGGCTTCTTCTCGTTGCTTATGTAATTTTGCCTCCTTGGAAGTGTTAGGAGAAGTATTAGGACCAGCTCCGCTCTTGCGAACAAATCGTTTGTTCAGCTCGGTCATGTTTCTTTCCATTCGATACACTTCCTCATCCTTTAAGAAGTGATCTGTGTATTCAAAGGTAATTTTACAAGAAGCACAATGTCGAGTGACGTTATCTTGGCTATCGTTCCTTACAAAATTCTTTGTTCCAAAATGAAAGGCCTCCAAATCTTTGACAAAAGCTTATGATCCCTTCACCTTGGGGAATTTGTATGTGCCAATAGTGAACGGAAGTGGTGGGTAGGAGGCCTTATTCTTCTCATGGAGATAATTTCCAACTTCGTTGATAAAAACTTGCCTTACGACCTCTTTGTGCACAAAAAAATCGGTAGCATATTTAGGCAACCAAGAAGGGGGTTAGGTGCCCCCATACATCCTGATACAAGTGCATTCTGCGGATAAATAGTAATCTCCATATTCATTGATAAAAACCATAGCATTCTCAAACAGACAATTCGTATCTTTCTTGAAAATCATCCAATAAAGCAGAATGATTAATTCCTCACAAATTAGTTTGTAGTAAACTGCATATCCGTGAGCCCATGTTACCTGATAAGCTACATGAATGGGATATTCAGTCTGATTCCAAACAAATCCCATTTTACAGAAAGGGTTTGTGATTAGTATGCAGTCCATGAGGTATGAATACATGAATAATTATGCCTTCTTCTGCGTCAGTCCTACGTGTGTTGCAACAATGTTTGATGCCATACTTTTTGAAATGATATCTTCCCAGTTAAAAATTGTACCATGCATGGCAATGTGGTACATCAGTGGTACCCAGCTGATTTTATAGGTGTTTCTGTTTGCCAGGCCAAAAACCCGGTTTAACATCAAAACTATGATTCTGTATGGTGTCCTTAAGCTTTGACTTTCATACTCTCTGCTAGATTTTGGTCTCAACTATTTTTCAGGGACCATCATCTTCTTAGCATAATCAAAGTGATCTATATTGACCTCTCTCATCCAGTCATCAGTCATCATGACTTTGGGATAGGGTAGCTTGTATGCTGCAGCTATGTGGCCTGGTTGGAAAGACACGAGCCCTTCTCCTTTGGCGTTTGAAATGATTCTGGTGCTAACATCCACATGCGGCAAGATCCATCCAATAACCTTTGAGCAGGGAAACAAATCTAGGCGTGTGACCGCCTTATAGAGGCTGGACTTCTTAATGTTCTGGTAGACCATCAATTCCTCGATATTTGCTTCAGGCACATTTCCATCTCTGATGACCTGATATAGTTCTCCCCATTTGAATTCTGGGATGATCCCAGTCACTTCCTTAGTGTCTTCAAACATGGTTTCTATAGGGCTATCCACCACTATCTATATGTATGAGTCTAATTCCACCACCTTGGAATTTCACCTGGCGGATTTTTTTGTGCATGTCCAAACCTGATGAGACATAGAATGAATATGTGAGGAATCCTCATCAAATCATTTACAAATAATTCATTGTTCATGGTATAGCAAATGAGCAGAGTTAAAACAATATTTGAATGTTATCATTATTTGTTTAGCTTTTAAATCGCAGTGGAGTCTTCAAGTACAACTGTGGGAACAAACCGAAGGTACTTATTTCAACTGTTTGCATCAAATTTTAAAGCCTTTGTGTAAATGACAAGCTTAATTTGGATCAATGTTGGAAACAATACAACATACACACAGCCTAAAGTAATTGAAAACTTTCATGCTGCCAGACACATGCTGTTAAGGTTTGCTCTGCTTCAACGGTATTCAAATGTGTGGAAAACAGCATTGTGGGTGCAACACCTTCAAACTTGACACAATGACGGGTAGTAAAAACATAAGACTTTGGCATCGAAAGAGTAACTACGCGGGGCGCTGCATGGGCTTAAAAAACAACAAGATGATCTCGGCGGGAAACAATGAAACAACACCCAGGCCAACCTTCTACAAGGGTAAAAGGCATGGGTAGCTTGAAAATGCATGGCCATCTTAATTTACATGCCTGAAAAAACTGGGTTTTTTGTGCGTTACCCAAAAATCGCATTGTACAATGCTTAGGTTTTCGAAGGTAGGTTTCACGGAGACAAGGAAAATCGACAATTTGCTAAAAAACTCAGTATCCGTGGCCAAACCAAATCCCTTACCCATACGTGGTCATGTCATATGAACAAAAAAATGGGGTTATCAACAAGTGCGACCGGGTTTGAATGAGAGCTGGGGCGAGTCATTAGACAGGGGTACCCTTAGCTGGGTTAGGCCATGCTGCACCTTGAAAGCATCAAGGCTCTAGATACAACTCTAAGCCCAAGAAAACAACCCAAAACCAAACGGATTGCGGAAAATAAAATGATGTTAATACTCCAACAATGGGGCAGACCAAGGCCTTAGATAAGGGGTAACATGCTCAAACAAACAATGTTAAAAAATGAAAAGAGAGCATGATATTTCCTACCTGTCACTTGCAGAATGACTATGAAGTTGAGCTCATCAATGCTGGGTACTTGGCATCAGGCGATTGGTGAAAGTGATTCCTTAAAACGATGTTTAGCAATGTTTAAACAAAATGTCTCTCGCCCTATATATAAAACTTCTAAAAAACTTGTAATAAATGCAACGGGGTTGGGAGGTGGGTTATTAAATGACCAAGTCCATTTGGCGCCAACACCTCTTTTTTCTTTTCGACGCTAACCAAGAAACACCTTCGCCGACCACTTCGGCGTACTTTCCCCAGTCACTACGAAACGGTCAGCGCAAACTCTCCATATTGTTGTGATTTGGTCAGCGTATTCTCCCCAATCGCTGCGATCCGTCGGTGAATTTTTCTCAAAGGCTGGGAAATGACTGGCACATTTTGGCCAGATCACAGCAAAATGATCGATGTATTAACTGGATCGCTTAGAAATGATCAACGAACTTTGCCCAAAGGCAGCGAAACAATCGACTTAGGCTCGCCGAAACACTTGCGAAAAAGTCGACGCAAATTCATCAAAACAATGTGAAATGGTTGGCGTAATCTTTCTAAAATGCTACGAAACGACCGATGCATTTTGGCCAAATTGCAGTGAAATGATCGACGTATTGACCAGATTGTTGCGAAATGATCGATGAACTTTTCCCAAATACAATGAAACGATCGACGCAAAAAGGCCGAAACACTTGCGAAAAGGTCAGCACAAACTCATCAAAATGCCGCGAAACAGTCGGCATGAAGTCGTTAGAGTGCTAAGAAATGGTCGGCGTAATCTTGCTAAAACGCTTCTACCATTTTGGTGCAAAAACCTAAGTTGCACTTAGTCGAAAACTTACTTTGTTCTTCGAATATTTTCAGGAAAATCCTAAGTGTCAAAAGGGGAACTCTTCCAAGGAGATCTAAACTCTAAGAAATAAAAGGAGGGACCCTACAATTTTAAGAAAAATTTGGGGATTAGGTTGCAACTGCAACAGGGGGTGACTGTGTGTTTTCTTGTTGAGAGCTAGGCTCTTCCATAGGTGGTCAAGTGCCTAGAGTTTATTGTAATCTTGACAACTGTATTCTTTGATGAAATTTTTTCCTAGGTTCTTAGTTCTTCAATAATAGGCATACAACAAGGTATGTAAACTACTTTTGATAATTGATGATAGAGTTTATCCTTCGGTCAATCATTCCACCACTCTTTTCTATGATAGTCAGAGTGCCATACACATTTCTCACAATCCTTATGAGTATTAGCAATTAGAACACATAGAGATACATATTGAATTGATTCAAAACTCACCTAGGATGGTATTCTCAACTCATAGAATTTTCCTACTGAAGGGTAGACTACTAACATATTCAATACATATTTGAAATCAACTCATTTTCTTCAATTATGACCAATTATTTAGGTAAAGGAATTTATTCTGAGGTCCTCTTGAGTCCTTCCTTTGTTTTTCATATATATTTTTATGTTTTTCTCCCTCTTTTGGAGATTGGTTTCTTTTCCTATGAACTTCTTTTTCTTTGTTTATGAGAGTTTGTACTTGGCTACCTTAGTAGGTTTCATTATCGCTACCCATTTTTGTATATTTATTTGTCTCCCTTAATTTCACTTAAGGAGAAAGGGGTGTTAGTAGACATTTGTAAGCCAACTATCCACAATTGTATAGGACAATATTAGATTTGTTATAAATAGAAGGTTCTCTTTTATTCAATATAGTAGATTTTATAGAATAATCTTTTCTTTTCTTTTTCTTGTAGAATATTTTTGATATGACAGTTCCTAATAATGTTGATGTAATGTTGTTTTCCACAACATCTTCAACCAATTACTAAATTGTTGCGCTCATATGTGTCACTTTTTTTTTCTTTTTTTTTTCGAACCAGGGAAACTCGCTCCCCGCACACAGTGGAGCTAGAGTTGAAGTATATCAATGGGTGAGACATTTGGAACGGTAAAACTGGGCCGGGCCCAGCCTTAATGTTGGATGTGAGAAGAATCTGTCCAGCGGCAAGTAGAACTATCACCACTGTCGCACGAGGGCTTAAAGGCGGCTTCACAAACTTGAAAGTGGGATACAACAAACCCCCCAAGAGTTTGTTGTATAAGTTCTGTCACTTATATGTCACTTATATAACTTGTGTCCACTTCAAAAAAAATTAATATATGTATGTCCATCATAGTTACCTAATACGGCCGAATCAGGCCCATTGGTACAGAACTTCAAAAATCAGTTCTCCTATCGAACTATTTGGGTTTGATTCGATTCGGTTAATTGACCCAGGGTAGAGATCCAATTCCAATTCAATTTATAATTTCATTCATTAACGTTATAATTTCTTTCATTGGATCCACGTCCAACATTCCTATCCTATTCATTTAGCATCCGAATCAACACCTTATAGACATAAATAAGTTGAGGGTTGTATCAACATAAATATTGGATGCAAGCATTGGGGTGGGAACCTAAAACAGATCTAAATATTTATATGCATAAATATCTTCATACAAGTATGATATATGCAGAATAAACTACATAATATTGCATGCATATTAAAGTATACATGTTGCTTAAGATAATAATATTTCAGCTCGTAATCTTTTATATGTTTATCTTAATATATTCTCAAATTTTAACCGAATTGAAATTTCTTAATACTAATTATTTTCAAATCGGAACTTGATACTAACTATGCTGTCCACTTAAAAAAAATCAATATAAATCCATTTTACAAATTCTTGAAATTAAAATTTTCTTCAAATTTTGCACTTTAAACCACTTTTAAAGTCTAATCTTTAAAAAAAGATTTGCAACTCAAGATATTTTATTACTTTCAATACTTAGCAATGTCAAAATAAATCTATAATAATTTTATAAATTTTGAAATTACCCCACAACCCAATATCTACTTTTTATGTCTTAGACTCCCATTTGAACATGGTTAATTTCTCCACTCTTGCCTTTTTATTTTGGATCATACAACATAGAAGCCCATGCCTATATTTTCATAGACAACTTCATACATGTTCCTAACTTCCTATGGTTTCTCAACCTCCTTATCCAAGGGAGGAGGAGAGTTAACTTCAAAGTTTGTTGGGATGACCACCATGACATGTACTTCTATATCTTTCCCATATATAGTTGCATGCAGGGATCAAATTTGAAGGGTTGGTCTTAATTTCAATGAGAAGGTTATATATGCATACAACCCTTCTATGATGAAGGGATTTAAAATAAATCACACTTCAATTGACAATAATAAATTAATTCCAAGCTTTATGAAAAAAAATGTGCCATATAAGATATTACATTCTAAATCAATTTATTCAACTAAAGAAATTGATAAATCCACACTACAATTACATGATACAACTTCCTAGAAGGGATTTATTTATAGAATAAAAATTTACACATAAACATTTAAACATTGAGTTCAACATATTGAAAAAAATAGAAAAAAAATTCACACATAAACATTCAAATAGTGAGTTCAACACATTGCAAATTAAAAAAAAAAACAATTGTGAGTAAGATAAGCATCTACCTTGAATATGAATCCATGAGTGGACAAAAATCAGCAGAAAATGATTAACACCAGGCCCACCACCATTGGACTCTCGTGGAGTCCATTTTTAATTCATTTCCTCTCTCGTAGTCATCTGTCGTTACTGCTTACATTTGTCCATTGTAGATCCATAGATATAACCACCTACTCATGTCTGCATCCTCCCTTAGTAAAAAGGAAATCGATGCCTCACAGGATTTGAACTGGGCCATCCCGAAAAATGACAATATGGAAAGGCCAAGAGAGGACAAATTATTTCCCAAAAATGACAATATGGAAAGGGCGAGAGAGAAGACATTATTTCCCAAAATCTCCAGTCCAAAGAGCCATCGACATTGTTGAAAATGCGACTAGATTTCTCAAATCAAGAACACTTGCTAGCATTTCAACATCCGCCCTACCTATAGTGAAGCAGAGTCCAATATTAAATCACCTGATTCCCTCTAGACAAGACACACACATAAGCATGATACATATGAGGTTCACCAGGCCCTTCATTCGGTGCATGGAATTTGTAAAGGATAGACTAGATGAAATCGTGGACATGTTTATACATCTGCTACATGAATCCACTTATATTATTTCCGGAAATAAAAATGGGTTCACCCAACCAAAATCACTCATATACTAAGAGGGAGAACTAAGTTGACTGGTTTAGGATTCACCCTTGCTCTTTGGAGAAATAAAATCCCAACAAAACATTCAACTCAAAGTAATTTTAATTTGCTGAGGACATAAACAAGTTTTGATTGTTTCCAGAAAAAACCCTTCTAAAAACAGGCATAATGGAAAAAGAGGGGTGTAAAAATCACTGGGTAAACTTAATAAAAATAGATAGAGAATAAATTAGTGAGTAAGCTCTTAGAAAAATGCAAAGCACCAGGGGAACTGCTACAATATTCGTCATTTTATTATAATTTAATTTATTGCTAACCATCAACCATCAACTGAAAGCAGAAAAAACCGGTCAGGGAAGCTTTGGCCTGCCTGGAGGACTTCTTGTACTATTATCCCTTCACACCATAATGGCTATATCTTATAGAAAAAAAATCAAAACAAATCCAAAGATCCACATGCTTGCGGTTATTGTTAATTTTCACGGGCAACCTGTGAAATGACAGAGTCTCTATGCTTTCCACCCAACTCACACTTGTGAGTTTGATGCATTTAATTATCTTATGGCCTGGGTGGCTTAAAAGATGGGAGAGCCCATCCCATCTAATAGCGGAGTCCTTAAATGCCAGACAAGTTGCATGTGTGAGATAGAGGTTTTAATGCGGCCTCATTAAAAGCCAGCTGCCAACCTAGTTAATTTTTGGAAAATTGAGCAACCTGACTGAGTAAGTATCTAGAGAATTAGCCAAAAAGAAACAGGCAGCAGTATAAGGAACAACCAAAAAGCCTTAGTAGTTGGAATTCGGTAGATTAAGAATTGTCCAAATCTCAATTTTTGTTGTTTACATTCCGATTTCCATGATTTAGATAGTTTTAAAATCACGCATTTAGTTTAAGACCAATCATCCTGATTGTTGAAATAATAGAATTACCGAAATTGTAATTTTCAAACCATATTTAAACCGGAATTGGTTAAAAAACCACCAGAAAAACAGGGTGTTATTGTTTTTATCGTACGCTTAAAAAACAGTCCTTAAATGGAACAGTAGTATACGACCAAGCTTTGGTAGGTGAAACTTCTTCAAATTCTTAGTACTTGAGATTTAAATGGTAATTCACTAAAGTATATTAATTCACATTACTTGACCCTTCAAAAAAGGACGTTTATGTATGCATGCCACACCTGTAATTTAAATATTTTTATTTATTAAAATATAATTTATATTTGTAAAAAGTCATGCATAAAAGTTAAAAGTACTTGTTTATAATATAAAATAGGATCAAATAAAATCCATTGTTTAGCTTAAGTGGTCTTTAACTCTTTGAAGGAGGGGTACTTAGAACTTTTACAATAAGTACTAATTTTAAAATGAGAAAGACATCTAAGAAAAAAGATAATATAAAATTTAAAAATAAAATATGATAATTTATTTTTTATTTTTTGTAAGCTGCGTAGTAAAATTATATTATGGTACAAAAAAGGTTACAATCATCAGGAGAGTATGAATATAGCTTTCTAAAGCTGCTCATGATACCGATATTACAAAAAAAGACATTGTAGACAGGCCTAGTGGTATGAACTTTAAAACTGTCGATCAGGAAAGACATAAACAAAGTATAACTCTCGACTAGATAGAGATAAACTAAACCAAAAAAAAGAATGCAAAAACCAAGCAAATAACGCTCGTAACTAGCAGCTTCATGTGCTAGCTTCTACGTCCTTGGAGCCATGAATTTCCTCAGAAATGGGACACGGGTCGAAGAAGTCGTCCGTCCACTGCTGCGCCGGGAGCTTGATAGGCAGAGGCTCATCTTTGCAAGGGAGAAACACCTCGTCCTCAACCTTTCGGGTGCGCTTATAATGCATGACATCAATCGTAGAGGGGACTGTAAGGGCACTCCCAGGAGGAGAGGCACCCTGCACCACAATGGCCACAGGAGAGTCAGGACCGGAATTGTGACCGCAAGCAGGAATGACGCCATCAAAGGTAGTGATGCCCATAGAATCATGTAAAGAGTTGCCAGTAGCATGTGCAGCTACAACACTGGCTGCACCTTTGGTTTGAACCGCTAACTCCTCCCCTGAACCAGCAACAAGACCTGCCGGACCAAAGTCGATCAGAGGAACAAGATGTGGAAATAGAGAATAACGGCGACCTGTAAGGCTTCCCTCCAAAGCAACGAGAACCCCGTCCAGGTGAGCCATGTTGGACCTAGTGTCCATGATGGCCACCTTCGCCATGTTCCAGTTGGTGAGCATTTCCTCCACCAGGGTACCTATCATGATTTTCAGAAGCCAGTAGTAGTTCACTTGAATGCCTTGGCTGCCAAAAGCAAGGATTTCAGCAACACTGCGCGACTCCCAGTCATCAACCAGACGACAAACATGCATGGAAACATTGTCCTTATAATCGATATTGGTTGGATGCTCCTTCTCGGTAGCAGATGCCATTTTACCAGAGCTATGGCCGGAGCCACGCTTGGAGGTGCCTCACGTGTGCTTCATGGAGGTATCAGAAACTTCGCAGGAAGACTGAACATGAGCCGAGCTTTCAGCTATGGAAGCAGACAGAGAATGGCGAAGGCAGGTAATGACCGCGGGAGCCTGGATGGGGAACTTCATATCCCGGAGGCTGTGTCTGGGGGGAGGAGATGTCGCACGAGAGGGATTAATGGTGAGGGGAAACTTGATAGGGGGAAGGGACATAGGAAGCAGGGCCAAAATTAATGCCACCCACCAGGCCATGTGGGTGATGAGACCGGAAGTGTGCGAAGAGGGCAGGTGGAGGAGGGTCATGTCCACCATTAAATATGATAGTTTATTAGATCAGACTGTATAAAAACAATTCCAATCTATACTACAATTTAATGTTAAAAATATTGCAAAATCTCTGTTCCAATTTCAATATATATGGTTTCTAATCTTAATGATTCAATGTTAATATTTTATTGCTAACAAAGATAAACACTATGTAACTATTCTTTAAACGGATTATGATCTTAATCCTTTTGAAGGTGAATGTTTAGGGTTAATAATTAAAGTTGTCTTGTGATAAAATGCTATTGCTCAAATTATTTTATTTTATTTTAAGTATTTAATTTTGCATTATGATGAAACCTATAAGTTTCGAGTGTATCTTATCAATTTTACATTTACGTTTTGTCATCTCAAATTTCCTTGCAATTAAGTTTTTGAAGGTGATGGGATAGTTCAAATTTCCTTGCTATTAAGTTTTTGTAAGTTATGGGATAGTTCATAGACATCTTTTCTTCATATGGTTTTTTTCTATCCTGAATACTCAGAGATATGGGATCGTAAGGAAGATTGGTTTTCGATATACATTTAATTTTATTTTATACATATATGATATGTGGATTACTAAAATATTGAACATTTTGAATGAGAAATTTTTAAAAATTCAAAGCACACGCTTGTGTAAGTGTGAATATTAAATTAACAAGTCATATTAATATTAATAATATGGCTTATATACGTCGATCGACGTATATCAACCATATCCAAATGTGTGGCCATGGTTGATATGCGTCGATTGACCTATATCAGCCACGTTACTAATAATAATATGGCTTGCTAGTTGACGATCGACATGAGGGAAATGATTGTTGAGTTTTTATTATTATAATAATGTTATTATAAAAATAAAACAATTAAAAATAATAATAAGGATTGTTGAGTTATTATTATAATAATTAGCAAGCCATATTAATTAGTAAAAATAATTAAAAATAATATAACCAATGGTTAGCCAATAATAATAACAATAATCAATGGCCAACCAATCGTCAACCATTGGTCAACCAATCAATCATTGGTTAATTAGTCAACCAAATAACCAATGGGATTGGTCAACCAATGGTTAATCGATCGTCAACCATGATCAACTAATAACCAACCAATGGTAAACCAATTTCAACCAAAGCCAACCATAGTCACCATGATCAACAAATAGTCAACTAATGTCAACCATAGTAAACCATGGGCAATCACTAGTTGACCAATGGTCAACCAACCATTGATCAACCATGGGTCAACTGTTGGTTGTGGAGCCAGATCTTCTAGTCTCATAGATGATATTGTATCAACCGTGTTTGTACCCCAGTTTTATATGACATGTAGGTGGACTGTATAGTCACCCCAGCGGGGTGGTGTGGGGGGGCATCGCCCCCCCACGGGGTTCCAGGGGGGACCATCCCCCCTGGCTAGGGGCTCCGGGGGCAGCGCCCCCGAAGAAAATTTTTGGGGCTGTTTTCGCCAGCTGTTTTGCGGGCCCATGGTTTTGGGTATCCCGTGGTATTTTTCCATTGTATTTCCCTTATAAAATAAAGACATTGTAATACGGATAGGGATGATGATGTATTAGGTTTTATGCATTGTAAATATCTCTGAGATCAGGAGAGAGACTGTGAAACAGAGAAGAGGAAGTGCAGCGGTTGTGCTGCAGGTTGTATCCCTTCACCTTGCTGGACGGTAATAATAATAAGGACTAGCAAATTCAGTGTGAACGTAGCCCAAGTTGGGTGAACCACGATATATCTGTGTCTCTCTTGTAATGTGTATGTGTGATTATATTTGCATTTCTGTTTATTGTTATTGCTCTGCGATCCTATTTTTCTAACAACTGGTATCAGAGCTAAAGGTTGATTTGGCAGTTAAACCCGCAGGAAGCTAGGGTTTCTGGTTCGAGTGGGAGCAATGGCAGAAGAAGGAAAGTTTAAAGTCGAGAAGTTTAACGGCCAAAACTTCGGGTTATGGAAGATGCAAATGGAGGACTATCTGTACTAGAAGGATCTATTCCTACCATTGGGAGGAAAAGCAAAGCAGTCGATGGCTATGAAGGATGAAGAATGGGAGGTTCTTCACAAAAAGGCTGTAGGAACAATACGGTTGAGCCTGGCTTCGTCGGTGGCTTTCAATATCTCAAAAGAAACGACAACACAGGGTTTGATGAGTGCATTGGGTAAGCTGTATGAAAAACGCTCGGCCTCCAACAAGGTATTTCTAATGAAGCGTTTATTTAAATGAAGATGTTTGAAGGTGGATCTATTACTGATCATTTAAATGAGTTTAATACGGTTACAAATCAGCTAAGTTCTGTAAGTGTGAACTTTGATGATGAGATTAGGGCTCTTCTAATCTTGTGTTCATTGCCAGAAAGCTAGAATAGCTTGGTCATGGCTGTAAGTAACTCTATCTCTAGTTCAAACACCTTGAAATTTGATGATGTTATTGGTGTTATTCTTAGCGAGGAAATGCGAAGAAAAAGCACAAGTGAGACATCAGGTAATGCGTTTACCATGGAGAGCAGGGGAAGACAAAAGGAGAGAGGAAAGAGCCAAGTTAATCATGGAAAGTCTAAAACGCGCAGATCCAAGTCCAGACTGGGAAAGATAGAGTGCTGGAACTGTGAAAAGAAAGGACATTTGAAGAAAGACTGCAAATCTCTAAATAAGAAAGGAGATGCACAGAATGAAACTACCTAGGAAGCAAATGTAGCAGGTGATGTGTTACAAGATGCTTTGATTCTTGCATTAGATAATACTAGTGATTATTGGGTAGTAGATTCAGGAGCTTCATGTCATGCTACACCCCATAGGAAATACTTTCATGAGTATGTTCCTGGCGACTTTGGACATGTTTTATTGGGTGATGATGAGCCATGTAAAATTTTTGGAATGGGTAAGGTATGGATAAAAGTTAAGAATGGAAATGATTGGTTGTTGAAATAAGTTAGGCATATTCCTGTTATGAAAAGAATGTTAAATTTTCATAATTTACTTCAATCTGATCTAGGATCTTAACTGAGAGAACAACATGTACAGCATATCTACAGCATATCAATCATGGAGACAATAATGCAAGCACACAAGAGACACAAAGATTTACTTGGGGAAAACCATAAAGGTGAAAAACCCCAATAACTTCCTCAGAGATAGATAGAGCAATGATACAACCAACCAAGAGAGATAGCCATAACCTAGCAGCAGATCCTCCTCCTCCATAAGTGCGCCACTCCTCCTTGAGTGCATGTGTGAGAAGTGAGTGAGTAAATAGAGTGCCTCCCGCACTCTATTTATACTTGACTTGACTTGCCTTTTTACCTAACTCATGTAGGCTCGAACTTAACCACATAACATAATGCTGAGTGGACCGACCCCCAATAGGGTGGTCTAATAACCCTTTGACCCACATGGCCGACCCCCAATAGGGTGGTCTAATAACCCTTTGACCCACATGACTTATACAGGGCCGACCCCAAATAAGGTGGTCTAATAATCCATCAAGTATAAGTTACGACACTTACAATATAAATGACGACACTTCCTTATAGAGGAATAATACCATCTCTATAGGAATACAATATACATATATGTGAAATACATTCTGAAGTTACATATACATCAACACTCCCTCTTAACTAGGAAGGTATTTCTCAGCACAGTTCTTCTAGCACAAGTCATCTTCTCTGGATCATCGTCACTGGATAATCGTCATCGAGTCATCATCATCGTCACTGCTGCTGCTATCTCAATCAATCTCTGAATCTACTCGTCATAGGAAGTTCTACAGAGCCAGTCCTTTTTCATACTGGATGTAGGCCCACCACCTGCAGGTCTTCGTCATCACTGGCCATACTGTGGAATCCTCAGGACTTATTACGTGCGTCACAAAACCTCGAAAGAGCATCCCAGGATGTTACGGGTACACAACTCCGACCTGTAGGATCTCCCAGGGCGCTATTACATGTGACCCTACCACAAAACCTCGAAAGAGCATCTCAGGATGTTACGGGTACACAACTCCGACCTGAAATCTCCCAGGGCACAAATTACATGTGGTCCACCACAAAACCTCGCAAGAGCATCTCAGGATGTTACGGGTACACAACTCCGACCTGAAATATCCCAGGGCGCTATTACATGTGGTCATGGCAAAACCTCGAAAGAGCATCTCAGGATGTTACGGGTACACAACTCCGACCTGAAATCTCCCAGGGCCCAAATTACATGCCATAGGACAAAACCTCGCAAGAGCATCTCAGGATGTTACGGGTACACAACTCCGACCTGAGATCTCCCAGGGCACAAATTACATGTCCTCCCAGAGCAATGTCTCGAAAGAGCATCCCAGGCTGTTACGGGTACACAACTCCGACCTATAGGATCTCCCAGACATGCTCATCTGCACAACCTGATCCACGGCCACAGAGTATCAACCTGATACTCACCATACATCATCCTGATGTACTCATGATCGTCCTGATCATCATCACTGCAACGTCCTGCTGCATGTCATCTGGAGCAACATCCTGAAGCTCATCATCCATGATCATCCTGATCATCACTGCAACATCCTGCTGCATGATCTACCTGATCATCAATGCATCCACCTAATGCATACCAAGTATCTACCTGATACATATCATCATACATGATCCTCCTGATCATACAATGTATCCACCTGATACATGATACGTATCACCATACATGATCCACCTGATCATACAATGTATCCACCTGATACATATACAGATACATGGTCCAAGCATCCAACATGATGCATATACAAAATACATACACATGATCCAACTGATCATATCCAGCATCCAACATGATGCATCCATAAATGATCCACCTAATCATATCCAGCATCCAACATGATGCGTACATACATACATAAAAATGATCCAACTGATCATATCCAGCATCCAACATGATGCGTACATACATACATAAAAATGATCCAACTGATCATATCCAGCATCCAACATGATGCGTACATACATACATAAAAATGATCCAACTGATCATATCCAGCATCCAACATGATGCGTACATACATACATAAAAATGATCCAACTTGATCCAACTGATCATATCAAGCAGAAACCAGAACATCATCCTGATGCTCATCATCCAGCGCTTACATCCACAGCCATGTGAAGGATCCTCCTTCCACATGCTTGGAATGGCTTCAGCAAATGTGTCCATCACTTCTTCCTCGAAGTGTCCTCGATCTGAAGAATGCCAAGCCTCTCTCTGAAGTACTCGAACTTCACCCTGGCTAGTGGCTTCGTCAGCACATCTGCAATCTGCTCGTCCGTCGCAACATATAGGAGCTTCAAAGCTCCTCTCTGCACCATATCCCTGATATAGTGATATTTGATCTCTATGTGTTTCGACCTGTCATGAAACACTGGGTTCTCGGACAGCTTCACACAAATCTGGTTATCACAGAAGATACCAGTAGCTTCCAACGAGAGATCAAATAACTCAGACAGTAGCTTCCGTAGCCATACTGCCTCGCAACTAGATGAGCAGGCTGCAACATATTCTGCCTCAGTTGTACTCAGTGCTACGCAGGACTGCTTCCTGCTAAACCAAGAGATCACACCTGATCCCATACTGAAGCAGCACCCAGATGTGCTCTTCCTATCTGCAGCACTGCCAGCCCAATCTGAATCAACATAACCATGTAGGTTAAACTTTTGATTTGCTTCATACTTGAGCCCATAATCCACTGTACCCTTCAGGTACCTCAGAACATGCTTTACAGCAACCAGGTGAACACTCCTCGGATCCGTCAGGAACTGGCTCAATGTGTTCACAGCAAAGCAAATGTCTGGTCTTGTGTTCGTTAAGTACATCAAGGACCCAATCATCTGGCGATACATAGAGACATCAATCGGCTCAGATGAAGCATCACATAGAAGCTTCAGATTTGATGCCATAGGTGTGGCCATGGCCTTGCAATCCATCATCCCGAACCTCTTTGGGATCTCTACTGCATACTTCCCTTGTCCAAGGAAGATTCTATCTGCACTCTGCCACACCTCCATGCCAAAAACAAATAGTGCATCATCCCCAAGTTCTTCATCTCGAACTCGGTAGTAAGCTTCCGCTGCATGTCGACAATCAATCTATCTTCACCATACCAAGTTCTGCACATATATGATTTCCTATCATGAGTCTCAGAACCAAGTGGCTGCTCTACATACACTTCTTCTTCAACTACACCATTCAAGGAAGTTGTCTTGAATCCATCTGGTGTATCTTCTATTTCATCACTTTTATATTTCTCAATGCTGCCATCTGCAACATGCTTGATCTGATAGTTCCATTTGGAAGTCATAGCAAACTTCCCTTCATGTCTTGGGATTACATCCCAAACATCATTCTTCATGATCGACAGATCATGGCATTTCATTTCTTCATCCCAGATCCTGGGAACTTCAATATCTTCAATAAATATCTTTGTTGCTGGAACAAATGTTGTAGTCCTTCTTTTGTAGGAGATGGCATACGATCTTTCCTACACAACAAGTTAAATTGCATGATTAGAAACCATCTCATAGTTTTCAGAACAAATTCTTACACATAAAGAAATATGCCATACAGTCATGCAATTATCTTAGCCAATGCTTCAATACAACATTTATCCATATTCCGTAACTTTCTAGATGCCTTCCAATCTCTACCAGAACATTGTTAAGAGTGTGCACAACTCCCAACATGTCAGCAAAGAGGTTTCATTCTAGATAAGTATCAATGGAATGTTGTACAGTGCCATAGGCCACTTACCCATGCATATTAGGAGTATACTGTTCATCAATGCAATTATTCTAATATGCATAATACACAACCTAATTCTAGGAACATCAGTATATACATTATTGAACAGTATTATTTAAGAAATGACAATTCAAATACTTATCTTTGTTTGTTCGTTGGGTGGACTCCCTCTGAGTCTTCACTTCCTTGCAGGAGCTGCTGGAGTCCTAATCTGAAGTAGCTTCTTCTACACCTTTCTGTTGTGGGATGTAGAGAGATGGTCAACTCCCTCTGAATATCTGCATCCTTGCATAAACCACTGGAGTGTACTCCCTCTTGATCTTTGTTTCCTGGATTACCTGTTCTTGAATCTCAAATTCATCCTTGGTCCCTATGCATGCTTATTAGTATCATGATTGTGTTATCCTTGTGATCTCATATAAAATCATACATTCATTAGTATACTATTAAAACACAATAATCTCAAGCATGTATAGCCATGATCATTTCAAACAGAAAATAATAAGTATTAGCATTCAAGGTTTATGTAGAATTCTTAAGGTTAGTCAAATCATAAGAAACATAACATGTCTAAACCTGTAATTACTCAAACCTATGACTCTTCAGGTTAGTTGAATCATCAATCAAGATAAGAGATATAATATGCATAAAACCTGTGATTATTCAAACCTATACCTTCATGATTCTTCTGGTTAGTCAAATCAATCAATATAAGAGACATAATTCTTTTACTTATATTCCTATTTGACCATAGGACTTTTCTGGTTAGTCATATCATCAATCAAAGTAAAAATCATAATATGCCTAAACCCATGAGTACTAACTTCAATGAATAATCATAATCAATCATGCCAAGTATACTTAAATAAAGGATCTTATCACAAGGTGAGATTCTAACTTGATATAGGAAAAACATACCTGGATTAGCATGCTAGCTAATTATGTCTAACATACTCACATGATGTCTTCTTGTTCTTCTTCAATGACTTGTGCTAGTAACCTGTATATCTCATAGGTTAACCATTATAAAACCAAGTTATACATACCTCGTAAATGGATCTTTTATGAGATCCATGACAATGGATGAATCTTTGTCCTCATGTCATCATGATCATATGTTCTTTGAACCAGAACATGATTTGTCTTTCTTGGTGTACCTTTCATGTTATTAGACAACATAAATCTCATACAACACCATAATGCATTAGTACAATCATAAGTGTCAACACCCTAATCAATGAATATTTTCTATTGTGCATTCATAGTTTTATTAAGGTGATATGACAAGTCTAAAATCAAGATTGTACTAACCGTAATAACATGAAGACAAACATACCATAAACTTAATCATGCACAAATCTCAAAACATACCTCGATGAGTCATACCTGTCGAGATCGCTTGTAATCTCCTTATGTAGAGCCTTAGCCTCATCTCCCTCTGAAACATGAACTTCTTCACTTATGTAAGTGATCAATCCATCTTCTTCTAGGATTAACCCAATCCACTTGATTTGCAAGAACTGGACCTGGAGCTGGATATGGGTTTGTCAGAGAAACCCCAAAAATTCAAACTTTGAATTTCAAACTTTCGAAAGGATAGAAATATGTGCCTTGATGAGCTGATCAAACTGGTATATTCAGAATTTGAAAACTGCAAAGTTTCACTCCTCAATTTTGCCTTTGAAACTTCCGGATTCACTGGACGTGACCCTGAACTAGGGTTTGATGAAGCCCACTCTTTTTCCCCATCAAAAGGTTTGATCCAAAGCTCTAAGCTTCTATTTTTATGAGGAGCTTCCAGCCGTGGTCACAGATTGCAAAAATTCCCATTTTCACAGAAGCCCTAATTTTCCACTTTTTTGATCAAAGTCCCGAACTAGGGTTTGATCAAGCCCGGCCTTCTGCCCAACCAAAAATTCTGATCTTGGTCTCTAAATTTATATTTTTATGAGTAGCATCCATCCGTGGTCTCCGATTACAAAAATTCCAACTTTCTTCAAAGCCCTAAATTCTGGAAGCCATGAATGAAGGTACCAAAAAATAATTCTGTTTTGACAGAAATATGTACCTGATTGTTTCTGGTGTAACTCTGAAATTTTTAATCCACGGGGTCTGAAAAAGTTTTCTGAGATAGCCTGACCTGTTATCTTTCCATCCTGATAGGTCTGACCTCAATTGGATTCTCTGAGAGAGAGTTATGCCAAATGTCGCAACGTGACCTGTTTTGGGATAAAACAGGAGAGCGAACTTGTACGGAGTGCCACGTGTCACTGTTTTAACTTCGGCCTCTGAAAAAGTTTTCTGAGATAGCTCGGCCTGTTACATTTCCATCCTAACAGGTCTGACCTCAATTGGACTCTCTGAGAGAGAGTTATGCCAAATTTTGCAACGTGACCTGTTTATGGGATAATACAGGAGAGTGCACTTGACGGCGTGCCAAGTGTCACTAGTTCAACTTCGGCCTCTGAAAAAGTTTTCTGAGATAGTACAGACTGTGTACTACCTGTCACTTTTTACGAAATTTCATTTGGAGCTTCCTAGCCCAAGATATGACCTTTTTCCCAAGGTCACCTGATTTTGACTCAGATCTGGAAGAGGCAGAAACCCTATATTGTACAGATCATAAATCACAAAGTACAACGAATTAGAGGTTGTCCTTTGGACACAAGGTACCTGGAGATTTTAGCTTCGTCCTGTAACAATTTCAGATCCGCAAACTTCTCCAAAACGGATTTATAGCGAAAGTTCTACGATGACTGGTTTTTGCTATATCAAGCCCTAGCATCGTAAGTGCAACAAGTGTCATACATGCCATATCATGCCTTCTTTCAGGCTAGCTCTGATACCATGTTAAATTTTCAGAATTTACTTCAATCTGATCTAGGATCTTAACTGAGAGAACAACATGTACAGCATATCTACAGCATATCAATCATGGAGACAATAATGCAAGCACACAAGAGACACAAAGATTTACTTGGGGAAAACCATAAAGGTGAAAAACCCCAATAACTTCCTCAGAGATAGATAGAGCAATGATACAACCAACCAAGAGAGATAGCCATAACCTAGCAGCAGATCCTCCTCCTCCATAAGTGCGCCACTCCTCCTTGAGTGCATGTGTGAGAAGTGAGTGAGTAAATAGAGTGCCTCCCGCACTCTATTTATACTTGACTTGACTTGCCTTTTTACCTAACTCATGTAGGCTCGAACTTAACCACATAACATAATGCTGAGTGGACCGACCCCCAATAGGGTGGTCTAATAACCCTTTGACCCACATGGCCGACCCCCAATAGGGTGGTCTAATAACCCTTTGACCCACATGACTTATACAGGGCCGACCCCAAATAAGGTGGTCTAATAATCCATCAAGTATAAGTTACGACACTTACAATATAAATGACGACACTTCCTTATAGAGGAATAATACCATCTCTATAGGAATACAATATACATATATGTGAAATACATTCCGAAGTTACATATACATCAACAAAGAAATCTGATCTCAACAGGGCAGTTGGGAGATGGCGGCTGTCTAACTATGTTCGGTGAAAAGTGGTGGAAGATCACTAAAGGATCAGTGGTGATAGCAAAAGGAGACAGAGTAGGTACGTTGTATTTATGTCCTCATAATACTGACCATTCTATCTCTTTAGCTTCCACAGGAACAGATACAGCATTGTGGCATCATAGGCTTGGCCACATGAGTGAGAAGGGGATGCAGATTCTCCACTCAAGGAAGTTGCTGCCGGATTTGAAGCAGGTAAGTTTGGAATTCTGTGAAAACTGTGTTTATGGAAAATAGAAGAGAGTCAGATTTCTCAGAGTTGGGAAACAGAAGAAGAATGAAAAATTAGAGCTTGTGCATACAGATGTATGGGGACTAACTCAAGTACAATCTCTTGGTGGCTCTCATTATTATGTTACATTTATTGATGATGCAACTAGGAAAACTTGGGTTTATTGCAGCAGCGGTGGAGTTGTTGTGATCAGTCTCCAAGTGGGAGATTGTTGGTTGTGGAGCCAGATCTTCTAGTCTCATAGATGATATTGTATCAGCAGTGTTTGCACCCCAGTTTTATATGATATGTAGGTGGACTGTACAGTCACCCCAGCGGGGGGTGTGGGGGGGCATCGTCCCCCCATGGGGTTCCAGGGGGGACCGGGGCCAGCGCCCCCGAAGAAAAATTTTGAAGAAAATTTTTGGGGCTGTTTTCGCCAGTTGTTTTGCGGGCCCATGGTTTTGGGTATCCCGTGGTATTTTCCCATTGTATTTACCTTATAAAATAAAGACATTGCAATACGGCTAGGAATGATGATGTATTAGGTTTTATGCATTATAAAGACCTCTAAGATCAGGAGAGAGACTGTGAAACAGAGAAGAGGAAGTGCGGCGGTTGTGCTGCAGGTTGTATCCCTTCACCTTGCTGGACGGTAATAATAATAAGGACTGGAAAATTCAGTGTGGATGTAACCCAAGTTGGGTGAACCATGATATATATGTGTCTCTCTTGTAATGTGTATGTGTGATTATATTTGCATTTCTGTTTATTGTTATTGCTCTGCGATCCTATTTTTCTAACATCAACCAATTCAACCATTGGTTGACCATTAGTTGGCAATTGCGTAACTATTGTTTGACTATAAGTTGACCATGGTTAACTATTGGTTGACCATGGTTGACTATGGTTGACTATTGGTAGACTCTTAGTTGACTTTTGGTCGATCATGGTTGACTATGTTTGACCACTGGTTGACCAATGTTTGACTATCGTTGACTATTGGTTGATTATGGTTGATTATTGGTTGACCATGGTTGATTTCGGTTGAGAATGGATGACTATGGTTGACTATTGGTTGACCATGGTTGAGTTTGGTTGAGAATGATTGACTATGTAAATTACATTAGTTGACTATTGCTGACCATTGGTTGACCATGGTTCACAATTAGTTGACTATCGTTTACTATGGTTGGCCATTGGTTCACTATCGTTTACTATGGTTTACGATGGTTGAGTTTAGTTTGACCATGGTAGGACATGGTTGAATTTGGATACCTTGGGTTGAATTTGGTTGACCATGGTTGACTTTGGATGACTTTGGCTGACCTTGATTTACTATGGCTACGCACAATTGATTTCGTTTTGCCATAATTAATTATTGGTTGACCTTGTTTCACTTTTGACTACAGTTGACTATGGTTGACAATGGTTGACTATGTTGACCATGGTTGATCTTCTTTCGCAATAATTGACTATCGATTGACCTTATTTGACTTTTAACTTTGGTTGGTTATGATTGAATTTGGTTTATTATGGTTGACTTTGGCTGACCATGGTTAACTATGGTTGACATTGTTTGGCTATGGTTGACTAATTTACTATGTTTGACTATGGTTGACCATTGTCAACCATGGTTGAATTTTGTTAACCATAATGGTTCACTTTGGTTAACTATGGTTAACTTTTTTTTGACTTTGTTTGACCATGGTTGTCTTTGGTTAACTTTTGATTGACTTTGGTTGACTTTTGGTTGACCATAGTTAACTATGGTTGACCATGGTTCACTTTGGTTTGTTGGTTGTGGGGCCAGATCTTCCAGTCTCAGAGATATGATATTGTCTCAGCTGTGTACCCTAGCTTTATATGATATGAAAAATGACTGTATACTCATTCCCCAACCTTGGGGTTTGGGGGGGAAGCCCCCAAAGGAAATTTTTGGGCTATTTTTTGCCAACAGTTTACGGGCCCATAGTTTTGGGTAACCCGTGGTATTTTCCCATTGTATTTCCCCTTTATAAGAAAGGCATTGTAATACGGCTAGGGTTGATGTATTAGGTATTATGCATTGTAAAGATCTCTGAGATCGTAAAGAGAGACTGTGAGAGAGTGTGGAGAGGAAGTGCAGCGGCTGTGCTGTAGGTTGTATCTCTTCACTTTGCTGGATGGTATAATAATAAGGACTGACAATTTCAGTGTGGACGTAGCCCATTTGGGGTGAACTGCGATATATTGGTGCCTCTCTTGTAATGTGTCGTGTGATTATATTTTCATTTTTGTTTATTTTTATTGCTCCGTGATCCTGTTTTTCTAACAATTGGTATCAGAGCCAAAGGTCTATTTGGCAGATAAACCCGTAGGAAACTAGGGTTTTTGGTTCGAGTGGAAGCAATGGAAGAAGAATGAAAGTTTAAGCTCAAGAAATTTAATGTCCAAAACTACCAGTTATGGAAGATGCAAATGGAGGACCATATGTACCAGAAGAATCTATTCCTACCGTTGGGAGGAAGAAAAAAGTAGCCGGTGACTATGAAGGATGAAGAATGGGATGTTCTTGATAGAAAGGCACTGGGAACAATACAGTTGTCCCTGGTTTGTCGACGGCTTTCAATATCTCAAAAGAAAAGACAACGGAGGGTTTGATGAGTGCATTGGGTAAGCTGTACGAAAAACCCTCGGCCCCCAACAAGGTATTTCTAATGAAGCATTTATTTAATATGAAGATGTCTGAAGGTGGATCTGTTGCTGATCATTTAAATGAATTTAATATGGTTACAAATCAACTAAGTTTTGTAAGTGTGAACTTTGATGATGAGGTTAGGGCTCTTCTAATCTTGTGTTCATTGCCAGAAAATTGGAATGGCTTGGTCATGGTTGTAAGTAACTCTGTCTCTAGTTCAAACACCTTGATATTTGATGATGTTGTTAGTGTTATTCTTAGCGAGGAAATGTGAAGAAAAAGCATAGGTGAGACATCAGGTAATGCGTTAACCATGGAGAGCAAGGGAAGACAAAAGGAGAGAGGAAAGAGCCAAGGTAATCGCAACAAGTCTAAAATGGGAAGATCCAAGTCCAGACTGGGAAAGATATAGTGTTGGAACTGTGGAAAGAAAGGACATATGAAGAAAGAATACAGATCTCTAAAGAAAAAAGGAGATGGATAGCAGGAAAATACCCAGGAAGCAAATGTAGCAGGTGATGTGTTACAAGATGTTTTGATTCTTGCATTAGATAATACTAGTGATTATTGGGTAGTAGATTCAGGGGATTCATGTCATGCTACACCCCATAGGTTTTCATGATTATGTTCTAGGTGATTTTGGACATGTTTTATTGGGTGATGATGAGCCATGTAAAATTATTGGAATGGATAAGGTATGGATAAAATTTAAGAATGGAACTGATTGGCTGCTGAAATATGTAAGGCATATTCCTGCTATGAAATGAAATCTGATCTCAATGGGGTAGTTGGGAGATGGCGGCTATCTATCAACGTTTGGAGAAACATGGTGGAAGATCACTAAAGGATCAATGGTGATATCAAAAGGAGACATGGTAGGTACGTTGTATTTATGTCCTCATAATACTGACCATTCTATCTCTTTAGCTTCCATAGGAACAGATACAACATTGTGGCATCATAGGCTTGGCCACATGAGTGAGAAGGGGATGCAGATTCTCCACTCAAGGAAGTTGCTGCCATATTTGAAGCAGGTAAGTTTGGAATTATGTGAAAACTGTGTTTATGGAAAACAGAGAGAGTCATATTTCTCAGGGTTGGGAAACATAAGAAGAATGAAAAGTTAGAGCTTGTGCATACAGATGTATGGGGACCGGCTTAGGTACAATCTCTTTGTTGCTCTCATTATTATGTTACATTTATTGATGATGCAACTAGAAAAACTTGGGTTTATTACATTAGACATAAATATGATGTGTTTGCTACTTTTAAGAAGTGGAAAGCTTTGGTTGAGAATGAGACAGGAAAAAGGTTGAAGTGTCTCATATCTGATAATGGAAGTGAGTACTACGGCAAGGAGTTTGATAGTTACTGTTCATACCATGGGATTCGTAGAGAGAAGACAATCTCAGGAACACCACAAGAAAATGGTGTGTCAGAAAGGATGAATAGAACGATCATGGAACGTGCAAGGTGTATGAGATTGCATGTAGGGTTTCCCTTACAGTTTTATGCAGATTCTATAAATATTGTTGTTTATTTAATAAAAGAGGGCCTTCAATTGCTTTGGATGGTGGTATTCTAGAGGAGGCATGGATAGGTAAAAAGGTAAACTACTAATTTATGAGAACGTTTGGTTGTGAAGCATTTGTCCATATTGATAAAGAAAATAGAACAAAGCTTGAAGCTAAATCCAATAAATGTACCTTTATTGGATATGGGGTTGATGATTTTGGTTATCACTTATGGGATTATGAAAATAAAAAAATCATTAGGAGTAGAGATGTGATATTCAATGAAAAGGTAATGTATAAATATTAGTTGCAGGGAAAGAAACAGGAAAAGGAAAACATAGAGTACACAGTACTTGATGAAATTGAAGAAAATGAAGTTCCAAAGGTGCCAGAAAATCAAGAACAGCAGCAAGTACCTGAAACTCCTACAACTGCAAGAAGATCTACCAGGTTAAGTAGACTCCCTGAACGATACTCTCATTTAATGTATTATTTATTGATGACTGATACTGGTGAACCAAAATGTTATGAAGAAGCAATGCAGGTGGAAACTAGAAAGAAGTGGGAGCAAGGAATGAATAAGGAGATGGACTCATTGGTAGGAAACCAGACTTGAGATTTGGTTCAATTTCCTGCTGGTAAAAGAGCATTGCAAAACAAATGAATTTACAAGTTGAAGGAAGAAGAAGGAGGTAAGAAGCGATACAAGGCCAGACTTGTTGTAAAGAGGTTTGCACAGAAGAAAGGTATAGATTTTGTGAAATATTTTCTCATGTTGTTAAGATGAGTTCAATTAGGACTATCTTAAGTCTAGTGGCAGTAAAACATTTACATCTTGAACAGTTAGATGTAAAAGCAACCTTTCTCCATGGGGATTTGGAGGAAGAGGTATATATGCAGCAACAACAAGGGTATGAGGTTAAAGGGAAGGAGAATTTGGTGTGCAGGTTGAAAAAGAGCTTGTATGGCTTGAAGCAAGCTCTAAGGCAGTGGTATCTAAAATTTGACAGGTTTATGACAGAACAAGGTTATAATAGATGTCATTCTAACCACTGCGTTTATTTCAAGAGGCTAGATAATGAAACTTATATTATCTTGTTATTGTATGTGGATGACATGCTTGTTGCAGGGTCTAACATGCAGGATATAAATGTGCTCAAAAGGAAGTTTGCTAATTCATTTGAGATGAAGGATTTGGGTGCTACAAAGCAAATCCTTGGTATGAGAATAACAAGAGACAAGAAAAATTGGAAATTGACATTGTCTTAGGGTGAGTACATACAAAAGGTGTTGGAGAGGTTCAGAATGCAGAATGCAAAACCAATTAATACACCTTTGGCCACCATTTCAAACTAAGTAAGGAAATGTGTCCTAAGACACAGTAAGAGATAGATTACATGTCCAAGATTCCCTATCAATCAACAGTTGGTAGCTTGATGTATGCCATGGTGTGCAAAAGACTAGATATTGCACATGCCATGGGAGTTGTGAGCATATATATGAACAATCCAAGTAAAGAAAATTGGAAGGAAGTACAGTGGATTCTCATGTATATGAGAGGTACTACCACTCATGCATTATGTTTTGGTGGTTCAGACACTGTTCTACAGGGATATGTTGATGCATATATGGCAGGTGATAAGGATAGCAGGAGGAGCACTACAGAATATGTGTTTACTGTAGGTGGAACAAACAATAAGTTGGATTTCAAAACTGCAAAAGGTTGTTTCACTTTCAACAATGGAAGCAGAGTATGTTGTTGTTACAGAGGCTAGTAAAGAGATGACTTGGTTGCAGATATTTATGGAGGAATTGGGTAAGAAGTAGAAGAATAGCAGGTTGTATAGTGACAGCCAGAGTGCCATTCATCTTGCAAATAACCCAACATTCCATTCCAGAACTAAAAATATACAACTCAAGTACCATTTCATACGCTCTGTTATGGAATATGAATTGTTGAAGCTGGACCAGATACATACTAGCCAGAATCCTACAGACATGTTTACAAAGGTAGTGACCAAAGAGAAACTGAGTTCTTGCTCGGTTTCAGTTGGCCTTCTAGCATGAAGGTGAAGATGAGAAATTTTCCAAGTCCAAAAACAAGTACATCAGCGGTGGAGTTGTTGGGATCAGTATCCAAGTGGAAGATTGTTGATTGTGGAGCTAGATCTTCCAGTCTCATAGATGATATTGTCTTAGTCGTGTACCCCAGCTTTATATGATATGCAAAAGGACTGTACACTCATTCCCCAACACACAACTGGATGTTGCGAGGTTATTCCTAGTCTTTTTTAGTACACAAGATGTGATGTATTTGGGCAGGAATGTCACCTTGGAGGAGGTTGAAGCTACTATAAAACTTTTTGTAGAAGAAAAAATCCCAGGGCCTTATGACTGGATTGTGGAGTTGTTTTTTCACTTTTTGGATATCATGGGTAATGACATCCTCAAAATGGTGGAATTTTCTAGAAACAATGGTTTTATTTCAGGAGCATTGAATTCCACCTTTCTCACACTGATTCCTGAATGTAAAAAAACTCTCTCCTTCGGGGATTATAGGCCAATTGGTTTATGTAATATGGCTTACAAACTCATCTCTAAGATCATTGCTTTGAGGTTAAAAAATTTGTTTTCTAAGTGCATTTATTTTGAAAAAATTGGCTTGTTTCATGATCGCCAAATACTGGATGCAGTTGGTATAACTCAAGAATTATTCATACCATTAAAAAAAGGAAAAAAAAACTTTTTTGCTGAAGATGGATCTTGAGAAAGCCTATGATAGAGTTGATTGGGGGTTTCTTAGAATTATCTTAATTCAAATTGGTGTCCTTCCTTTGGTTCTTAACTGGATTATGGCATGTGTGTCTACTACAAACATTGTTGTTTTGATCAATGGTGCGCCATCGGATTTTTTCAAATGCTCCAGAGGCATTC